>JANHFL010000267.1:184290-194383 GCA_032468155.1 Oxyrhabdium leporinum
GGTGAGTTCCTTTATTTTCCCGCCGATTTATGTGTGTTCGGAATAGAATTCAAAATATAAATTTTCTCACCCAGACTTTTCACCCTGTCCTTTCATCTCTTTCTATCGGGGCTGTTCACAACTGCGTGACGGCCGCCATGGCCGCGGTTCCAGCAGGAGGGTTTTTGAAGCGAAGACGTTCGCCCCCGGGAGATCGCGATGGCTCCCATGGGGCTTCCGACATTGCTCCTTCCTCGACCGTCTCTCTGGGACGATCTAGACCGCTACGGTCCCCCTCAGCACTGGATACCGGACCCTCCATCGGAGACCCAACGGAGAACCCGTCTCGCTGCGATCCAAGCCCCGCCCATCTCCCTTCCTCATATATTTTCTATTGTTCTAAAGAACAGGATCACAGTCAATGGGAAAAATTACAAAGAAGTAGGTTCAGTCTAAGTCAGGCATGTCCAACCCAGCCCATGGGCCACATGCGGCCCTGGACAGCTAGTAATGCAGCCCCACAAGATAACAATAAATATTGAAAAATGAATGAAGGAAGTTTGTTATTTGCATACATTAACTATATTACATATTTTACATGCAGCCCAAGACAATTTGTCTTCACTCAATGCGGCCAGACAAGACTATAGGTTGGACAACCATGGTCTTGAACTTCCTGTCTATCTGCACTCTGCCAATGAAGCAGGATGCCCACAGGACTCCTTCAATGGAGTCTTTACTAGAAGATAAAGGATAATCTGTCAGAGATACTGTACTGGAACCTGAACTGAGTAGGGCTTTGAACCAGATGACCTCAAATGCACTGTTCAAATTTATGATTCCATGATAACAACTACAAACATTATAGAAATCTTGTTATTTGGAAGCTGTTCATTACAGGGCAGATTGTAATCTAATAAAGCCTGCATAATTTCCTTAGCATTTCATTTTTAGAATGTTGCAAACTACACCATTTATAGGAGTTGGCAGCAATTTTAAATTTCTCAAATGTTCTGATCCAGTAGCTGGAAAATGCTAGACTTAGGAGCCCTTCTTTCTGGCTTTCTCTTTACTTCCCCTATTTTCCTCTCCAGGCAGAATAAGTGAGGTCACTATTCTGTACCATTTAAATTAGTTCTAATAAAAGTTGCCTTCTTGATATTTTGGAACTTTCACAATAGACAAACCATAGTTATCTAAGCACTTTCTTTAGCTGTTCACCTGGTATTATTTTTCTACAAACAGTTTCAAACAATTCAATGAGCAGGAAACACAAATAAAAAATAATGAGCAAAAGGATAACAGCCATAAGTAGCACCACAAACAACCTGACCTTTTAAAAAATACATTAGAGTCAATGTATGACAACCGTCCTCCTATGCCTCCAAGCAGGAAAGGAAATAGTGCTCTGGTTGGGTTATTAAACTGACAGCAGAATATCTGGGATGTTGGTATGAAACTTTTATGTCAACTTCAATGTAGAAAGCCAATGGGGAAATTTTGATTCCAAGGACACTTTTTAATGGAAATAAGGAGGATGTGGCCTTGATGAATGAATGAAATATCTGAGAAAGCTGTGGAACAGACCTGCTTCTAGGACAGTGAATATACTATTCTTCTGAGAATGGAGAAAGTCTTTGGAGGAGTATATGCAATTTATCTTCTAAGAAATACTTTTTTTCCCCTCAAGACAAACTAGAGAGGTGGGGGATGAATCATATCAGTGGTTACTTTTATTCATTTTGGAGCCAAGAGACATTCTGTGTATTACAGGGTAGAGATCATTAACTCTGCTGTGGCCCAACACTCTGAGAATCTAATTGAGAAGGAAAATATGCATAGACCATGTTGCTCAGAGTTCCTGTTCTCTAGAGGGAGGAGAAATACATGTAACTGAATATAAAGCACTTATATCTATAAAAAGACTATATTATTGTATTGCATGGTATCACATCTGCAGAGAAATATTTTGACAATTGTTAACAAGAATCTTAAAAAGATGAAGAGAATTGGCAAATTTGTTTCTCAGTGAAAACAATGACAGTGATGCCCTGAGTCACCTAAGATTTTCTTGCAGCATGAAAGATGGAAACAGATTGTTCTCCTTTCTCAGAATCTCATGAATACAATCAATTTCTTTGGGCATCATCCACCATTATGTGACTTATTTATCTAGTTGATAATAACAACTTAAAGCAAAATTATATCTAAGAAGTAAAAAAGGCATTTCTATTAAGTTTAACGATGGAGAACATAGCAAACAATTCATTTTTCAAAAGGCAATTGGACTTTCTTGGTTTTTTTTCCTTTAAAATATTTTGCTCCTCATCCAAGAAGCTACTTCAGTACTGACTGAATGGTGGGGAATAGAAGGATTCTATAATAAAAGGAATAGAAGAATATAAATCCTTCTGTTCCCAACCATTCATTCAGAACTGAAGAAACTTATTGGATGAGAAGCAAAGTGTTTTCAAGGAAAAAAGTCCAGTTTCCTTTTGAAAACCACTTTTTGGACATGACCTGGATGATTGAGAAAACTCCATAGACATATTGTAAACAATGATTTTATGTTTTGTACATGTCTACTCTATAAACTTCATGAACAAATCAACCCAGTATTCTTACTCAAAATTCAAACGATCAGGCTAAATTACCCTACTGCAAACACATTATGTGACAACCCAACTCTCTGCAGAAGGTGCCAATGCTAGGAAAGGTGGGAGGAAAGAGAAAAAGAGGATGACCAGCAGCAAGATAAATGGACTCAGTTATGGTGGTAAAGGATGCACTGTTGGAATATCTGAAGGATCAGATTAGCAAAAAAAAAATCTATCTAAGTGGGCACTAAGAGTCTACACTGACATGATGGCACAATCAATCCATCAATACCCAGGCAAATCAATATAGAGTCCAACTCTGATTTTGGTGAAGAGATTAAAGTGTCCTCTTTACAGCACAATAGCTACCTTTGTCATGCTTTCCATCCATCCTGGAATAGGGAAGGACTCTTATTACCCTAAAACTTCTTACTGTTATATTAGGCTCAGATTCAGACTTCCACAGAATAATTAAAGCTGTCTTTGGCTTGCCTTAGCACATAGATGAGAATGAGATACAGGTAATGATGTGTGTGCATATCTTTGACAAAGTGTAAATGTTTGACGTTTGAATGGGACCAGAGATCTATAGGGATGGGCTTAAATAATGAATCTTTGTATCATATCAGGAAATAACAGGCATTGTATATGCTTATGGTTTTTGAGTCCAATTCTGCCTTGATTCTCCTTTGCCTAATGAATAACCTGCCTTATCAACCATGGCTGGATCAAGATTCTTTTGAACATAAGAACAGGCCATGCCAAGGGCTGCTGCTCTGTGCCTAAGAAACTGAAACAGTTTCAGCAGCTAGTTCTATAATTGAGCCCTAATTTGCTCCCTTTTATTCTCCTGCATAAGTAGATGCCAAGAGAGAACCCTGCTGCTTATGCACTTATGCTCATCCTATCTTCTTTTCTTCTGTTCTTCTCTCTCAGCTCCCAGGTTCCCTTTACAGCCGGATGTCTGTGAAGTTTGATGGGGTGTAACCAGTACATAAGACATTTACTAAGCCAGCCAGAATTTGCCTAGAATTGCTGTTTCAGCAGCAGATAACAGCATCACTGAGAATAATCAGATCCACTCAAACTTTGAAAACAAACCATCTTCAATTCATAGTTTCACTGAAGAAGTGACATGTTTCTGTCATCGCAAGCTTATAACACAAGGAAAATTATCAAACTATATTATTGCAGTCTACGGTTGTAAAGTGGAAGGGGAGATATGGGTTGCTTGGCTTATGTCTTTAAGTCAGTGCTGATTCCTGGTGACTTCAACATAATCTTCTGGCACTTTTTTGGAAGTGGTTTGCCATAGTCTCTGTCTTAGAACAGAGAAAAAGATCAGGGTCAGAATTGAGGTGGTACTAGAACTCAAGGTCTCCTGGTTTCTAATCTGGTGCCTTCATCACTCCATCAAACTGGCTCTTTTTGTTTTTAGGGACACATATAATTATATCAACTACTATTCAGTGAACTACTACTATTCAGTGAACCCAAAGCATCAATCTGTCTCCACAGTTTCTATTGCTGGATTATTTATTCTATTGGTGAAATTCCATGATGCTATCATCCTCATGCTTTGAGATTTGCAAGGTTCAAAGATTGATAACTATATAATATTGGATCTAGGATCTGCCTCAAATTAGTGGCAGAACCTCTCTTTTCCCTTTTTAGTTTTATGTTTTTTAAAATATATTTCAAAAATGTGAGGAATCTTCTGGAGCAAATTAGTAATTGAGAGGGTAAGGAAGTGAAGAAAAATGAATCTCTATGAGCCAGAATATTCTTGGTAGAACTCTGTTCAAGTAAAGCTCCAACCATTAAGGGCAAAATCTCAAAGCAAATAATTGTATTTAATTAATGTTTGATATGGTTGGCATTAATAAGTTCATAATTTGTGCATTCACACATAAACAGGAGTACTGCTTTGCAGGTTGACTAGAATGACAAACTAAAGGTATTGCAACTCTACTGTCCTCCCAGCTCTGTGGCAGTATCTTCCCATTCACCAAACCTAGGTGATTCCTTTGTTTGGTTTTTGGTTGGTTGGTTGGGTGTTTTGTTGAGAAGATTAAAAAAAAATTATTAACTTTAAAGAAGCAGGATAGACAGTATTGACACTTTTGAAAACAATGCAATAATCAACAGAAAAGATTTTGCAGCTGGATGAAGAAAAATATTAATGGCAACTAATATTAGATGTCAAAAAGTGAGGCCACTTGTTTAAAGGAAAAACAAGTCATATGCATAAGCATACATAATAAATCACAAACTAAGCATCGGTCCTGCAGATCATAGGCTGTGTATTCAAATATGGACTAGAGTATGAAACCACCGTATTTTTAGCAGTCCACTGTCTAATTAACAGTAGAGATTCAGAGTGCACATCTCTTAGTGACTATGAATTCACTCATAAAGCTTGATGATGGTCATCAAGGTAGGAAGTTTCTGCTTCTGTTACTGAAATGTCCTCAGGTCTCCCTAAACTCTGTAGTCTTCCACCTGCCCCATAGGCTCCCTTCTCTCTGTGTGTGGCAGTGGTGCCAGCCTTTACAATGAAAAATAGCACAGAATTTAGGCAAGGCAAGGTTTATCTATAGAGGACAAATTAAATTGTTCAGCTATGTCATTGACCTTCATTGCTTCTCTTATTCTGCTCCTGGCCCTAAGATTTAATAAAGATAGAATGCCATATTGCTTACACATGGCCAACTTGATTGGAGGACATAGCCTCAGAACAAACCATTTTGTTTCTTGGTTTCTTTTCAGGTTCATTTACTTCATGTTTTCCATTAGGGATCGTGCTGCACAGCTAAATTCTTCCTCATGCTTTTCCAATGTCATATTCTCGCAATGCTGTGGAGAAATGAAACTATTGCTTGGCTGTTTGGACTCTTCATATCTAGAAGCAGTCTGAAGATTTTATTATGTTATCCTCCAACTTATCATGTTCACTGAGCCTTAGCAGTATTTTCCCAGCATCCATAGTTTGGCCCCAAATATTCGTAAAAAATATATTTAAAAAAAAATAAAAAAAGATTATGCAGCTATGGTCGCTATAGAAAGCTACAGGTGCCTCTGTTTAGTTACAAAATGCATTAGATTTGTTTGCTAAAATTACATCAGCGTAAGGGTAAATAATTTAAACTTTAATCAAACTAAGCTGTGTCTAATATTGTTTAATGGTTTGGAATTCTACAAATGTATAGTATTCTTTTGTAGGAAATACTCTTGCAAAATACCTCATCTCAATGTGCAAATGCAGTAAAAAAATTTTTCTAAAGCACATAAAAACATGATGGCAATTGTGTTGTCTTGGAAGCCTCTGGCCTGTTACTAGGACTTTATTGATTTGATCACCTTGTGATGATAGTCAACATGAAGCTTTATTGAAAAATGGAGTTTTATCACAGGAGTTGTAATTCTGTTATCCAAATAAAGTGAACCAATACTGATTCATATTGCATCATTTTGTCATTTCCATTAGTTGGCAGAGCCGCAAAGCTCAATATTGTACTGTTTTTGCAGGCTGCCTGGCAATGCACATTCCAGTATGTGAAACTAAATCATTGTTTTCAAATGACTGTTGAATTCAGATGTTTATTTCAATTTATTTTCTTGTCAACTAATCAGCTACTTAAAATTTTAAATATTTTGATAATTGTAAATTCTTTACTGATAATTTATTTTTCATCCACCATGCCTTTCTCCATTGTTTTTCTTTTCTGTAATTTTCAACTCTGCTCTTAAATATTTTAAACAAATTCACTAATTAAAAAAAGAAAGGAAATCCTCTCCCACCCCAAGTCAAGCTAGATTTCTAGTGAGTACATGGAGACATTTTTTTTTCTTGGCAGCAATATGTAATTGCTTTGCCACTGCTGTCTTCTGAGATTTTTTCTTTTTTAGTTCTCTGATTAGCCTTTAGATCTGTGATTTCCTGGGGGACTTCTATCCAACTATTAACCTTGGCTTGGGTTTTCTGAGTTCAGTCCAGGTTGGCTAGCTGCTGCCATCTGTTGAGACAGTCAACAATATTCATTCATTCATTCATTCATTCATTCATTCATTCATTCATTCATTCGTTATTATGCCTCTCATGTCATGCATCTCCGAGAGTGTACAACATCAAAATACATTGTGTACATTTTAAAAGGCAGTAACAAACAGAATGCAATATAGAAAATAAAACATTTCTCAGCATATGTATTTAAAAAGCATTACCCAGACTTCTTGAACATATAGATTTTCTTTTCCTTTCATGTTTTATATCCCTGGTTGTACAGTAGCCTAATCTTTTGTAATAAATGAGGAAAGTCTGGCCAAAAAGAACACTCTGAGTTGTTAAGTTCCATAAATATATTCCCAACACTACATAATTCCCATTTTGATTCAGCATAACATTAAACAAATGACACAAGCTGATATTTAAACATTTCAAAACATACCAAATCATGTCCAGTTCTCTAATTCTGATTTCTGCAATTTATTTTAATTCTGATTATTTTTTTTGCTACTAATTGTACCAGTAATAATGGCTCAACAGTACTCTGTAATGACAGCTTCAGCCTGGAAGATTTAGTCCTATAGGCTTTGCTTTAATTCTATGGTATAAAAAAATCAGTCATGGCTATGATAAAGATTTTGAATTGTACAGCGATTTAAATAATAGGTATGCATTTATGTTAATTGATATATTTGACTGTAATTTTCAGAAATCTTTCTAAATAGCATAATTCCAAGCTAAGGCATCGATTTGAGCAAAGCTGAGTTACATATTTTCCATTCATTTATTATCATTGTTTTAAAAACTAACTCTTCATCTCACTTGACAGGTACTGATAGCTTTCTATTCTGACCTATATTACTTGCTTTTACATGGCAAGAATTCAACCCTAGAAAAGTGTTTATTCAGAGGAATGATATGAAAGCAATTTTATGATCTGAAAGAATATCTTGCCCAGAAATAAAGGACTCTCACAAAAGAAAGCAAAATGCTCTTGGGGCTGCACAAATCCTTCAGCAAAGATGCCTTGGAATGCATGTCAGCACTTGTTGTTTCCTTAGTTGGTATAACCACTTTGTTTTATTATAAATATATTTCTTTATTTATACATACACATATATGGGTTGTGGCTTTAAGGATTAAGTAACATGCAACTGCCTTTTTGAATTTTATTTATTCTGAAAAAAAGTGTAGAGCACGGTGTACAATTTGACAAAGGGCAGATCTGCATTTTCTGCTTGGTCCATCACCAATATTGGCCCCTCATCACTTCCTAGGTGGAGAAATAGAGGCTGATTCTCCATTAGTTTGTTCCATTCTAATAGCAGTCCAGCTTTGATTGGTTGTACTGCCTAACGTGCCCACCCCTTCAGCATCTAGACACTAGTCTGTGCAATCATGTCTTGGGCTCCCTGGTTATTCTATTCTCCCTGTTTCTTTTTCATCATCTTGCCATTAATCTAATGATGGTGCATTAATTTAACTGTTCTGAACTTCAAAAGCTCTAACATCTCTAACATTCCCCTGTAGGTATCCTTCTGGGGTTTGCCTAGGCTGGATAAACTATACTCATTTTGCTTTCTCAACCCCTGCTTGCAGTATTACAAAGCTTCCCTTCCCTTCCCTTTCCTCCCCCTCCCCTCCCTTCCCTTCCCT
Organism: Oxyrhabdium leporinum; assembly: GCA_032468155.1. NCBI lineage: Eukaryota > Metazoa > Chordata > Lepidosauria > Squamata > Cyclocoridae > Oxyrhabdium > Oxyrhabdium leporinum. The sequence goes on from JANHFL010000267.1 coordinate 192,529, forward strand.
TTTATTTCGTTAGAAATTTTCACTGATCCTGCAGAATTAGTTAGGAACTGACGAATACTCCATTCCTCTTTTAAAACAATGCAAGAAGAAAAAGAAAGACTGTGTGTTAGCATCAAAGGATGTAATAGGAGAAGGGATGAGAAGTGTGAAGGGCAAGAGGCAGAGGAACAACTAGGTCTAGCAATGGCCATAATCTGGCCTAAGCAATATCTCCAATCTAAACCTATCTAAGCTCAATCCTGGGGTATGACTGTAGATTTGAGGAACTAGCTGTCATATTACAAATGTGCTCCTTGAATATTCTTTTGATAAGGACTTTTGGTATTTATTCTGGGATAATCTTCTCAGCACAATTTCTTGATTAAAATATGCCTGATATTCTGAGAAAGAGAAGCAATAAACACTATAAAATATTGTATCTCAGTCTCGTGAAAAATTTACATCCTGAAAAATAATGAAAATTTGACAAGATGGAGAAAACCTTTAGCCTTTATCTAAATCATTGAAACAATGACTGTATCAAAGTGTTAGTAGTAGTATTCAATATTTAATAGTCATATACTTACAATTAAATAAAAACTCCTTTATTATAAATATATTTCTTTATTTATACATACACATATACATATGCAGTATATCCTGCAGAGTGGGATGTGTTGTCTTATGAGATGGCCTATAAATTAGAGATCTGAGTTTAGCTAACATAGTGTGGCATTTCACAAATACAGAACAAAATATCAATATCAAAAGTTCTAGTGACAGAGGATGGCTATCAAATTGAAAATGAATGAAATTGAAAATGACTGGATGCAACTAAGGTTATTAACCTATTCATTCCTTTTCTTACTACAAAGCAATATGTGAAAACTTCAATCAACAAAAAGTATGATGACTAACAGACTTATTATCTTCAGGTTTTTAAGTCATACAAAAAGTATGATGACTAACAGACTTAATTATCTTCTGGCCTGTTTTTGGAAAAATAGCTGAGAAATAAATAAATTTACTTTGGGGAAAATAAAGAAACATCTTAAATTAATATGATCAAAAGGGAAAAAAAGGTTTTCTGTTAGATGACATGAACACATGGAGTAAAGATGAGTTGAGATAGTATGGGAAGTGACTGGGCCACTCATGGATGAATAAAATGAAATGAAAATTATAATTGGTGAGTACTTGTTTAGGGGAAAAAAATCATTTCAAGTGCATGCTTTCAGTATAGGACCATTCATGAGTACATAGAGAAAAATATGGATCTAAAAACATGATTGATCATGACAATAATATTGAAAAAATAGTAAATAATACAGGGATGTGAGGTTGTGAATGAGACAGACCATAACAAAAGTGGACATTAGCTAAAAAATGGACATGGAAGAAAAGGAAAAGAAAGAAGAGTGAAAATATATGATTATGGGAAATAAAATATCATTGTATGAAGATATTTTTAGAATCTAATTTCTCATAGAAGTGTCTCTACAAGTGAAAAATAAATATACAGTAGTGGCTAAAAACCTTTTAGGAAAAATGTATTTTTGAGGTTTGATGGCTAATAACACCACTTTTTTGGGGAGTACTACCATAAAATTATATATCAATGGAAAGATAATTTAATAAAAAATGTAATGCAATAACTTTTATGAAGGATTTGCTATTAGAATAGCAGTTATAAAGAAGAAAAGTGAAAAACATAGAAAAAATGAAATATACAAAAATTATTACCATGTCGGTTAATACTTAGTTGGGTAACCTTTAGCATGAATTTCGGCCTTACAACATCTTCCCATGGAGTGAACCAAGTCTTTTAGTTCTGCAGCTGTTATAATGTGAAACCAAGATTGAATGATTGCTTCTA
>JANHFL010000272.1:70477-98202 GCA_032468155.1 Oxyrhabdium leporinum
TAAAAATTGATGTTGCAGGCTGTCTTTCTCCCTTCACTGAAATTAGTGGCAGGGAGCAACTTTACCAGTTTTTGTCAGATTTAAGAGATTAACAGAGTTGGCCATGCCCACCCGGTCACATGACCACCCAGCCACGCCCACCCAGCCAGTCATTAAGGCAGAGAACGCCTTGCTAAAAAATTTGAAGCCCACCCCTTCAAGACACATTGACTGAATGACTTGCTTTGCATTACTGCTTAAGTGGGGAGATCACTAATTAGCTCATGGTATTCTCAGCATGTTCTGTTGGAATTTAGCTTCCTCCAGGCAGCTATATGATTATTCAGTTACTTTCACTTTTATTAATAGAAATAAATGTAAATTATCTGCAAGGTGTAGTAAGAAAAGTCAAGGAATACCAACAAAAATGGGAATAAGATGAAATAGTGAAAATTTAACTACATGAAACATTAATTTAATGCCAGGTTTAATAGCTGTGGTTTTAATATTTATTATAGTGCACAATTGTTCTTTTATCTGATGTTTGTGGCCCACCCAAGTTTGGTACAAGATATGTGCAACACATAGGGCATATAGCAAATCAGTTTTAGGGTAGTAGGACCATAGAATTAAGCTGCAAAGTAAGCCATTAAGAGCTTTTTGTATTTCAGCCTTTCCTCTTGGTAAGAATCAGCTCCTGAGGAGGCTTTCACGTGCCAATCTACATGGGCATTACTTGCTGTATGATGAAATGTATGACTCATTCACTTAAGAAGTGGATGATGCAGGTTCCAATTTTTATTCTGATGGTCAAAATTAATGGCTTTTCTTGACTGCTTCCAGGATAGGTTGCACCATACAGTAAGGATAATGGTTTCAACATAGTATTTCAATTTAATTTATGGGATGCTGAAAAGGCAAGATGTTACAAACAAGGAACATCATTTTCTCAATGAAGCTGGTCATAAGGTACTAAGAACTGACTTTATCACATAATTAATCTGTGAAAATAGCTAGAAATTTAGCAAGAGGGAACGATTATGCTAATCTCTACTTTTCCCAAGGGATAACTGGCTGGAAAAATATTAATTTCACTTTTCACATGTTGGATTGCAGGAATGAAGCAAGGATTGTTCAGACCATATTTGCAATTTAAATAGAGTGAAACAACAATAGCCTGTAGCTACAGCATCTCCAGTCTTGTAGGTTTCTAATGTGACTACCTTGGGCTCATGTTCTAAACACAGCAGGTATTGTTCTTCATTACTGGTTGAGTGTCTTTGAGTTGTACTAACATCCTAGCTACCATGAGGCCTTATCCTTCGGAAACACTCCCATTAGATCTTTTGGTAGATTGATCCAATTAAAGGCTGGAGGAACTATGTAGGAACTGTGTGAATTGGATGACACAAAGGAATTCCTGTTTCCTTATGAATCCATTGCTCCTTAATTGCATGTTATATCCGTCTTGCTCTTACAATACCATTGTCAACACCGGGATTCAGAGATTTGGTGACTGTTTGCACTTGGAATTCTATTGCATTTGCAGGATATCAGAAGGAGGTTCTGGGACAAGTGAGAGCAACTTACCCTTCCTATTTTTGTTTTTAGCCCTTACTGTTCAGTGCTTGCACAAGTCTTCTTTCATCACAGTTTCCATTGCCAATTTCTATTACATTCTACATTCTCCAGTAAGAGGATAAGTGTTTCCAAAATGGCTACGATTGCTCAATTGAAATCTTGACTTCAACTGGGGCTCTGAAAAAGGAGGAGTTAGGAGGGAAGTCAACATTGGCTTTTGCTGATTTTCATGACAGCGTTTCAACTTTCATTTTGCAAGAGGAATTAATTTTTATTGATTTATGGCAGTGAGATACAGTATAAGCTTGAGGCTGTCTGGGATAAGAGAAAACTTCAGCTACAGATTAACTCCTGCTTTTTTTCTGTCATTCTGGTTCTATCTAATTTTCTCTGTGGTTGTAGTATCATAGAACAATCAGCAGAAACATAATGCAATATCATTGTCCAGTTGTGGCTGAACCAGTTTAATACACAATTGCATGTTTACTACAACAGGGATCATTCCAGGATTTAGTAGCAAGGCAGTTCTCAACCATTATTCAAGGACATTGTGCACTAGAACATAGAACATAAAATAACAGAGTTGGAAGGATCTACAAATCCTTGGAGATCATCTACAAATAGTCCTCAACTTATGACCATGATTGAGCCCAAAATTTATGTTGCTAAGTGAGAAATTTATTAAGAGAATTTTGCCCCATTTTATGACTTTTCTTGCCCCATTTGTTAAGTGAACCCCTGCAGTTAAGTTAGTAACAAGGTTGTGTTTAGTGAATCTGACTTTCCCATTGATTTTGCTTGTCGGAAAGTTGCAAAAGGGGATCATATTATCCTGGGAAACTAGAACCGTCATAAATATGAAACAGTTGCATCCAAATGTAATGAATGGATGGGGATGCTGCAATGGTCATAATTATGAAAAATGGTCATAAGTCACTTTTTCAGGGCTATTGTAACTTCGAACAATCACTAAACAAACTGTTGTAAGTCAAGGACTACCTGTAGTCCAACCCCCTGCTTGAGCAGGAGAGACTATACCATTTTAGACAAATAGCTCTCCAGTCTCTTCTTGAAAGCCTCCAGTGATGGGGCACCTACAATTTCTGAAGGCAAGCTGTTTCTCTGGTTGGTTATTCTCACCATTAGGAAATTGCTCCTTAGTTCTAAGTTGCTTCACTGCTTGATTTATTTCCATCCACTGATTCTTGACCTGCCTTCTGCTGTTGAAAAATAGTCGTCGTCCCCTCTTTGTGACAGCCCCTGAAATACTGGAACTCTGCTATCATATCTCCCCTAGTCTTTCTTTTCACTGGACTAAACATACCCAATTCCTGCAACCATTCTTCATATGTTTTAGCTTCTAGTTCCCTAAACATCTTGGTTGCTCTTTTCTGCACTCTTTCCAGAGCTTCAATATCTTTTTTTTATAATGTGGTGACTAAAACTGAATGCAGTATTCCAACAGTGGCTGTCAGGTCTGCCATCTTCAGCTGCTTCACTTTGCTTCTCTGCATTGGTATCTTGCCATAAACCAAAAAGGAGGAGGGAAGGAATTTGGGGGAAGCTTGAGCTGGAGAGAAGAAGAGGGATGAAAGGGGGAACCAGGCTGACAGGAACCAGAGGTGTCAAAACTGAATAACCCAGCTGCCAAGGACACCTGGCCTGGGAATGAAATTGCTTCAAGAAGCACCAAACCTCAAAACTGTTCCCAAAACGTCAAACTGGGGCCCTATTGAACACTGTTGAATTGGTCAAGGGAGGAGGGCCAGGGAAAGGGGAAAAGTATAACCTTTTTGCACAGGAATACTCAGATCTAACCTCGCTTTTGCTGCAACCACTAATCTTTAGTAAAAGAATGTATCACTTCAACCAAATGGAGTCGAGGGTCCTTCTTTCTTAGGGATCTAAGTAGGTCAGATCTGACAGTGGCTATACTAAGGCTTTATAAAGTGGTACATACGTCATGTAATCTTGATTCTATCCTATTAATGCAGTCTAGGATTGGACTGGCTTTTTTGGCTGCTACCACAAACTGTTGGCTCATATTTAAGTGATTGTCCACTTGATCCCTCCAAGATCCCTCTCACAGTTACTGGCATTGAGCCAATTTGACCTAGTCTGTACCTGTACAGTTGGTTTCTCTTGCCTAAGTGCAAAACCTTACTTTTCTCTACACTGAATTTCATTTTGTTAGATAGGGCCCAGTGTTCAAGTCTGTTGAGGTCCTTATGGATTTTTAACCTATCATCGTATTGGCTATCCCAGAACCCGTATTGGCTATTCCTGTCAGCTTAGTGTCATGTGTAAACTTGATGAATTCCCCTTCTATTCCTTCATCTAGATCAGGGGTGTCAAACCCGTGGCATCATGGTGGAATCATGTGACGTATTGGGACTTTTCCCAATTGCTAAACTGGCGGGAGTGTGGCCAGCTCGTGACGCATCTGGCCCGCGGGCTGTGAGTTTGACAGCCTTGATCTACATGAATGAGCAATGACCAACAAAAACCGCAATCAGTTGGATACCACCAGATAGTTGGAGAAAAAAGGAAGGCCAAAGAAAGTCTGGCACCAAACATTTCAGGAAGATCTGAAAAACATCAACCTTAAATGGAAAGATGCTACAAGAGAGTGTAGCTGCGGAACAAAAATTGTGGAGTATGCTTGTAGGATGTGATGATGAGGATGAGCATGATGAGGACACTAGTCTGATTATACTACAGTATTATACAGTATTTACTGTTAAAGCATTGGTTAAGTTTAATATATAGTACATATATTGTAGTTTAATATAAAGGTAGATTTTAATTTTTTTCTCCTCCTTTTCTGGTTTCTATCTTTTTCTTAAAGTTTAACAACTGTTAAACAAAATAAAATTCATAATTTTGTAATTCTAGTGCATTTTGGTATTTTAATGATATTTTGTGTTTTTCTAAAATAAAATTTGATTTTTTAACATTAAAAAGGGTTTCAAAGGAGCTTGTGCCATTGGCTAATAGCTTGTATACCCCATGGTTTATCCTGATATCTAACCTGGACCTGCTTCCTTGTAGTTTTAATTCATAGATTTTGGTCCTGCTGTCAACTGTCCGGTTGGCATGTAAAAGAAAAGAAACTCCCGGGACATTTTTTTACCAAGAGTATTTTACTGACAGATCCATACAGGCACAGAACAAACAAATTCATTTCTAAGATTTTTGCACAAAACGCAGCATAGTAAAACCCTCTTTTCCTTCCCCGGGCCGCTGATTGTCCACTGTCCACCAATCCAGGTTACACATTTTATTTTGGAAAATAGAGTCTGCGCCTTTTGAAAGTCCTCTGTGTCTGACCTTGAAGTTGCAAGATTTTCTCAGGCTAAAAAAAATGTGTGGGGAGCTCCCAGCTCCCCACACATTCCAATCATGCCCATCCCTCCTTCCTTAGCTTCTTTGTCAAGTCATGAGAGGAAAGATGTTCCTTGCAAGTCAACCTTGACATGCCTTCTGCAGCAGTAGTAAATAACTTCAGTTCTTCTAGGTGATAACTTTTCAGTCAATATCTTAAATCTAAGATTGTAATAATACAATGCAATATATTGTCTGCTTCATTCATTATTATATTTATATATTGCCTTTATTTTGTACAATTCATGGTGATGAACAAAATGTTCCTGTCTCCTATCTTCCTCACAACAAACATTTATGTTGGGTTGTGGGGGGAGATGGAGAGAGGGAAGTGGAGAGAGAGAGGGGAAGAGCGAGAGAGACCCAAAATCACTTAGCCAGACTTCACGCCTGAGAGAGGACTAGAATTCGTGAATTTCATCTAGCAACTTAACCACTGCAGCAGATAGATTTTTGGCAGAATTAGCTTCAGAGCAGACATTGTGATAATGGAAAAAACCCTACATCATTGTTGCATGTCTTCGTGAAAGTCTGCTCATCTGATGCAGAAAGGCCTCATCCATATCATCCAGCAGTGACAGAGATGTCACTTTTGCTTCTCTTTCCTTTTCTTCTTACTAAAGCATGTGTAAATATTTTTTGCAGTGCAACAATGCCACCTTTTCAATTGGGTCTGTTCCATTTGAATAAGTTATTGCCTTCCAGTGTTACATCCAATAGTCCCGCCAAATTTCAGTGATGCCTATCACATTGTACTGGTCATCTTGAATTAGGCTCCCAACTTCTCCCTGTTTGTTTCCCATTAGTATGGAGATATCTAAGGTTTTGAGTGGCCTCACCTGCTGGCTTTAATGTTGTTTCTACAAAATTTGGAGTCCTTACCGTGGCCTACTGCTTCTTTCCTTATGTTGAGTTTTGTTGGCCCAGGCCTTGCTTGAACATTCAGTGCTGGATTTTTGTATCAGTCTGTCCCTACTTTTTTAACAACCTTCTAAAGAATCCAGAGAGCATTTGCCAAGCACTCTCTTCCTTGCTGACATGATCCCAATTGTTGAGATCTATTGGCCCTGAGTACCTCCTGATCCTCATAGTTTATTGGTTACATGCTTCCATGTGTTCTCTGCCAAAGGATTTTTCCCATTCTCTGGTGGCTTCTTCACTACCTCCAGCTATTCTGTCCAAGAAATTATCAACTTCCCAGATGCACTGCAATTTAGAATGTCTTTTAACCCCTCTCCTTACTCTGCCAATAAGAGCACAAGCTTTTAGGAGCAAGGAGCAACATAGGGTTGCTGCCCTGTGATTAGTATATGTTACCCACACAAACCTGTGGCTTGACTTACTTTCTTACATATATAATTGATTTTATCAGTCTTAAACAGGCTGTAAGACTAGCTTGAGGAACAGGAAAAAAGAAGCAACTAAGACAATGGTCAGGTAAGAGAAATCTAAGTCCAAAGCAGGAACACAGTTTCAGAAAGTATTCCACGTTCCCCACCCTAGTTCTACTTAACATAAAAGCAGGGAGAGAAGGGGTGCATTCAGACTTAAAGATTCTGTAACCTTTCAATAACAATAATATTCACATTCATAATTTTGGTTTCCTCAAAGGGCTGACAATGATCTATATCTATAAATCTGCATAATGTTTTTGGATATTTACATTCCAGTTTAAATAGAGAACATTTGTGAACTCACCTATGATAATAGGTTGGTGGACTTTCTTGAATTATCTTGTCATTTCTGAATGATCAATGGTAGAGCTGCTTTATGCCCATCCGGACTTACAACTGAAATTGCAGGCTCAATTACAATCATAAGGTAAGGACTGCCTGTACATTTTGGGATCCTATGAATTAAAGTGAGAGAGATCTATCTGGTGTGCTTATTAAAAGACTATTAACTTGCAGTATTTAAGTATTCAATTGCTTTGTTGCATTCATCCATGGTGAAGTAGATAGAATAGCTGCATAGATCCCCAGCAATAAAAAAAAACAAGCCCTCCATTCTGTTTTCAGGCTCTCTCTATTCTGTAACATTATTGTTACAAGTATATAGAACTACAGGTTGAGGCAATGGTACCCTGGTTTTCATTTTCATTTTTCTTTTCTTTGTTTCATTTTCATTTAAAAGTTAATAGAAGAAAACAGTCCCCCAGATTCTGGCACCAGGCATCTGTCAGCATTTAAAATAGCACAAAAATCTTCACCCTTTTTTCAATTCACAGAGGATACAATGTTGAAAAAAAGGATTGCTTCCTTTTTCAATTCACAGACAAAAAGCCAACCCCGTTTTCTTTGCAGGCCTGCAAAATCACCCTGCTTTTTTTTGGCCTTGACTAATATCATGCTAAGTTCTCTTATGCTCTAAATGACCTTCAGCCAAGGCTATGTTAAAATGTACACAACCCAATCTGTGTGGAGTCCTTCAGTGGCTCAGCGGTCAAATACACTGAGCTTGTCAGTTGAAAAGCAGACAGCCAGGTTTCGAGACCTGAATGCCACATGATAGGGTGAGCTCCAATTCTTGTCCCAGTTCCTGCCCACCTAGCAGTTCAAAAGCATTCAAATGTGAGTAGAAAAATAGGTACCATTCTGGTGGGAAGGTTCCATGTGCTTTGGCCAGGGGTGGGCTGCTGCGGGTTCGCGGGGGTTTGGGCAGACCCTTAGCAAAGATTCTGCAGGGTTTGCCAAACCCCCAAATCCCACTCCTGGCTGGCCCCACCCAACCTGCCCTGCCCAAGAGTCTCCACGGGTCCGCTGTAGATGCAGGTAAGTGCAGGGTGCATGCAGAGGCTTGGAGAGGGAGAGAAATGGGCCGCCCGGAAGTTCAGGAAGCCTGGAAACAGGCCCGTTTCCAGCCTCCAGAGAACCTCCGAAGACCCGGGAGGCTGTTTTCGCCCTCCTGGACGCTCAAGGAAAGTCTCCGGACCCCGGGGAGGGCAAAAAACACCTCCCCCCACCATGGTGCAGGAAGCCAACTATGCCACACCCACCACACCCACGCCCAGGCAGCAACCAGGCAGCAAACCCATTGCTGAAGTTTTGAATCCCACCCCTGGCTTTGGCATACAATCATGCTGACAACATGATCACAGAAATGTCTGGCTCCCTTGGCCAAGAAACAAGAGATGAGCACTGCACCCTAGAATCAGACACGACTGATGGGAAACCTTTTCCTTATTTTTGTAATAGCCTATGAATATTTTACAGTATTGTAGTTTTACTTTAATCTGGGTTTTTTTCTAGCTTTCTCTTGTCTTAAACTTGCTGTAAAGAATACTATCAATGTAATGTTGGTGCAGCTATTCCCACTGGTAGAGGTAGAGAACAGGGATGAGATGTGTACATGCAAAAGCTATCTCTGCCATAATCTGTTACTTATCTGGGTGGGAATCTTAGTATAAATGTGGGCCATGTGTGTGCCTCCAGGGTTTGTGCCAGCTGAAAGTAAACCAGCTTAGTATGCTGTCCAAAATCTGAATTTCAATCTGCTTTATTTATGTGGCTGCAAATGATGCTTGTCTTTTCAGCTTCAATGCAGGATTGCTTAAGGCTATTTAAGGGCAGATGACCCAGCTATGTTTGTCAACCACCAGTGGGAAAAACTATCAGCAATCAAGCAGTCAATCACCAAAGTGGTGCAGGGTGGAGTTAAGCAAGTATATACAGATGCCTGGGCCGGTGGTTTTAGCTATCTTTAAAGTTGCCCAAGATACAATGAATAGTGCAGTGCTGCTAGATAACAAGTAATTTCTGAACCCAAGTTTGTAGCTTCCTGGAATAATGCTTAAACTGTGTCCAAGAGAGGTATGGGTGAACCAGGAAGTTACTCTCCAGTACATTGAGAAAACTGCTTCCCAATTTACCCTGTACCCAGTGGTGGGTTTCAACCGGTTTCACAACTGGTTCGGTGATCGCACGCATGCGTGCACCTAACACACACTTTGCACACGTGCTCAGCTTCAAAGCAATCAACTTACCTTCTATGTAGTAACACAGTAGCTATAGCTGAGGTGCAGCAATCTGCTCTGCAGCGTGAATCAGCTGAGAAAACCACAGGGGCGCGTGGGCAGGCCCAGCTGATCGTCAGAGCTACCAGCCGGCCAACTGATCGATCGACGGAGCTACCAGTTTGCCTGAACTGGTCCGAACTGGTTGAATTCCACCCCTGCCTGTACCCCTCCTTCATCGACCTATATGGTGGATGCTGTCTTTTTTTTTGACATGGATATAGTACTCTCCTAGAAGAGCCCACAATATTTTTCCAAAAATGGCCTGAGTAAAATACCACTCACACGCAAAGTACATTAAGAATGCTTCTTCACAATTCCCTGTGGGTTGCCTCACCAAGAGGCTGGAGATAAGAAAAGACAACATCACAAGGATTAAAAATGGCTAGGGAAGCACTTTTGTGCTGTAATTAGAGGGTTATATGAAGTCTTGCTGAAAACAATATAGTAATTAAAAGAGTATTATAAGTGAGAATGAACTCATTATAAATAACTCGTTTGCATTTCTTCTCCCTTGTCTTCTACTGTTTTCATCTAATTCCAGAATGAATTGACACTTATATCTTAGGGTGGAAAAATCCTTTTTTTTTACTAAGAAATATTTCTGATGCAGGAAAGAGAGAGAGAGAGAGAGAGACAGAGAGACAGACAGACAGACAGACAGATGGAGATAGAGATAGATGAGATAGAGATAGATAGATAGATAGATAGATAGATAGATAGATAGATAGATAGATAGATAGATAGATAGATAGATAGATAGATTTGTTATATAAAAATATATTTGTATATTTTTTGTATAAACTCCTAGAATACATATGGGTCAATATAAAAGAAAAAAAGAATGACATTGCTATAGGCTGGGTGTTGGCAACTCTTGGCTCCGGAGCAGCTCTTTGGGCCCTCTGCTGCAGTTCCCTCTCCCATCACCGGCTAGCCCCACCCCTCACCTCCTCTCCCTCGCCTGGCCTGATTCTCTGATGCCTCACTCTTGCTGGAGCTTCTTCCGGCCCTTGTTGGTGCTGGGCATGCCTTGGTTGTTTGGGAGACGTGCAACCTGCTCTCCATCCTGAGATACTGTCCCGACCCGGCTGCGACTGACGCCGGCCTCGCTACCATGAGGGCTGGCAGGATGGGAATAGGATCTGGGAGGATGGGACATCAGAAAGGGGGACAGGCCCACAATGCCCAACTGTGGCTTTAGGAAGCTCAGGGCAGTGGGAAAAGAGGGCTGGCCCCACCGAACCTCGTATGCCCACCCCGGGGGTCAGGCTCAGAGAAAGCCAGAGTGCCCTCACCAAAGATGCTTGCCCATCAGCCAGTCTCCCCCTATGTCTCTCTTTTTCTATGTCTCTCTGTGTGTATCTCTCTCTGCCTTCTCCACGGCTGGCATGTGTTCCTCACCCAACTGAGATTTCCAAAAAGAAGAAATAAAAGGAGTAGCGAAGAGCCCCAAGGAGAGCTTGCTGACTTGGCCCAGCCAAGGCTTTCAGAGAGAGAGAGAGACATATACACACACATACAGAGAGGGAGAGAGAGAGACATACACACACACACACACACACACAGACTGAGATATACAGAGAGAGGGGGGGAGAGAGGGAAAGATAGGGAGAGGGGGAGAGAGAGATACAGAGGAAGAGAAAGGGACACACAGAGAGAGATACAGAGGGGGGAGAGGAGAGGGGGAGAGAGATAGAGGAGGGGAGAGAGAGGGAAAGATAGGGAGAGGGGGAGAAGAGATACAGAGAGAGAGATACAGAGAGAAATGGGAGAGAGGGTGGGAGATAGAGAGGGAGAAGGGGAAATAGACAGATACAGAGAGAGAGGGAGAGAGAGACACAGAGATACAGAGGGGAGGACAGAGAGAGAGAGAGAGTAGGGTTTTATGGCTGGATAGGTGTGGCTAGGGGCTCTTGTGACTGGGTGGGAGTGAGCAACTTTGAGTTGGCCACGCCCACCCAGGTTTTGTGGCTCCTGGTGTTGTTTTTTCTGTGGGGAATGGGTCTAAATGGCTCTTTGAGTGTTTAAGTTTGCAAACCCCTGCTATAGGCCAACCAACCAAGCAGAAAAAAAAATAGACAACGTTTTGCTAACCAGTTAACAAATGCATGTGGGAAACACACTACAACAATAATGGGGACTTTAATTATCCTGACATCAGCTTGTAGACTAATTCCGCATCAAGTGAATGATCAAACAGGTTCCTGACCAATCTAGCTACAACTTAATCATCCAAAATGTGGAGGAGGGAACATTCAAGATGGCGGCAACGGAGAAAGCATAGGTACAATGCAGGGAGTTAGAAGAAGAGAAAAGTTGCTATTATACTAAGATAAACGATAGGAGGAGAGGTGGAGAGGAAAGATAAACTGTACAATAAATCATAGAGAAAGAAAAAAGTGGAGAAAGGAAAAGGAGAGGAAAGATTGGAGAAATAGGAGGAAAATGACCCACAGTGAACTTGGCCTGCTGAGAGAAGCCCAGCTGCACCTGAGAGGCCTACCCAAGAGCCCAGAGGCCCATTGAAGCAAGGTGAGCGAATAGGCAAAATGAACCAGCAGAGAACAAGGACGAGAGCCGGTGAGCAAGTGGGACCCAGCTGTGGAACAGGGAGGAAAATCATCCATGGGGCAGTGAGGAGAACTGACTGAAGGCAAAGCAATGACTGGCAGAGAAGAAAAAGTTGAGCCGGTGAGAGAGAGGAGCAGGGAGGAGGAGAAGAACCGGCTGTGGAGAGGAGACAAGAGGCAAGCTCACTGTAGGCCATCCAGGCGGTCATGTTTGCTGGGAGAAGCAGCACAAACAGGAGCCATGTGGCTGGAGAGCCAAGAGCAGCAGTGGCACAACAGACGGGAGAGTCGACAACAAGAGGCAACACAGCACAGCAGATCGTGAGAGCAGCATGGAAAGCAACAGGAGAGCATTATGCAACTGGAGGCTGCCAGTGTTGGTGGAGCATTCCAGCAAAGGGGATCAGCAAACCGGTGACTGAGAATGGCAATAGAGCAGCGTGGGAGACGGGGGGAGGGGGGAACGCCATGAACTGAGAAAAGCAGGGGGAGCTGCTGGCAGTGGTAGGGGCAGGAGAAAAGCAAGTAGGAAGGGAGGATAAAAAGACAACACAGGACTCAAGGATAAAAAAAAATCAAAGGCGAGTAGACAATAGCAAGCAAGGAATATACAAAGACAGAAAAGAAAGAGATAAATTAAGCCCACAAGAAGGCAGGGAGGGAAAGGATCATTAGAAGGGAGGAAAGGGACAATCAAAGAACATTCCAGTACAGGCTAAGAACAAACCTGTCACTTAAGCCCACTTAACACTGAAAACTTTAAAATTGCACAATCTAAATGATCTGCTAGAACTTCAAGTTTATAAACTAGACAATTTTGAACCATAGAACTTTAAATCCTTAGACATTCTTTTAACTGCTAAAACCTTAAACTTTTAGCTACACTTTTCCCCAAAATTTGAAACTTAAATGATCTGTTAGAATATATATATTCCAAATTGGACATTTTTCCCTTTAAAAATCTGTGGTAAAACCTTCTACACTTTCAATTTCTTTAAAATTCACTCATGGAAGAAGAAACTGATATTACTGTGATCTGCAGAACATGTTCCATGTATACGACTATGCTCATAGAACACTCAAACTATATATGTACCAAATGTAAACTAATTAAGTTACTAGAAAAAAAGTAAAGGGTCTAGAGGAAACACTAACCACTCTGAAACTCAACCCACAAAATGAGAAACCCCAAACCTTGCAAAAAGAATGTACCCAAATTGAACATAATAATGATCAAACCACTTTTAAAAGAATTGAACCCTTAGAGGAAGAAGAAGACAGATGGAAACATGTCAATCATAGGGAAAAAACACAAACCTAGTAGAAAACCCCTGTCCAAGCTAACCCACTCTGATGCAGCCCCACTGGTGCTAAGCAATCGTTTTCATGGACTCTCACTAGAACAAAACATGTAGTCACATAGAAAAGAAGCACCATCAAATATCCCTAAAAAAGTTACATCATCAAATGCTTCTGTGACAGAAAGAAAAACACCCCAAACCTCCCTAAGAAAAAAAAAGGCTAGTGCTGGTGATAGGAGATTCAATTCTCAAGGGAACACAACCTGCCATCTGTAGACCAGACTGTCTATCCAGAAAGGTATGTTATCTCCCTGGAGCTAAAATCAAAGATGTGGCTGAGAACTTAACCAAAATAATAAAACCCACAGAATACTACCCTTTTTTATTACTACATGTAGGGACGAATGACAGAAAAAAGGACTTAAAAACAATATTGAATGATTATGAGCAGCTAGGCAAGAAAGTCAAGGACTTAGGTGTACAAGTAGTTTTTTCATCAATACTGCCAATGAAAGGACAACATCTGGTAAGAGAACAAAGAATTCTAGAAGTGAACCACTGGCTAAAGGATTGGTGTCACCAAAAAAAACTTTGGATTCCTGGAACATGGTCTGCATTATCTCCATGATGGGTTTCTGGCAAGGGATGGACTGCAGCTCACAAAGATTGGGAAAAGTGTTTTTGGAAAACGACTGGCTTAACTTATCAGGAGGGCTTTAAACTAAAATCAAGGGGGGAGGGTGAGCAATCTCTAGGAACTCCAGGACTTAATTCCAAGCAAAAACCCCTAGAAAGCAAGTCAAATAATGAAGTAAAGAGAGATGGGAAGGAAGACAAACTCAAACACCAAATAAGAGACATAGGAAGCATACCCAGCATCATGTATTAGTAGTTCGAGTTCACCCTGTTTGTTTCCCAGACTTGTCTATATACAAATGCTCAAAGTGCAGAGAAGAGCAACCAGGATGATTAGGGGACTGGACACTAAAACATATGTAGAATGGTTACAGGAACTGTGCTTGGCTAGTCTAGTGAAGAGAAGGACCAGGGGAGACATCATAGCTGTATTCCAATATTTGAGGGGCTGCCACAGAGAGGAAGGGGTCGAGCTATTTTCTAAAGCATCTGTAGGCCAGACAAGGAGTAATGGATGGAAAGTGAACAAGGAGAGATTTAACCTGGAAATAAGGAGAAATAAGGACAGTGAGAACAATCAACCAATGGAACAGCTTGCCTTCGGACGTTGTGGGAGCTTCGTCACTTGAGACTTTCAAGAATAGATTGGACTGCCATTTGTTGGAAATGGTGTAGGGTTTCCTGCTTGGGTGGGGGACTGGATTAGATGACCTACAAGGTCCCTTCCAACTCTGTTAATCTGTTTAAGAAACAATGGATGGAAACTAATCAAAAAGAGAAGCAACCTAAAGCTAAGGAGAAATTTCCTAACAGTGAGAACAATTAGCTAGTGGAATGTCTTGCCTTCAGAAGTTATGGGTGCTCCATCACTGGAAGTTTTTAAGAAGAGACTAGAGAGTCACTTCTCTGAAATGGTACAGCGTCTCCTGCTTGAGCAGTGGGTTGTACTAGAAGACTTCTGAGGTCCCTTCCAACTCTGTTATTTTGTGTTCTATCCTAATTCTAGTTATGTGTGCATAAATACAAGCAGAACTCTATAGGATTACAATTCCTGTTCAGTCAACTGCTTTGACTGCATGGAATAGGCATTACTATATAATGTTTTATTGAACATTAATAGAATTTTCTTCAGAACTCACTGTTCAGTTCAGAAGGTCTGAAAATGAAAGAGCAACAACTGATTCACATGAGAGATACGAAGTACAGAACCAACATGAACAACCTTTTCAATCTCATGTATTTTCTGAACCAACTGAAGAAAAATAATGGTGTGTGTTAAATCATGAATATTAGAAGACATTTATATCTCTACAGAACTGCAGTGTGATGATGTCGGTATCTTGATTCCAGCAGAAAGAATCTGTGAATTCTCACAAATCAAAAAACAACATAGAAGCAAATCTGACATGGAAAAAACAAGGGAAATGGAAACTGGTTTTGTACAAAAGGAGGCCTAGTCAGCCCTTTACAGAGGGTGGGAAACAGAGGTGCTAAAAAGTGTGTGTGTGTGAGAAAGACAGACAGACAGACAGACAGAAAGACAGACAGACAGACAGACAGACAGACAGACAGACAGATTGTTTCTGAAACATCAGTTATTAGAATTGTCTTCTTATGCTTCTTAACTTTGTTCAATAAAGATTATTTATCAGAAATTCTTGGATTTTTGTGAACTTGCCTAATTAGTTTCACTCCAAGCTTGTTGGTAAAGCCTGACTATTAATATTAGTAACTTTTCACTCCCTCTAAGAAAACAAACTTATTTTGATTTCTTAAACTGTGGTCTGGTAATTGAGTACTAAGCCATTAACTCTGAAGTCACTAACAACTTGCTCTTGTACAAAGACCAAGGCCAAGGATCGGCATTAGAACCATGTAGATGCTCAGGTTGATCATTTGTCTCAAGAAGTATGCCAGATGACACAATGGATGGGACAGATTCTGCAACTGTCAGATTCTTCACAGCTTAGTATAACATTACTTAATTCCCCAAGTTCCTTGCTAGATAAATACAATGAAATTCAAGATAAATGTAGGGCATTTATCCCACAATGTGAATTATGTACATCTCAATCTCCACACAAATAATGAAAAAACAATATGATGACAAATCTGATCATTGCAAAAACAAGGACAAATGAAAACTGGCCTTCCAATATAAAAGAGGAGACTGGAAGCCCATTACAGAGGGCAAGAAAGAGAATCTACAGATAGTCATTGACTTGCAACTAAAATCGGGACTAGAATTTTTGTTGATAAGCAAGGCAGTTGTTAATGGAGTTGCACACAATTTTATGACCTTTTTGCCATGTTATTGAATGAATCTCTGTATTTATTAAGGGAATCTTGCAGTCATTAAGTGAATCCAACTTTGCCCATTGACTTTGCTTGTCAGAAGCTGGCTGGGAAGTCGTAAATGATGATTGTATGACACCAGGATGCTGCAATCATCATAAGTACATGCCAGTTGCCAAGTGCCCCAGTTTTGATCACATGACCCTGGGATCATGTTTCCACAGACTTAGGTCTGAGAACCACTTTTCAGTGCAATTGTAATTTTGAACAGTCACTAAATGTATGGTTGTAAGTCAAGGACTACCTGTACAGAATTGGAATGTTATTTCTAGAGTGAATTTGCTCTTGAAACATGCTTGCTACAACTGTCTTTTTATGGCTTCTTACCCTTCTTCAATAAGGATTACATATAAGACCTTCTTGGATTCTTGTAAGCTTGCCTAATTGATTCCAGTCCTGTCTGTTGACTGAAGCCTGACAGGATGCTTCATGAATAGAAACATATTGCTTGATTATCAACACCTGATTGCCTTGCAGGTGAAGATGTTAACTGACACCAAGAAATGTACAGCTTTACATGTGAAATGAGGTGTCAGTAAAGCTTTTTTCCTTTTCACCTCCAAGGAAACAATGCTTCCACAATGGAAAAGAAATGTATGGATACATCTGGTTCCCTTTTAACCTGGGATTTCAGTTCACATCAAAGACCTCTATCTAGAGCATGGCTGTCAAATTCACATCGTCAGGGCAGCATCATGTGATGTATTGGGACTTTTTTCCCATTTGCTAAACTGGGCATGGGTGTGAGTGTGGCCAGGGTGTGATGCATCCCGCCCACGGGCCAGGAGTTTGACAGCCCTGATGTTGAGGATTCTGATCTGAACCCCCAGGTTGATAGAACCTAGTTTAGTTTTACTTCTTCTTTATGGAGGAAAGGAAAGGAATCCTTTATAAATTCTGTCCCTAATTTATAGATTGAGAAAATGGGAAGATAATTTCTCTGAATGTTAACTGGAGGAATAAAATCTGATGAATAACAAATCACCTTTGGTAACAATGTTGATTTTGCTATCAAAATAACCAGTGGGAAGAAATTTCCTCATGATGTCTTCTTTGGGGATTCAGTTGAAGTGTGGGAAGTGAAGAAAGCTGCCAGGCACCGCAGGACTGATTGTACAGTGAAAAATAGGATACTCACACTTTCCCTTTGGCCTCTTTCATGAAATATGGGCAAATACTTCACAATCTATCTTTGGTTTTGTTTGGTTTTGTAATTGTCCTCCTAAAGTGCATTCTCTTTCATCATAGTGAATGAAAAAATAGTACAGGAAAAGCACAGAACAATTTATCTGACTAGTACTAACCATGTCCTGACTGATAACAATAAGTTAAAAGGTTCCTATCAAAGCTGAATCAAAGTAATCAACTTCTGAAGCAAATCAATCATCATTAGGATGTGCTAAGTGGGATCCAGCCAATGTCTGGCCTTCACAACATACACTAATCAGGGAGACCAATCAGAATAGTCCTTCATCACAGCATGAAATTTCAACTCTGCTTATATGTTAGGGACATAGCATAATTCTAAAACTTCTATTAAATGATTCATAAACTTATCAACTTTTCTCTCTCTTTGTTTCTTTGTCTCTCTTTCTTTCTGCAATGAATTATCCTAGTCATTTTGAGCAACAGAGTAGTGCTAGAGAAAATCTTTGACAGGCTAATTTTAAATTACACACACAAAAAAAGACTTTAAAATCATTTTTCCTAGTATACTTTTCTCATATTGGTGACAACTGTTTTGATTTATAGTGGGTTAACATTTTGCATCCTCATTATTTGAAGAATTTCATTTCACTTTTCTATTGTGAGATATCCTAAAAGAAAGAAAAGGGAAAGCTAGCTCTTTTCAATTCATTCTTTCAAAACAAATGTACAACTATACTTTTACACTGCCTTGTCTTCTAATTGCTTGCAAATGGCGTTAGCTGTTCTTACTAATGTACATCAACCAAAACTGCTCCATGTCAAATTGAGTTTTAATTTCTTGATTCCAGCAAAGAATTCTGCACTTGCTCTTGCTTTAATCTTTATTTAATGAACACCTTTCATGTACATAGTGTACAAAGCTATTCCTAATAGTTCTCTGAGCAACTTTCCCTAACATTTTTTTTACTCAGCCATGTCTAATGCATGCTAGAGTTGTTCATGTTTTGAAAATGATTCAGAAAAAATATTTTGGACCTACTGCAACAGTAGCACTTCCCTGTTATTCATTAAAGTATCCACATCTCTTTTCAGGTTTTGGAGAAAGCATCAAAAATGGTTTTGATGCCTTAATGCTTTAATAAATCAAATATTTTTAATGTGGCTATTAAGGTAGTGACATCTTTCCTCACACTCAGGTGAATGTTTGAGAAAAAAAACATGCATACAATACCTTAATTAGTAGTCGTGAGGTACTATGCAAGTTCTTAAAGACTTCTCAATCAGTGCACAATCGTTATATATACGGCTTTGTACTCAACTTTCCATTAATGTAATTAGAAAATGTCTAACACTTTTCTCACCTACACAGTACAATTACATGATAGATCAGAGGATTATTGCTTCTCTTCTCAGACTTTTTCTCAGTCAGTGCCCCACTTAGTGCACAAAACCAGATAAAAGCTAGAAGTTTTTTTTTTAAAAAAATATTATTAGGCTTCTATGCCACCCATCTTGCCAAGGTGACTCTAGGATGTTCAGATGTTGAATCAACTGTATTTTTTTTTTAATAAATGGTATGGTGTCCTAAGATATGGAGAAAATTATTTGATGAAAATTATTTTGTGTGATAGAGATACAGTACACGCAATTGTAGGAATAAATTTAAAGCAGAAATAGACAAATTTATGGAGCTTCAGACCTGATGAATGTATATGCTAGGTATCAAAAGTACAGCAGTGCCAATAGTTAAGATAATTGAGTGGGAACAGGCCGTAATATAACTGTGGACTTCCCAGAGCTACTTAGTAGTTTTTGTGGAGAACAGCATGTTGAACAGGCCAACTTATGTTCTTCGATATCTAGGAATTAGTTGAGAAATCTGAAGATATAGCAGTCTACCTTTCAATATCACAAGAACAAGATGCTTTTTAAAATGAAACTGAGGCTGGAATGGCACCATCCTATACATGTCAGAAACTGTTGTATTGCAGATACAATAAAATAGAATTGTAGAATATGAAACTACAAACTAATATAATTCAGGGATGGGAAACCGGTGGCCCTCCAGTTGTTGTTGAACTGTATCTTCCAACATTTCTCTCTGTGAGAGTTGCTACCTGGACCTGCTGAGAGTAGTAATTCAACAATCTGAGAGACCACAGGTTCCTCACCAATGCCATATCAGAATGTAGTATACAAGCTATTCTAGCACTAAGCTTGTCTACTTAGCTTGCTATAAAATGTTCCCCTTGGTATCTTTTGTTCTCTGGTGGTATCATTTCACAGTTCTGATGAAGATATTGATCCTGAAGGTGAGTGTCTGGCAGTGGTACCTGATACATGCAGTGATCCCTCAGACTTTAGATGCTCCCTATAGAGCCTTTACAATGTGCAAGGTCTAGAGTATTATTACCAGCTCACTCTCTCAAATCCAATTGATTTCTTAACTATGCCTCACTGACATGGATGAAGAGATACAGCATTTGCCTTCCAGCAGCAAAAAAAGAAGCGGAGAAACTGGGGAAAGTATCGGAAAAGGGTGGAAGAATAGCCCATGAGAGAATGAAATGATCCTGGCTAGATCTAAACATTAAGCAGCTAGTGAATCATCTTGCTTATTCTTCATAGATATTAATAAAAAGAGGGACAGGAAGCACATTCAAAGATAAATAAAACACTTTTAAAGGCTTACTAAACAGTCATATTGCTGGCAGCTGAAAGTCAGTCACTAGTGGCAAACATCCACTTCAGGATGCTAATTTTTAAGCTAATGATGTCTTACTGAACATAAAAAAGGCATTAGACATCTATTACAACTCAAGGGAGGGAGGAAGAAGAGAGCAAATAAGTGCAAGATGTTGCTAGGGTTTTATCATTTCTTTCACAACAACTTCAGGATGTGTTAGGAGACTGGCAAGACCAATTATAGGCCAATTTCCATGAAGGCAATGGGGCCCAGGGTAATCAAACAAAGATCACTGGAGTGATAGCTCCCAGCCTGTGGTTAGCAGGTCAGAGCAAACAGCCATCATTTGCAGGATAAGAAGTTTGAATGCTTGTCAACCATGAAGCTGGTCTCACCAAGGCAATAATAACAATAATAAAAACAACAACAATAACAACAACAACAACAACAATACTAATAATAATAGCAATAACAGCAGCAGTAGCAGTAGTGATAGTAGTAATGATAATAATAACGATAATAGTAATAATAACAACAATAATAATAACATTGTGAAAGCATTAGAAAACGATGATGGTTACAAATACCTAGGCATGTTTGAAGCATATAATATCTTGAATGGAAAAGTCAAAGAGCCAACGCAAAAGGAATACATCAGGAGGTTCTGCAAAATATTAAAATCAAAGCTGAATGCTGGAAAGATAATTAAAGCCATTAATACATGGACAGTTCCAGTGATACGCTACTCAGCTGGACTCATCAACTGGACTTTGGCTGAACTGGAAAACTTGGACTGGAAAATACGCAAACTTTTGAATATGTACCACGCTTTAGCTTCATGAAGTGACATCGACAGGTTGTACCTACCAAGAAAAATAGGGGGCAGAGGGCTATTGCAAATCCATAAAACTGTAGAAGAAGAAAAATGAAGTTTGAATGATTATGTGAACCAAAGTACAGAAAAATTGCTGCAGGCTGTGAAAATGGAGAACATTATAAACACAAGAGAAACAAAGGCAGAATATAAGGAAAAACAGCTGGATGAGAGATTAAATGGATGGAAAACCAAAGCTTTGCATGGACAGCACTTGAAAAACATTGAAGAAAAATGTGATACCACCCTGACATGGGCATGGCTTAAGGGAGGAACCATCAAGAAAGAAACAGAAGGTTTAATATTTGCTGCTCAAGAACAAGCACTGCAAACTAATGCCATGAAAGCGAAGATAGAAAAATCCACTGACAATCCAAACTGCCTACTTTGCAATGACAAAGTTGAAACTGTTTCACACTTAATAAGTGAATGCAGCAAAATTGCACAAACTGACTACAAAGCTAGACATGATTGAGTTGCTAAATTAATCCACTGGTCATTGTGTACAAAATATGCCCTACCTGTATCAGAAAAGTCATGGGAACAGAAAGTGGAAAAAGTTGTCGAAAATGAGATGGTGAAGATCTTGTGGGACTTTTAACAACAGACGGATTGCCATTTGGAACACAACATGCCAGATATTACGGTTGTCAAGGGCCAAAGCCTACAATTTATTGATATCGCTGGACCAGGAGACGCCAGAGTTGAAGAACATGAACTGGAAAAAATCACGAAATATCGTGACCTGGCCATTGAAACTACACGGTTATGGATGAAACATGTAACAGTGACACCCATTGTCACCAGGGCACCATGTCCAAGAATTGTATAAAATACATCAAGAAATTGCAGCTTCCTGCAATAACACCAGCGGAACTGCAAAAAACTGTGCTACTCGGAACATCGTATATTTTAAGAAGATATTTGGTTGATACCTAGGATGCTGGCAGCAACCCGTCTCAACCATTAGCACAAGTCAGTGGTATTTGTGATACATTTTAAATATTCAGTTGACTGAGTTTCATGTTTAATGAATAAAAGATAATAAAAATACAATGTTTAAATGATCAGTTGACTGAGTTTCATGTTAAATGAATACAAGTTTAACAATAACAATGATTTCTTTGTCCTGCATCTTCCAATAAGGAAAAAGAATACAAGGGCTTGAGAAATTAACTCAGTCTGTTTCCAATGCCCACATAATATATACATGCAATATTCATGTGATTTCACAGGTATACTCCCCACAAAATAGATGTTTAATGTATGCATGCACACATTTAATGCTGAGGCCATCACTGAAACATTAAGGTAGTCTGAAAACATCTGGTTCTTAATTCCCAGGTGTCCCATCTAGCATTGTGAAGGATACTGGGAGTTGTTATATGTGATTTATTCACACTGGAATACTTTCAAAATGACAGGGAAGTGTGTAATGTCACAATCTATATAATGAAATTATAATTAAATACATTTACCTGTGAAGATATCAATACTAAGATGACAGTAATAGATTTGGACAAGGAAGATTACCTAAGAAATAAAAGGCTCAAAGGAATAGTTGTACCAAAACACGTGTCTATTACATGGCTCATTTAGTAACTCTTTCTCACTCATGCAGAAAAGTCTTTATTTTTTATAATGACTGTCTATGGAGATTAATCCAAGGTTTTTTCCTCACCATCCCAACATTCCTACCAGTACATTTTGGTAATAAAGTCATTATGTTCTTCAAGAGAAGTTCAAATCTAGGTGATATCATAGAATATCCATACATTTTTAAAAACTTTCAGAGTTACCAGTCCTGGCCTTTCCTAGTGATTTGCATGGACTACTAATTAGGCCAGATCCTTTT
Source organism: Oxyrhabdium leporinum (assembly GCA_032468155.1). Classification (NCBI taxonomy): domain Eukaryota; kingdom Metazoa; phylum Chordata; class Lepidosauria; order Squamata; family Cyclocoridae; genus Oxyrhabdium; species Oxyrhabdium leporinum. The sequence goes on from JANHFL010000272.1 coordinate 92,863, forward strand.
TAGTTTCCAAAATCAAGCATAACTAGCTAAACCAGAAATCTTCTTAGTTATTATAGAGAAAATTGATCATTCTCAGTACTAATAAAGGGTATCAAATGACACTGAATCTTCTATGTCACTGATTAGGCCAGATATCACAGAATGAATGAATGAAAGGGAAATATTTATAGGGCTGAGTTATCAAAATGAGCACCAAAAGATATTGGCAACTCTTTCAACTGGAAAACTTTGGATATTTACATAAGAAATAGGACTGATAAACTATAGTTAAACAGAGTCTTCTGAATTTACATCCGTGGGATTCTTCTTTAAAGGCTGCTTTACTTTTTGGCCTAGAGACATTATGGCTTTTTATAAATAACTAGTAAGCCTTATTATTGTTATCCATTGCTCATAAATTTGAGTATAGATTTTGTGTTCTTTGTATTAGAGAACAAGAAAGCTAATTCAATGCTCTTTAGGGGAAAATCCATACTAGAAGAAAAGCAATGTATTAGCTGTTGACAGCCAATTTAATAATTCTATGATAATTAGGCAAAACAACTGTCAGACTTCTGCAACAGTTTCAGAAACTTCCTATTTCATGTTGGACAAGTTCTACGTAGATAAGTAAGTGGATGGATGGATGGGTGGATAAGTGAGTACATAATGGGAGACTTCCATGGTGAATAAAATAAAATAAAGTATAACAGCCCAAGAACCTTCTGCACAAACAAATACCCCAAGAATTCCGAATTTCAGGCAGAAAAACAGAGAGAAGACAAAAAAGAGAGCTCTGTAGAAAGGAAGTTTTTGGCATAGAGCTTTAGGTGTGTTCTGCTGAAAACTTTCACTGTTCATAACAGTGTTGACCTACTCATTTCAGATGGAAAGTGTTTCAAAGCTGCTTTTTGTATGCAGATCATGCAGTTCAGACATGAGTAAGGTGCTTATTAAAGGAAATTGCAAAGTGCTGTAACTTCATCAATTTCATCAAGCAAGATTTCAGTAACATCTCTGAAGCCATTTGAAGCTGCATAGTAAAACTTCTGGCAATCAGTTTGAAGTAGCATGAAGCTTGCCTTAAAAGGTGATTAGTCTCATCAGTAGGGTGCCTCAAAGAAATTAGACACGGGAATCTGGAATCTGGTGGCAGTTAAAATGTGCAAAGTGAACAGAAAAATCTGTATTAGATATTCCTTGGATGAGTCGTTTTTGTTTAGGATACTTCCAAGATAGGGTTATTCCTTGTGCTAAGAATGTATGTGATTTGGTTATTCTCCATAGTTCATGACTGTAGATGTTGTCACTGTGAGAGCACACTATAGCTGAAGAGGTAAAACAGATTATGTCTGTACCATAGACATAGGAAGCAATATTGTCAAATTAATTCTTGGCTGCTTTCATATTACTTTGATAACCTCTTTTTCGCTCCTGGTGATGTTTGTGCAGAGGAGGCTAATCCAAGTGATGGTTATCATCTTCTCTTTGGGTCAAGGTTAAACTGTTTGGGGCTCTTTTGCTCAAAAAGAAAGATGATGGAAGAGGGATGTGATAGAGGTAGATAAAAATTCAATTTGGCATGATGAACATTGTGCTAGAAAAGTCTCCTTTCCTCTTCTTAAAACACCATCACCCGGTGAAAATGATTGAAAGGAGATTTAGAACACAGAAAATAAAGCTTCTCACAGCCTGTGATTAACCTATGGAATTCATCACCCCAAAATGTGGAGATGATCACTAAACGTATGAGGGAATGGGACGCATTCATTGGGACAGGCCTATCAAACTCTACCAAGTCAAAATTATCTCCGGATGGAAGGGAATATTGCTCTGTCGGACTGGAAAAGTGGCGCCTGCGAGCAAAGTGAGCGCACCTGCGAATGCAGACATGCGACTAGCGAACCTCTTGCCAAAGCAAGAACAGTCCGCCTCTGGGTGAGAGCTTGTGGGAAGACAGAGAACGCTGGGGTTGAGTCAGTTAAGCTGAAGTGTTGAGAAAAAAAGTATTCCAAAGAAACTAATTTAACTAAAGGAGGGTGGGAAATTTCCATTACATCTGGGAATTAAAATCCACAGGTCTCAAAGCTGCTGAGGATGTAAAACACACTCCGTCTATGGTGTAGATTTATTTATTTATCTATCTACAGCCCTTTAACAAGTAAACCTCTGTCCCAATTTCTGAGATAGAAAAAGTGGTTGGAAGGAGAGGAGGTGTTGGTGGAAGCAAAATGAATCCGAGAATCCTGATGGTCATTTACATCCATCTTCTGGGGGATCCAGTTGGTGAAACCAACCGGGTATGGGTTTCATCTGACTTAAACACCTCCACTCAAGAGTGAGCAGGTGTTTTCTGCAAAAACTGTGAAGTCAGATTTCAATTACTACTTTGCTTTTAGTGCTTCAGCTTTTCAAAACTCAGGGTGAACTCTATTAATAATAATTTGCAAAATAATGTTCCGTGCGATTTGAAATCAAGTGTAACAAAATACAATAATTTGGGTTTCAAGTCATTAATAAATCTAGCCTCTGTAGCTGCTGCTGCTGTCACGGATGGGCGGGCAGCTGTTCGGACCATCCAGTTTCTAAGGATAATGATAATCCTTTGGGGGGAGAGGGGAGGATTTATGCACACTTTAGAAATAACAGAGCTTTCTGACAATGCCCAGAGGCAATTACAGAGTTTTAGGATCACCTAATGCTTCTATTCAGTATCTGCGATAGAGGTATATTTTAAGTTTCATTTTTTTTTCTTCATTGTTTAATAATATACATTAGTAAATACATGTTTAATACTATGAATTGGTTTCTATTATATCCTAGTTTGTTTGGTTTTTTGACTTAACGTGCGCCTGTGTTGTGTGACTAATCAGACTGTAGATCTAACTATAGATTATGAAAGCCAACAGGTCTAAATAATGAAGCACAGACCCTGTTGTGCCTATATAGCTTGGTCCATAAATTAGAAATGGTATTTTATAGTGTAGTATAAACTCCAGTGGGCGGGTTTATACTTTTCACCTCATTGGTTTCGTCAAAGTACAAACACGGCTATCGTGGTGATAGATAAAACAGCCATACAAATACCTTCCAAGTTGGTTTCTTTGGGTTTACATTATGGTTGCTGCAATAACTCAGTCATTGTGTTTAAAAGTAGTTTGGAGATCATCCGATGTTCTTCTCAGTTGAGTATCTATATTATAAGAATTCTTACTATACTCAGTAAAGGAATCACCTTTTTCTGAAGTAGGAGGTTTTAGCAGGTAACTCTTAGCTTAAGGTTCCTGAAATTTTAATGGATAGAAACCGCAAGTAAAAATCTGAAATTTTTATCCATGATTTTGACCTCTGCAACATCAGAGAGAAATATGTCCCATCTTCTCTATGGTAACTTTTCAGATATTGAAGTTTATCTTCTCCAATGCCTTCATGCCCAGGATTTTTGATTTTTTTTCTATAGGACATGGTTTCCATATACTATACACTGCCTGTTTAGGTATACACCTAAATATACAATATATTACTTGGTCCTGGAATGGAAATCAGAGAAGGACATAAATCACAATTGCTCATTTTTTCAAAGGGTTTTCAAAGAGACAGGCCAAGAAATAGAAAGTTTCACTTTTGATGGACATCAGCAATATTTTCCTATAGAGAAGAGATGGTCAGCAGTGGAGTAGATAACCTTGGGAGATAATGGACTGCTGGACATGTTCAAACCTAGTTGTAAGACCATCCGTTCAGGAAGCTGTAATAGTTGATTCTGGTATTGGGCAGGTATGGACTAAATCTTCTCTTAGATCACTATTACATTTTATTATTATGTTAACATAATTTATTTTATTTGGGACTGCTTTTAGCACCATTTATAGTACTATGTGTGAATCTGCAGTATCAGTCTGATCTCTCTTTTTTGCCATTTTTCTTGGTTTATGTTATAATCTAAAATCTGTCTTTGAAACCTAATTGTCACAGGCCATTTTTTAAAACTGTAACCTAGTAGATTGACCCAAACAGAATCAAGTCACAAAACATGGACAATTTTTTTATATCTCCCAACAAAATTAGGGTGATGCTTTAATTTGAAAAAGAAAGTTATAAAAGTAAAATGTGAAACTTAACAAATCTAAATATGAGTGCTTTCTATCGTCTTTATCCTACGATTAATTCTACTGCTATAATAACATTCTCTTTGTATTACTCTTACTGTACAGTTGGTCTTCAACTTACAACCACAATTGAGCCCAAGATGTCTGTTGCTAAATGAGAATTTGTTAAGTGAGTTTTGCCCCATTTTACAGCTTTTCTTGTCACGGTTGTTAAGTGAATCACTGCAGTTGTTAAGTTAGCAACATGGTTGTTAAGTGAATCTGGCTTTCACCCATTGACTTTGCTTGTCCGAATCTTTCAAAGGGACATCACAGTCATTATAAATATGTGCCAGTTGCCAAGCATCTCAATTTTGATCACATGACCACGGGGATGCTGCCACAGTTGTAAATGTGGAAAATGGTCATAAGGAACCTATATTCCACTTTATAATATTATTAACAATGTTTTCTTATAAATCCTGATTAATCGTCTTAATTCCTGTCTTTCTCTGGGATTTATTCTGCTTTTCTCTTCTCTGTTAATGGCCAGCGGTTAGCCTAATCCCTGAGCCATGACTCATTCAGAACCAGGCCATGCAAGAGGCAGGTGCATGCTGCTTCTGGCTTGCCACTTACATGGAACCATCCTCTCCCCTCCCCTCTCCGGTCCGCCAAGCAAGAAAAGATTGATGACTGTTGATGTAGAGTGATTTGAACTTTCCCATATTGTATTTTGCTTTGCTGTGCCCCCTTCCCTTTCCTCTGGGCCAAATGCCTTCTTTATTCAGCTGGTGACTGCAAAGGTTCCGAAATGCATCTCTCCTTCATTCTCCCCCTATACCTGTTCCAAGATGGCAACTGGTCTATGCTGATGCTGGAGAAAAAGGCTCATACGGGAGGGAGAAAGCAAGCACAGGTGCCTGCCATTTTGCTGTTCCACACTAATGGGTTGCATGACAGTTATTACTTAAGGATTTTGCATACAAGTGTGTGACACAGAGAGGGAAATGAGTGGTAATTAAATAATTCTAATAAATAGTAGAACATAGTTAAATAAACTGTGACCTAGAATGCTAATCTAGGTAATGGGTTACAGCCAGACTTGTTATGTGCTCAAAAATGGAAAGAGTGGACACTATACCCAATGGAATATTTGGTGAGGAGGATGACTTAGCTGAGATGGCTAGGCAAACTTGTTTCTTCTTCTTCTTCTTCTTCTTCTTCTTCTTCTTCTTCTTCTTCTTCTTCTTCTTCTTCTTCTTCTTCTTCT
>JANHFL010000272.1:173922-185104 GCA_032468155.1 Oxyrhabdium leporinum
CAACACTTCTAACTGCATGAGAAAGTACTCCCTCTCTATTTCTCATGTTTAATTATGTGGCAGCCTGCAGAGGCCTCGAATTGATGGCGTCCAAAGCTGACAGTTGTTTACTGTTTGCTGCAAACAACCGCCTATCAGTGACCAGGTTGTTTCCTGTTTGCTGCAAGGAGGCAAATTGCTGGGAGGCAGAGGCAGAGGCAGATTTTTCTTCTTGTTTTCCTCCCCAAAAGCTAGGTGCATCTTAAAGTTTGGAGCATCTTATAGTCTGAAAAATACGGTACTTCATATGTGCAAGTGCATTCCTGACACTCAGGCAATATCTACTGTAAATTGAGGACATTTTTTTCAAAACATTTGCTTTTCGAATAGCATCATTACTATTTGTTTTTGCAATTTCATATTTTTATTGTTAAGAAGCCCATTACTTTCCCACCCATCCCATTATTATAATATGTTGAGATACTTCATATTTCTCTCAAAAATCCCACTCTCTTCTCTATTACTCCACACAGGTAACAAATAGTGTCTATATGCAACACATAGATGCTTTCTTTTAACACATTTTTAAATACTGTATAACAGAGGCGGCCCGCTCTTGCTGTAGCAAGAGGTTCACTAGTCACGTGTGCGCATTCGCACGTGCGGTCGCTTCGCTCGTATGTGCGAATTTGGGGCTCGTGCAAAACTAGAGGGAGGCAGCTGATGAAGAAAGCAGATCTGGTGAGTGCAGCAGGGGCCGCATGGAGCTCACCTGAGCAGCTGGGGTGGTGGAAAGGTGGGTTATTTAGCGATAGCTTAGGGCAAGGACGGGTGGGTGGGCCCAGCCAGAGCTCAGAGCAAGAGGTTCGCCTGAACCTCTGCGTCCATGCAGAAGCCCACCCCTGCTGTATAACTATGAGTACTACTACACCTATGACTTCCACAAGACTGGCAAGTTGGTGACCACCTTGGCCCATGCAAACACAGGGAGATTTGAAATGTATTTTTTAGCAATCTTGCTGATGGACTACTACAGTGCTAGAAGAGGAAGTGAGATATTTACCTCACTTGGGTGTGGGTGAAATAAATAAATAGACAATGATCAAGGATAATAGACAACTTGGGCATAATAGGACAGGTAGACCACCAGAGAGCAGCAAAGAGAAACAAAAAACTCCTTGCTGCCATCTAGTAATGTTCTGAGTTTTTGAAATGTAGAACAGAAAGCCCTCAAATTGATGCAATCTGCTGGCACTCCTTTGAGAGAGGGCCTGTCAACCGGATCTCCAGCATGGGTTTCTTCAGCATGCTCGCTTTCAGCTGCCATAATAACAGAGCGGGGGGCTCGGGTATTTGGGATTGGGAAGTGAACTGGTGTAGTCCCATGAGAAGTGAAAGGGAGGTTTGCACTCATGAACCATGGCACTGATGAGTGGAGTTGTTTACACTCCATCAAGGACAACCGTTCTGAGACTTCAGATGGGAGAAATACCTGAATATGAACTTTTTTACATCATACTGGATGTTGATTGGACTCTCAATGCTGGACCTTGGGGGGAGGGATTTGGGATGACTTTCAATCTGTAATTTTTGCGAGTTTTGAATCAGATCTTACCTTGCTTTTTCTGCTATCATTTCAAGCTTAGTAAAAGTACCTCTTCTCTAAATCAATGGAGTTGGGGGTTTTCTTTCTTGAGTTTTGAATGGAGAGAGGCCTGACAGGGCCCTAAAGGCAGCTCAAGTTGTTCATCCCACAGAACAGTTTATATGTATAAGCCCTGAGTACCAGAAAAGGTCTGCCCTAGAGATCTATACTTACAAGCTGCTGTCTTTTGTTTTTAGCATCAGCATTCCAAACAATATTCATGAATAAATGTAATTGGTATTTAATAATTAATTGTGTATTTTTCTAAACTTCTGCAGGAAATTTTGGGGATTATCTTTCTGTGGTTTTATTATGCAATGCTTAGGACACTAGGTCAAAACCTGGGAAGTATTTGGGGTGAAAAATCATAAGGCTAATCAGATATTAGACTGGAAATTCCCAACTTTCTAAGTTCACAGCACTCTTTGTGTCTCATTTTTTCAGTGATTCCAGTCAACAAACTCACAAGAGCAGGACAGAATATTTTACTTCTATACTATATATATATATACACACAGCACACAGGTTTGTATTTACAAATAGTGGTTTTTATCCTAAAAAGCATATATACATACAAGTACTTTGATATAGGCCTTGATACACAGGAGCAAGCTGTAACCGGCACCAAAGCACACACTGAGAAAAGAAAGAAAAAACGCCCCCACAAGGTCTGTCTTTATATTGCAGCCTCTTAAAGTGGTAGCAGTCCAATAACCCTACTGACTCATTGCTACTGTTGCATCAGCATTATAACTTTACAGGCAGCTGGTCAGCTGTTAAATTAGCATTAACCTGACACTCCTCCCATTTAAAGCTGAACAGCTGAATGCTTTAATGATGATGCTTTCTATCTCTATGTCCATGCCTCCTGCTTCAGTTTCTACTCTGCTACAAACACCATTACTACTACTAGTAGTAATACCATACAGTAGTACCATTACTACTACTGCTTCTGGAACTGCTTCTGGAACTGCTCCTAATTTCATTTTCTAATGACTCTGTACACTCAGTCTCATTACTTTCTATCACATCCTGCTTACCATTTCTGGGTTGAATACCTTCACGTTGTCTATCCAGCTCAGTTTGGTTTCTCTGTCTGCCTGACATTCTCTTTAATTTCAGCTTGCTCCATTTATCCTATTCTTTCTTAGGCAATGACCATGTCCATCTCTCTTGGTACTTATGGGGTTCATTACGAATACTATCTACTCTTACCTCACATGCTGTGAACCGCTCAGGTCTCCTAGGTATAGCTCTGTTTGTTTGCCTTGAGTTTTTCCTACTCACAGGATACACCCTGAATTTTTCTTCCTTACAAACAGTGCAATCTAAGTACATCTTGCACTAGTTTGGCTTTGGCTTTGGCTTTAGCTTTGGCTTATGCCCCTCAGCTACGTTTGGCATCTTCTGCAGTACTTGCAACTCTCATGCCCCAATCTCCTGGTGCCGCAAATGTATACAGTTGTCATGTGTGTAAGTGTTCCTAAATGTTCGTGCACTAGCATGCTCCTGTCTTCCTAAAATGTACAGACCATCCTTCTTAACCCCTCTTGCATGAATTTTTCTACCTTTCCTGATGGAGTAGTGTCCTTCTGCAAACAGTATTTCATACCCTTGGCTATCTAACCTGGAAACACTCAACAGATTATGATCCAATTCAGGTGTATAGGACAATGTTTCTCCTATCTCCTGCACATACACTTTAACTTCCCCTTTAACAGCAGATCATTGACCATCGGCCAAACTAACAAATATCTGCTTAGATGATCTCAAGCCAGAAAATGTTTGTGGATTATTAGCAATATGCTGCTCGCCCCACTGTTCTACATCCACGTGTTCCTGATGTTTTCAAATGCTGTTGCTGCCAGAGAAAATGGCAACGATGAAGAACCACTCCTCATGCGTTGAGTAGTCCTATGCCCCTGTCTCGCTGCTTCTCTGTTTCTCTTCTCAGGGCAGCATCTCTGGAGATGCTCTGTCGAACCACACGTGTAGCCCCATTTCACTGTGTAAACAGTCTCAGCTTCTCTCCAGCATCCTGGGATGTTGCAGATGTTGGTTTGTGCTGAGCATTATCTCCTCCCTTTCCTGGTAGCCTCTCCAGCCATTTCTGTTCTTCTTCCAATAATCGGCCAGTCAAATATGTCATGGTTAGTCCCTCTCTTGCATGGACTCTAGGCTAGTCACAAGAATGTCCCATGAAGTGTCCAAAGAACTGAGCACCACATTTACCTTGTGTGCCTCTGTACACATCATTCCTCTTTCCTCTAACTCCAGGAATGTCTTTCTCATAGCCTGCAGATGTTTGGACATGCTCTCCCCTGGCTTCAGTTGTGCTTTATGCAGTCTCCCAGTCCGCAACACTTTACTGTCTGCAATCTCTCTAACATACACACTGTGCAAAGGCTCTCAGCACTCTTTTGCAGACTGGAGACCCCTCACATGTATCATCTGACTATCTTCTACAACCAGAATTATGCTGGCTAATGCCTTTTTATTTCTTCTGCAGTTCCCATCATCCAGGACTGCTGGTGGATTAGTAACTATCATCCACAACTCCTCCCTTCACAGGTACGTCTCCATCTTTAAACTCCAGGAGAGGTAGTTTGTCTCATTCAGCCGAAACACCATGAAGCCTCCTCCCATTATGCTGATGGAAGCCATGTTGCTTGTTTCCATTACAACCACTAATCACTAACAAACCACGATGCACAGCCCCTCTGGCTCTGGTGCAAGCTCTGAGTTTTTCTTCTCTCTGGTTTCTCTAGTCACTCTAGCCTTCTCTCTGGGCTTCTCTCTGGACTGGGTCCATAACCTGTCAGAGTGCAGACTAGGTGTGAGTGTGTGACTAGGTGAGACAACCTAGGAGCAAATAAAGCACACAGATTTGTATTTACATACAGTGGTTTTATCCCTACAAAGCATATATACATGCAAGTACTTTGATACAGGCCTTGAACAAACATGAATCAGTAACCAACTACACCACGGAAGCACACATGGAGAGAGAGATACGTCCTCATGGAGTCTCTCATATATTACAGCCTCTTAAAGTGGCAGCAGTCAAATAACCCTGCTGACTCATTGCTACCATTGCATCATCCCTTGCATATAAGACACATCTGTATGTTGACTATCTAACAAAAAACAGATCAAACAGTATGGATATGACATTTAGAGTTCTGATTATATTTCCTGTGAACCTTTTTTGTTCATTTATAAAGTAAATTGGCAAAGTTCACAGTGTTCCAATTGATTCACAAAGAACATCACCAAAATGAGAAATGTATCTAACATTAGCAATTATTTTAAAATAAATATGTATTCTATTATTCTAATTCCATATCTTTTCTCTTGATAGGTCTTTGTATTTAAGGTGATTTGAATTCCAGGCTGATTCTCTGGAAACTGTTTCCTAGTAACTGACATCCTAATGTTTAAACTGTCCATACATTTTTCACTCTATCTTGTTGCAAAGTTGCTGCTTGCAAAGCAGCAACTTTGCTCAATAAATAGAATCTGACAGAGAAAGTGACCCATGTTTCAAACAGACAAGCTGGAGAAATATACATAAATGTTTCAATAACACTTGAGCAGAAAGGAAAGGAAATAAAATGAATATCAGTCTTCACCACATATTTTTTCCAAGTCACTGAATGTACTATAAATGCAAATTTAGAAATTAAAAAAAAATCAGTACATATGTGAGCTCTCTAGAAAGCAGCTTTGTGTTCTTTCTGGAATTCCACTTGTGTTGCTATTGATGAACTTCCATTGCCTGCATTGATTAATTTGTACGTCACTTGGCAATCAACAAATATATGTAGCTTTGACTCCTCCTCTTTTCCACACAATAACAATCCTGTGAGGTGAGTTGGGCTGAGAGAGAATGACTGATCCAAAGTCACCCAGCCAGTTTTCATAGCTAAGGCATGATTTAAACTTAAGAATCCTTCTTTCTAGCCTGGTGCCTTAACCACTAGACTAAACTGACTTTCATCTAATTGTCAATGGATAAACATGAACACAAAGGAAGTGAGATTCAAAACAAATATTTTGGTTAAGATATAAGTGCATGTGCTATTTTATTTTACAGAACCTGATACAGAGCCACTCACTGGCTCTTCACATATCCTTGCCTACATGCAGACACTGAAACCGTTGAAAGGCACAGAGTTGAACGGTATAATTGCCTCTCAGTGTATGACTAGCTGACCAATTAATTTTGTCACTTTTAAATTGTGTGCTTATCAGCGTATTTTGGAATAAGACATACTTCTGCTACTATTTCTGCACACAACTGTCTCTCCACTTCCTCTCTCTCTCTCCTCCTATAACAGTGTATAGGCAACAGCTTCCTTTAGGGAGAAACTGAGAAAAGATAGAACTATTAAGTTGCTCTTTTTCTCTCTTGTTCATATACTCCAAGGGTATATATTACTAGAAACTAATAGAGTACTTTCTACTTCCCTGAACTACTCCCCTTGTGTGACCTTGCAGTGTATTTCAGTTCCCCATTCATTTACTGTTTATTTATTTTTCCCCACTTCCTTTCCCCAAACTAAAAATGCTATGTTTATTACTTTCTTCCTGTCTGTCATGAGACATGATGGGTCTGAGGCTGTGTGTTTGAGATCAAAGCACTGCATGCAGGATATAATCATTCTTTTACATTCTAGCGCATCATATACACAGTTACAACAGGTTATGTCTCAGACCTTTTCGTCTTAGGGGTTTCATTTTGTTTTGCTTTTTTTATCTTGCTGGATGCTGCAGTGAGTGCAGTACAAGCACACTATATTGAATGTGCAGGCAGGGTCCTCCACAGGCATTCACTAACATCTGAATTTCTATCCATATTTATTCACATCATCCATGGAATCTACGTCTGTATAAGGGACAGTTATCTGCCCTGTTACAAACACTAAATCAGATTATCCAATCCCCTCCCTTCCTGCTAGAGAGGAAAAGATTGTGGTCTTTGAAATCTGTAGGCAGTTTTGTCTTTTCCCAAAATCTGGAGAAAAGGAGCTTGAAGTGCTGTGCCAAAGTTGGAGAGTGGGGAAAAAAGGAGAGCTGAGATTTGCTTCCAAATCTCCAAGCTCTGATTAAAGCTGGAATTTGCAGAAAGTCATCTATTTTCCATGGATAGTCTATTTTCTAGACAAATAGGAAAACCTTAGCTAAGAACAATGTTAAATTTAGTTTATTTCCTGTCTAGGTTTTTAAGTCTAATCTTTTGTCCCTGGTGATTATTATCTCTGTAAAAATTCTATCCTGTTGTGTTTTATACAAACTGACATCCCTTTACATCAGAGTTACCTATACAGTGGAACAGATCTCATCATCTTGAGGTTTGCTCGGAATCTTATCTTTGTTTGAATGCTTTTCTATTGGGGGTTCTCCTAAGAAGCTGTTTATGCTTTGATCAGTGTTTTATTTTTGTTGCCTCTGCCACTGATTGTTTACCAAGTAAGTATTGAAAGTTAAACAAAAAAGTTTACATTCTCTCTCCCCACCGCTTTTTAAAAAAAACTAATTCTGATTCATGAAACTGGCCTATCTCCCACAAAGGAGGAGGAGAAGGAGGGATTATTTTCATATGGTAGCTACATATCTCAATGGCACAGGAGCAGGAAGAAACATCCAGTAAGTAATCAAAACATTTTGTATGGAAGGGGTCAGGCAGGCAATATCTCTGAAAAGACAAAGAATCCTCCGCTACAAGTCCAATTCTTCCCATTTTGGAGGATGAGGCAGAAAAGCCAGAGGATCTTTCAGTATTGGGGATCTAAAGGGCAAAAGACTCTAACACAGGGTTGTCAAACTCCTGGCTCCCGTACCAGATGCATCACGCACTGGCCACACCCATGCCCAGTTTAGCAAAGGGAGAAAAAGTCCCGATATGTCACACGATGCCGCCGTGACAACGTGAGTTTAACATCCCTGCTCTAAGGGAAAAGTGGTGAAATGCTGACATTATACAAGTAATCCTTCAGTTTGTGAAGCCTGGAGGCTTTTGTCGTCCCAAAGAGCTAGTAGTTCCTGACTATAGCATACTTTAGCCTTTAGCCAAAGAATATGCTAATTTCCATGCATGGACCAATGAGGGTATGTAGTTGTGTAAGCAACAAGGTTGTACAAAACCCTTTTGACCTCATGGCCGCAGATTGAGGCCATGTATATCTTTTGCCCACAAGAGACTGATAGAAAAGAGTTGGCACACTGAAAACTAAAGAAAGCCAGTTAAGTACCAGGCTAGAAACCAAGAGACTATCAGTTCTAGTCCCACCTTAAGTATGAAAGTCAGCTGGGTGACTTTGGGCTAGTCTCTTTCACTCATCTCACCCTTCCCCTTGTTGTGGAAATAGAAGGAGGAAAAAATATTAGGTATGTTTGAGTTATTTATAAAAGTGATAAAGGTGGAATTTTAAAAAGTTTTTTAAAAAAGACCATTCAGTGGTTGCCTGCATACTGTGGTAATGGTTACGTTCCATATGATGGAGGGCTGGTTTGAACAGTAGCAAAAATGGAGCCCCACTTTAACAGTAAGGCAGAATGGGTTATCCATGTGCATCTAATGCTTTGTTCACATTCATCATCCTCTTTTAATCTCCATAATCCCTTGTGGGGTAGAGTCTTAGCAACTGAATGGAGCTGAGTGTTTACTGGCCGGATGCCCTTCCTGTCACCAATGTGGATATATTCCCAGTGTGCCCAGAGAAAGAAATATCTGCCTCTACCTAGGATAGAACTCACAGCCTCCTGATTGTGAGGCAAGAGTTCCACTCCTAGGCCACTGCACTACTTTAATGCTTGGCTCACATGCTTGACTAATTGTCAGTGCAGACTAATGTGAAGCAGCTGAAGAACATGATCAGAAGACATTTGGAGCCATTAAGATGAAAACTCACCTGACAGGAGTATATGGGGGAAAAAGCAATCTTTCTGGTATACCAGAAAGATAATCTGGTCAGGATATTCAATAACAGTAATAGGTGATGATGAAGAAGTCAACTTGAGTAAAGTCCCAACAAGCCAAGCACAAAGTCTCTTAGCAGCTCTCTCTGGTCTAATGTCTGTGTCACTCTTATCCACACAATTGACAATTCAACTCAGTTTTCAGCACATTGCATGTCGGTATAAGGCTGACTAGACCAGAATGGATTCTTTGGTCAAAAGGTACTTTTACATTCAGCATGACAACAGTATGGTTAAGTCTCTTAGCAATAAGAAAACAGTTACCAGACTAACACTTATAAGCACTGTCTCGAATATTTACTGTTCTTAAAAATGGGTTGGTGGTGACTATGAATATCACTTTTTCTCTGCTTCGTTCAGTCTTTCAACTTTTTATATTTTATCTTACTATGCCAGCTTGTCTCTGCTAACCTGTTTGCCTGTCTGCCTGTCTGCCAGCATTACCCCACAAATATAGTTTCTCAACTCTGGCTGATAGGCACTTTCCTTCTCTGTGCCAGCTGCTTAACACTGCCAGCCACATTACATGCCTGCCCATCAAGGCCCTGATCTATTCTCTCAATTTGGAATGAATGAAACTTTCCTTCTTTTTTTTAAAGAAGGTCCACCTTCTTCAAAACTTACCAGTCTATCAGAAACTTACATGTATATTTGAATAAGAACACCAGGGCCTGAAATCTTCTCAGAAGGCACTCCTTCTGCTCACTGACAATATCTAAAGTATTGCAGCAAACCACAGACCTGGAAATTTAAGCTTTTCCCTGAGGCTTATTATTGGATACCCTGGTTCATTTCCACAAGAAGCATCCTTGCTGAGCTTGTCGGCCAAAAAGGCAAATGATCCTACAATGGAAAAGTGAACATTATATGTTAGCAATCTTGGTTTTGGAAAGATCAAAAGTGGTCTTTCAAAAAATGTGAGTTGTATCTTCACAAGAATCTGCAACAAGATGCCTACCTATCCACACAAACTAATAATACTGCTTCATTGACCTTGGGCAGGTTTAAATCTCAACACAGAATGAATGGGCATATAGCCCAAACACATGGTTTCCCAAATATTCGTTTGAGTGCTAAGATTAGGCCTTTGAATGGGGATTATCTCTACATGAGAATCATTTAAAAAAAATTACTAGGCTGTAAAACTGCTATTTTCTTAGCTCTTGAGATGGATATTATTTAAAAAAAAGATGGTGTACACACACAAACACACACACACATGCAAATTGAGGTAGGATGGGAAAGGTTAATATTAAATTGTGCTCTTTTAATTTTTTCATTTTTTATCTTCTTTAAAAAGGCTATAAGACTAAAACATTGTTTTCCTTGTGCCAATGAAATGTTACATTTTCTGTGCTACTTCTACTATTATAATAGGCAGATAGTTCTGCTTCCAATGACCAGCAGGCCCTTTTGGATCAAACTTTAGGGTCAGATCTGTCTGATAGGTTCAAACTCCTCCTGCGACAGCCTGCTTCAGGTTTCCTACTCCACAAACAAAACTGCCACTGCCAGCCTGCCTCTCTTTCCCTGCACATTTCCCTGCCAGACTACCCTTGGCTCTATCAGACTGCTTCTCTTTCTATCTGTGCCCATTATATAGAGACATACTTCCTAGCCTGTTCATCACAACAATCCAATGAATATAATAAGGTTCTGTGCCAGCTTGCTTACTTTGCCTGCTTCCTCTGAAACAGCTTCTGAATTCAGAATGATGCTTTATCTCACTGTGCCAGCCTACATCTTCCTGCACCTGTTTGCTTGTGATAGCCCATATGACCATTTGTGAGCCCTTCTTTAGATATATAGATACTTACTTCCAGCCTATCAGCCAGTCTGACACCAATGAAGTCCTGTCAGAAGAACCAATTACTAACCAATAGATTGCAGCAAACGTCATCTTGGGAAGTTTAGGTTATACTGGACATCCAGAAAGCAATGATCAGGAGATCTTTCTCAGGAGTAGCTGAACTTGCTAAGTAACAATGCCAACCCACCTGGCAAGCCCATCTCCCCCAAAAATGCCTGTAATCAAAGGATATTACTCACCACAAAAAGATAAATCAACTATCTATTTTCAATGTCATAGCAGAAATGCAGATGGAAAAATAATTTACTGGGAACTGGAATGTGATCTTTTAAAAAATGTCTAGGAAACTTTCTGCATTGATTCAGCACACTTCTATATATGATTTTGTTGGACAAAAAGACTATTGTTCTTTCCTTGTTTTCTTCAGAGTGTTACAGGTGTTTTACATAGAGTATATTGCATAAATGGAGAGCTAGGTCTACTATCCCTACTATTTATATCTCACTTTGTAAACAACAATAAAGAAGTTGCAACTCATAATAGAATATCAAATTATCTTCTTTTGTCTTCAAATTGAATGGTGGGATCAAACTGAATTATGGCTTTTTGACCATCTAATTTATTTATTTATTTATTTATTTATTTATTTATTTAAATTTATATACCGCCCCATTCCGAAGACTCAGGGCAGTTCACAACAACTATTTCTAAAACTTTAAAAAACTTTAAAAAAACTTTAAAACCCTTTAAAAACCCCTCAGTCAGGA
>JANHFL010000272.1:196278-219836 GCA_032468155.1 Oxyrhabdium leporinum
CTTCTGCCCACAAAGAGAAGAAGGGAAGAAGCTGCTTCCCTTCCCCGCAAAGAAGGCAGGTAAACATGGCGGGGCCATGTGCAGAATGGAGTAGGGAAGGAAGGAAGACAGCGCGGAAGGCAGGAAAGGGAAGCTCCGGGGACCATGGCTAGGCCATGTGGGGACGCAGCGCTGGTGGAAAGGGAAACAAGAGGCAGGCAAGCTCCAGGCACTGTGGGGGGACGCAGCTAGCTAGGCCGCGCGGGAATGCAGTACCGGTGGGAAGGGAAACAGGAGGCATGCATGCTCCGTGGACCATGGGGGGATCACAACTAGCTAGGCCGTGCGCAAATGGAGCGCCGGTGGGAAGGGAAACAAGAGGCAGGCAAGCTCTGTGGACTGTGAGGGACGGCGCAGCTAGCTAGGCCGCACGGGAAAGCAGCGCTGGTGGGAAGGGAGACAAGAGGCAGGCAAGCTCCGGGGACCATGGGGGGGGCACAGGTAGCTAGGCCACGCGGGAACGCAGCACCGGTGGGAAGGGAAGCAAGCGGCGGCAGCGGCTTACTTACCAAGGCAGGCAGGCAGATAAGGAGCAGTTGGGGCACAGGCACATCCTCGTGGGAAGGCAGGCAGAGACACTGTGGTGACTACTTGCTTGGTAAACTTATATAGGCTGCTAAGCCTATGCTGGGGTGGGGAGGTGAGATGAATAGTGATTGAGCGAGCAGGGGGCAGGGCGAGCGGTGAGCGGTAGGCAGGGGCGGGGCCAACCAGAGGTGATATTTGCCGGTTCTCCAAACCAATCAAAATTTTCCCTACTGGTTCCCCCGAACCGGTGCGAACCAGCTAGATTTCACCTCTGCCCTAGAGATTGAGAAAGGATAGTAAAATAGTATTATAACCTGGTTGATATTGGATTAAGGCCGGATCCTTCAGACTAGCATAAAAACAGAGGGAAGGTCATTGTGGGAATATTGAATGCCTTTTTGCCTTTATTAATTTAATTTGACAACAATAATGATCAAGGCATTCAAGTAGCATTATCAGAAGACTCCAGAACTGCAGTATCTTAACCTAGCCATGTATAGGAAGCTTTGATTTATGCTGGCTATATAGATGGTAGTTAATCTGTAACCTTTATAACACTAGTAATTGACTTATTCATGAATGTAAAAGTAATCAAATGATTTTTTTTTTAAAAAAAGAAAAGTTACCTTGTTATTTTCAGCAGAATATAAATGTGGTGTGTCAGACTATTGTAATTAAAATGGAAAGTCAGCAAGGAAAGGAATGATATTATGAGGGGGGAAAGGACATAATGACTTGGAGTTTCTCTTAATAAGACTACAGAACTGCCTTCCTTTGCCAACAACTGTCTGCTTTAAAATATCCATCAAAATTCTTAATCTTTCTTTTCAGGTTGGAAAGTGCTCTGTTCAGCTGAAAATATGTTATCAATGGCTTTAAAGGAATGTATTTTGGAAGACCAGAAATTACTGTAATTTTCAGAGATGAATGAAACAGTCTAGCGTGCATGCAGACATATTCATGCAAGTTGAGCTTTTCCTCTTCTACATTAAAAGTAGGCATGGGCCAAAATTTTATAAAGTTATTTTCTTCAGTATTCCAAATGTGCTACATATGTGTGAAAGCACTCAGATTCCAAATATATTGTGGGGGGAAAAACTCTTACTTTCTTTCAAATCTTGATGAGGAATGGAATTATACTTGTTTTATTCAACAGAATTCATTTTTAAATTAAATTCCCTTATTAACTTTTGGGGAGGGGGTATAATATAAGTAGGTTGTTAAGCTCCTGGGCAAAGAAATGTTAGCTATGTCCTTGAAGACTTATGCAAAATATTTATTTTTGTACACAGTGCTCTGTTGCTACCATTTTAGAGCTATAATCTTCATGGAAGCAGTTTGTTCAGAGAAGTGGTATGCTGTGAAAAGGCATGATTGTATATTACATCCTAAATTCTAAGGTGCTAAAGCCACAGTCTTTCCCTCCTTCCCTCTTTTTCTCTTTCTCTTTATTACAATTTTGAGAAGTGAAATGCAATCAAATGCTTTATTTGCTAAGAGACCAGTCCCATTAATTTCAATGTCATTTTACCTTCTTTTTTTTTTGGGGGGGGGAGCAATTTTTACTCAGATATATTCCCAGACAGGTACATAACACTACTGCATAAACCTCTGCATGTCTGCAATCATAGAGTTCATAAGGCTTTTTCTTTGAAAATAGGATGAAATTCTATTGTCTCAGCAATGACATTTTCTCTAAGTACAGTGTGATTTTTAAATTTCTCACCCAATAAGCCTAGCAGATGCCTTTTTGAGTGACAGCTGAAAAGAGATGCTAAAGAAATTGAACTTTCCTTGCTCCTGGCTCATTCTGTCCCTTTTTGTGTTCAACAGTTCCCTGTATTTTGATCTAAAATTTCACACTATTTTTTCTTCATATACTATTTGCTTGGCAGTCAGTCTTGCTGCCTCTTCCATTAATCTGTTCTATCTTCCATTCTTGGCTATCTAAGATGACAGGGGTCTTAAGGATTTCACAATGCAAACATCAATCTGTATTCCAAGAATTAGCCTGAAATCGATCCAAAGAGATGAAATCACCATTAGACAGATATTGATCTGGCTTATGAATTCACCAAATGTTGTGAACAAAGATATCGATTTTCATTGTCAGGTTATGCAAACAGAAGATCATTTATAAGAAACTGGTTCTGATGTTCTTTCACTCTGAAGAGTCAGGCAGAGTAAAATGTTCACATGACAAAATAAGACAGCGGTCCTTGGTGATCTATGGAAATGAACAGGCTTAAGCAAAAACTTGTAATACTTATCTGATTTATTTTTTTACTGTTCTGTACAAAGTCTCTAGTATGTATATTTCCATCAACTTCAAGGTACCCATTCCCCTGTCCCATCCGGTTCATGTCAGAAGCACCTTTTAATATGCTTCCGAGTTGAAAGGATTAGCCGGTGACATCATTGTTGCCCAGGGGATGCCTGGTTCATGTCCCTGTTAACGAGCTGGAGCAAATGACAGGAGCTCACCACCAGCAGCACTTGGGTTTCAAACTTTGGCTTGCTAACCTTCAGTCCAATGTCCTAACCATATGAGCCACTGTGCTCCAAGGTACCCAAATGATTCCTTGACTTCTACTCCTTGACTCATTTGATATATTTTTTAAGAATGAAAATTGAAGGCATAGAATGTGGGTGCAAATGCCTTTTGAAATTTTCCCTAAATTTGGAGCAGAGAAATAGGGTGGACATTTTTCCCAGTATTTCTTTAATGACAGGATTTTTCTTTTCTAGAAACAACACTCCCTCTATTGTAGGAACTGATTGGAAGGAATTCTCCTGATGGTTAATTGAAGCAGTTTAAGCCAGGGAAGAGGCGGACCACTAGAGAGATGTCTACACAAGGAAAGAGAGGTCTTTCATACACAACTTTTGATTGCTTTTAGAAAGTGCAGATGCACCACACCACACCTATGAGCATTTCTCCAAATTAAATAGTATACTGTAAAGCAAGAGGGGGAATGTGGCTCAGCAGTTAAAATGTTGGACTTTGGGCTGGAAAGTTAACAGCCCAGGCTTGAAACCCAAGAACCATGCAACAGGGTGAGCTTCCATTCTTGCCCCAGCGCTATCCAACCTAGCAGCTCAAAAGCATGCAAATGTGGCTAGGTAAATATATATATATCACTTTGATGGGAAAGTAAAAGTGCTCTGCAACATCATGCTGGTCACATGACCATGGAAACATCTTTAGACAGCACTGGCTCAATGGCCTTAAAATGGAAATGGGCACCAGCCAATATAGTTGGCAACAACTAGTGGAGTAAAATACATAGAGACTCTTTTACCTTTTTATCATAAAGCAAAGCAACAACTTTAAATGAAATCTGTTTCCAACTGTCCCTCTGGACCCCCTAGAACAGGAGTGTCAAACTTGATTTCATTGAGGGCCACATCAGGGTTGTGTTTGACCTCAGACAGGCCAGGGGGGTATGGCCAGGATAGGTGTGGCCAGCTCAGCATCACTCATGTCGAGGGTGCCTGTGGCTGCCTGAGTGCTCTGCCAGCAAAAACAGGCTCCCAAGCTCCGTTTTCGGCTGCAACGGCCTGCTGTAACCTTCTGCCAGCAAAAATGGAGCTCAGGGGATCTGCAGCCCTCATGAGCTCCATTTTAGGCTGTGATGGCCTTCTGCAACCCTCTGCCAGTGAAAATGGAGCTCAGGAAAGCCGTGTGCAGCCCTCCTGAGCTCTGTTTTCACTGGCAGAGGCAGCATGGGCCAGTCCTTCGCTGTTTCCAGGGTGGTCCCGTGGACCAGATCTAAGCACCCTGCAGGCCAGATCCAGCCCCTGGGCCTTGAGTTTGACACCCCCGCCCTAGAAAAACAGAGAAACCCTTTTGGAGAAAATATTGTTGAAAGAAGAAGCTTCAATTTCCTCTGGAGCAAATACAAGCATGATTACAAAATTATCTCTTATTCTATGCTTACAAAAAAGTTCATTTTTATACTATCCATTTTTCTTAATCATCAAACCACAAATCATAAGTGCATTTTTTAATTTTTCATGCAGAAGGGCTATAAGATGTTTCCAGTCAGCCATAAATATAGATATTGTCTTTTCTCTGATGAAGGAGGTTAGTATAGTCATCTCTGCAACCTTCATCATGTTCACTAACCCTTTCTTCATTGTGGGCAATGTCAAACTTTTCCATTTTTTAATACAAAAATGTTTGGCTTCTTTACATGTTTGCCAAACATGATAAAATACCCTTTTATGTTTTTCACATTTCCAGCAAAGATTTGAAGCACATTTATATTTTCTAGACAATTTCTCTGGTGACAAATACTAATGATTATTTTACAAAAAGTCTCTTAAGATTAGAGCATAATGTATCAACCAATTTTTTTCTTATGTTTCATTTGGATATTATAATCAAAGTTCATACATTCTTTCACATCTTCTTCTTCTCATATTTCAACAAAAGTTTATACATTTTAGTGATAACATGTTCATAATTAGTACATAATTCTGTTACATTCCTTGAAATTCAGAGCAGGTGGCAAAATTGAATGAAGCTCTGAAATCCATTAATGCTGCACCTGATAAAGAAAGGCTGCCATTATTTCCCAGGTGAACCTTTCCTTTCCTTTCAACAGCACAAAACAAGTCCTTGATAATAGCACTCTATACAGCCCCCTTGAACCTTTTCAGCTTTGCTGAAGGACAATATTGAGACAATGCAAAAGAGAGACTTCCGAGCAATAATAAACTTAACAATATTCTAGAAATCCATTCAGTCCCTCATCTCCCCACCCCTAATAGATTTTCTTTTTCTTGATTCCTTTCCTAGGTAGTTCAAGAAATCAGACATTTGTCAATTAAGACCACATGAATTTTGATGGGACATTGTCCATTTATTGTCTTGTTCACCCTGTGCTTCATTGCTTTCTTACCTGCTTCTTTGCTACATTTTTAAAATTCTAGTGATTATTTTCATGATTCTTATAGGGTGTTTTCAGTCTTAGATTTCTGTTTGTGACCATCTTTAGAAGACCAAATGTTGCCATCATCAAGTTAGTATGAAATTTGCTCTCCAGGTAGATAGCAGTTTCAGTAGTTGGACAGATAAAATATTTTTACTTCACTTGGTTTCTCATGGTATATGATTGAATATATTTTACCCCATTTGATGTAATAGTTTCAATTTCATAACGTACAGTTTTAAATAGTGACATTTTGGGTTTTCAATCAGTTACAAGAGAGAAAATAAGTTCTGATGTACAGTATATTGTCTGTAAAGTAATTTCCCAGTTGGGGGGGAAATATACAATCCATTCTACCGTCAAAGTGGTGAAGTAATTCCACAGTTAAAATTTGAGTAGTGGGGGATTTTCAAGGAACAAACTTAATCTGCTCCTCACTAAAAGGAAGAGGCAGTTTGTGGTCCAACAGACATAGAGAAATCATGGGGCTTAGAAAACTAATTGGGCTGTCATGGGGATTAAGCTATGTACTGTATAACCATACTTAAAACAGAGTTAGCACCTTGTACACTACTTCTCATGTTCAGCACTACAGAAATGTATTTTGAATTAGACAGCTTTGGTTAATTTGCCTCTTTCGTTGCCACATAATTATCACCATTTATATAAATATACATTAAAATTGAGCTGAAATCAGAACATGACTGATGAATAGGTCATATTCTGAGGAAAGTGAAGATACCTCCCCCATTACCCCATTACCAAGGGGCCATTGTATTAGAGAATTGAAGAATTTCATGTTTATATCACCTGAACTGTATTACACATGATCATGCAATCAGGACAAATTTCCATTGGAAAGAATAGGGAGAGATCCTGGAACATTTTATCTGGTCAGTCCTTTCAAGCAACCCTAATGAATTTTTAAAGCAATATATAAATAAGTCCAAACAAGTGTATGTAATTCTTTGACTCCACATTTCTTCTGTACTTTGAATTATGTAATTGAGTTTATTTATAGAACTTTCTTGACCCATGGAATGGACAGGGATTCAAGGGGTAAGTGCAGAGCAGAAGTGTGCAACACATGGTTGAAACATTACAATTTGAAACACTTTGTTCTATTACATCCCAACACGTAATA
This sequence comes from Oxyrhabdium leporinum, assembly GCA_032468155.1. Classification (NCBI taxonomy): domain Eukaryota; kingdom Metazoa; phylum Chordata; class Lepidosauria; order Squamata; family Cyclocoridae; genus Oxyrhabdium; species Oxyrhabdium leporinum. The sequence continues at coordinate 202,927 of JANHFL010000272.1, forward strand.
GTTAGAATGGTTTGATTCAGAAAGGAGCTATAAAACTTTTTGCACATCTCTAGGGCAAAGTGCATGCTCTCAGCTCCATTCCATGCATGAAGGTTGGTTGGTTTGAATAAAGTATATGTATTTGGCACCATTCTCTGTTCTCAGATTTTCTATAAATGGATCTCACAAGGTTAACACCTGCTCACTTTTGTTCTAACGATGTGTTCTTCAAGCCGTGCCCACAGAGAAGGCAGATGACGTGTCACAATGTCACACACGTGTTCAAAAGGAAAGAAGCTGAAGCATGGGGCCCTCCCACTACTTTCATCATTCTGACAGAAACTGAGAAAACCTCCGATGGATTTTTCTGCCATGGCCTCCTACTTCAGAATTTCTTGTCATTTGCAATTCATCAGCTCCATTATTGCTTTCTTCTTAGAAAGTGTTAAAAATTGTTATTTAACTCCACATTACCCCTTCTTTTGTTTCATCATAATTTCAGTATAAAAAATATGGCAGTTTTCTATGGGGCACTTTTTTATGTGACAGGTTACTCATACCACTGTGCATGGATGTGTGAACAAAACTAGACACATATGCCTTGAAAATATTATATTTTCCATTGCAAGCAAATATGGGAGACCAGGCAGTTGCTAACCGCAAAATAAAGCAGCCCCTTATCATTTTACGGTTTCTTAAACAGGTGAAGAGTCCCACTAGGATTTCATTTAAAAAAAAATTTAAATCCACCCCATGTTTTCCTTTGCATGCAGATATTTCAGCATTGTTCAGCCAAGCATCAATGCAGCTCTGGCTTGTAAAGCCCAATTTATTTTTGGTGCTTTTAAATATTCCATTTTCAACCAAACCTTAAAATATGGAAACTGCAAACCAAATCTCAGAAGGAGGAAATACAGTTAACTTCAAAAGCCTACATTTCTTATAATTTCTGGCTCTCTTTTATATAGCATTTGTGTGTCCTCCAGATGCCAAATGTCTCTGCTTCTAGTCATGTAATAAGTTGGCCTATAGATGCTAGAGCAGGATAAAGGAGACTTTAAAGGAGGGGCGGAAGTAGAGCCTTTTGCCACTAAATAGATAATATTTGCCAGGGTCACAATAATATTAAAGGAAGGGAGATCACTATTGTCTAGGACTCTGCAATACATTCACTGCAAAAGAGACCTGAATATTAGAAGATTCCAGAACTTATTACATCATTCCAAATTTAATGTGACAATACGGAAATTATGAAATGCATTACTAGATTTAATCTTGATTAAATCTGAAAGTAAATGAAATAAATTAAAGTTAAGTTTTTGCCCTGGTTCCATCCTTTACATTTCGAACTGAACCAAGGCTCCCTCCATGATCTCAAAAATTAAGTCTAGTTATATTTAGAATCTAAGAGAAATTCAAATAAGCAGAAAGAAGCATCTTTACTCAGTATATGTATTGGAGAAAGTAAGATATTCCTACTTTGTTTTGCTCTTGGGTTTTCCTATTTTTTATACCTTTTGTCCAGCAGGCAGTACAATAGATAGCAGCAAGTGGCTATCAGTTCAGATTAATGAGCATTATTCCTAGGAATGTGTGTATCAGGTCTATCCTCCTTTGCACTGTCTGGAAAAAGTTGCAGACCTTGTTTAGACAAAAGTTTCTAATGCTAAATTAAGGGTTAATTTGGCTCTCTCTTCATCTTTAAAAGCTTAACGACATGCAAGTACAACAGGATCTTTTTAATGTCAGCATTCCAAATTATTTTAAAATATCCCTATAGATTTTAATGGACTGGCCTAGTGTCTCTGCAGCAGTCTGGTGGAATTTTTTTCATGTTAAGCAGGAGTGGGCTGCTGGGGGTTCGCAGGGGTTTGGGCAGACTCTTAGCGAAGATTCTGTGCAGTTCGCTGAACCCCAAATCCCACTACTGGCTGGCCACTCCACTCCACCCCGCCCCGTCCCTCTTGCCCTGCCCTTCCCAGGAGTCACCACATAGCCCGTTTTGGATGCAGGTAAGAGCAGGGCACGCATGGGGGCTCGGGGAGAGCGAAAAATGGGCCTCCCGGAAGTTTGGGCCTATTTCCAGCCTCCAGAGAGCCTCTGGAGCCCGGGGAGGCCGTTGTTGCCTTCTCAGAGGCTCGAGGAAAGCCTCCAGAGGCCAAACCCGTTGCTAAAATGTTTGAATCCCACCCCTGATGTTAAGCATACTAACCCTACTCTCAACTAAATGATGTGCATTATAATAAGATGTTTAAGACCAACACCAACTGATAAACTTTACCTGCTTCTGGATATTTTAGCTCCAGATGTGAGAAGAAGAGTAGTGACAGAAAAACAAAAGCAGCAAAAAGATTCACCATCATCCCATGCATGAACATGAGCCTTGTTCCCCACGACTGTGCATGAAAAAGTATTTTTTGGAGATGACAGAATCAATTCCATCAAATCCGGAAATCTCATCAAATAGAACTATGGCATAACTCCAACTATAATGAAAATTGGACCAACTTTATAGAAAAACATATGCCTGGGTACCATCTCCTATATAGAATATGAAAACTGAGAAGGTCTTTTCCATACAGAAAAGATTGAAAACAGGAGTGTCACAATGTAAGAAGAACTTGAAGACATGGGGCTATATCACAGGAGATATAAATTGTTTAATCTGGAGAATTGCAGGGTCCTGAGCATTTATTGATATGGATAATATCCATATCAATGTGGTATGGACCATTATATATTCTCCATAATCTTGATGGACCATGGACAATGGACAATTTGTTCCCTGCTACTGATACTATTATTCAGACTGCTAATTTCTGGGCCTCAAATGTTACGGTATGTAATGTCACATAAGTTTTAAATTTCTTCCGTGTTGAAATATTTTATATTTGTAATAAAGTTATTGAAAGCTTTCATTGTTTAGATTATTATATTGGTTTTAAATTTTATCTTTTTAATGTAAGATGTTCTGGGCTTGGAAAATCCATAAATACTTAGTGTCATGCCTGTAGGGAAATGGAGTAATAATACGACAAAGACACTTGGAGGCATGGAAGTTATGCTCTACTCATACAACAGTAAATAAGCTAGCTTACTGGCAACTTCTATCTTCTCAACAAAGGAATGTGAACTGTTCAGAACCGTTACTGTGATGTTAGAAACTGAGGTAATGAGAGTCCACTGTAGGTATTATATAGCAAGAATAGAGGGAACAAAGGGGTTTATTCGCTGGTCCTGCTTCCACCACTTTTGGATTGGGATATGGAATTTGCAATTATTTCTTTAAGTCAGAACTTTGATTGTACATGATATTTGATGACACAATTTAGGACCAGTTCTGTTGAATGAATTCACAATGGTCTCTTTTAAGATGATGAGTAGAGAGAACAATGGTCATGAATTCAACCTTTCTACACTTAACAATTTCATAACAGTGCCACCCCAGATTTTCCTAAAGAGAATGGATTCAGTTATCATATGCTGCTACTGATTGCTCTATCACAAACACCCAGCAATTTGTTTAACAGGCAGTTGAAAGGAAATGAGGACTGATGCATACATCCCTAGGAGTAATGCTCATTAATGTCATCTGATAACCACTTGTTACTATCTACTCTTGCTAGGCAAAAGATACAGAGAAATGAGATAACTCAAGAGCAAAATCAAATAGGAATAGCTTACTTTCTCTACTACATTGACTGAGTAAGGCTGCTTCCTTCTAGTCATCTGTTTAGATTCTAAATCACCGGCACTTGGTTCCATACCTGGGAATATTGCCAGAGCCACTCGATTATCTAAAATTGGCATGTTTTTATTTTTCTTGCTGATGGCCCCAGGAATCAAAAGAGTTATTGTAAACATGTTTGCTATGCTGTTGGAATGGTTGCCCAACATTGTTAGTGCTATGGAATAAGAAATTAAAAGAATTTCATCACAGATCTTGATAAAGAAAGAAAATATGAGTTGTTTGCTATCATCAGCTTCACAGTGGAGATGAATGTTTAATATTGTAATGTGGCTGTGAGGAAGTAAGAGAAAGAGAGAGATGAAAATTAACGAACTAAAATATTATAACACAATAATGATGATATAATATAAAAGTATAATATAAAATAAAACTTACAAAGACAAAGATCAATTTTATACTAATGTACGACTAGTTCAGGCTCTTATTTTTTAATCTAGACCTCATAGAAACATATTGCCCAATCATTTCATCTTTACAAGATAAAAACAATTTAAAATTTAACAAAGAAAACATCTCTTGATAACACTCTTTTACATCTCAAGTGTTGTTTTCTTTCCACTTGTGTAAGATGATTCCCTTGGTTAATCATTAGGTTTTATAGAGTTTTTACAAAATAATCACATTCCATAATTTTGAACTATAACACATGCATCTTAAGTGTCTACATTTTCTCCCAAAGTTGTGTTAAACTATGTAATTATTTGAAAACAAAAGGAGGCTTAAAGGATCAAAGCCACATCACCTGAGTCAAAAAGCTCTTATATTGATTATAAAATAGTACCATCTTTAAAAAAAATATTTGCGGAAATCAGTTGACATAAAAGAAATTCTTCTGATGAATTAATTTCATCACCAAGTCATCAGAACCATACAGTATTTGACATTTCTTCAAATTTGGACCTATTGATTTTCCTGGACTGAAAATTCCAATTCCTTATTCCACAAATCATACATATTACCAGCATTAATCTTCATTATAGTCCTTAGTTTCTTACAGACCTGAACTGATGCTTCAAATACAGGTTGTGTTAAACATTCCAAGTATTTTTAGTGCCTCTGAAGCTGCAATGCATCCTCTTCATAATGTTCCAACTATACATATTTTAATTGTCTATACTGCCAAACAAATGGTTCAAATAAATTGTATGCAAAAACTGTGCTAATCCCTTCTATAGCCCTGAACTTCCAGTAAATATTTCTCCTGATTATCAAACTGGAACTACTATGTCAGCTTTTCATATGAATCTGGGTCAAAATTTAAATTATGATTTAAAAAAAAAATCTATTAATGCCCAACTGTGTCTAGCAGTTTTCAAAGCTGGAAAAGTCAGATTTTACTTATTGTAAATTGACCCAAGAACTTGCCAAGATTTTAAGGAAGTGAGATGACCCTTATCTGGAATGCTATTATGGCTAGTGATTCTTCTTCCACAGAGGGAGAAAATATTGTAATCTGCAAAGGGGATAGATAAGGACTGCAGTTATAAGTAACTGAGAGGTAACTTTTTCTTTAATTTACAGCACCATTGGCTCTTTGAAGAGCAAAGATTCTCTTTGAAGGATTCTTGGAATGGCCATATGAACACATACCTAGAGTACATTGGGTTTTTTAACAGTTATAGATTTTTAAACAACTTAAAACTCTATCCATTCTAGAACCAATCTGGCAAACATTATTTTATGCACACACATAGACACACAGTACAAAAGATACAACTACTAGTCCAGAAATTAAAATCCCAGAAAACAGTAAGAGTAAACTTTCTTTCTCCCTATCCAGAAATCATGCTTTACTGCTGCTTTCTATTGTTTTCAAATGAGAGACTGTATGTAGACATGAAATAATTTTGTTACTCAACTACAGCACCTATGATGCTGAATGTTTGCAAGAAAACAAACAGATAAATAATGCCCATGCAATAAATAAGAGCAGCAACAAATGAAATAATAAATTCCCTAGTGGAAATTTGAACAGGGACATGTATATCACATATATTTATACTGTACATACAGAATGTTGTGTATTATCTAAATATTTCTTCGTATTTCTGTCACAAACTGATGGCATTCATTAATAGTGCGCTGAAATCTGTTTTCCTATTTCCTGGAAGCTTTGCTCTCGAAGTTTGTACACCTCTTTTTTAGATTATTATTTTTTAGATATGTTTTTTAGATTATTATAAAGTGGTAGAAATGCTGTTAATATGCTGTGTTGCATCAATCTACATACTGCTTGTTTATGCTTCCCAGTTTGAAAAAGCCAGCATTGGGTCTTCATCTTTTCCTCTGATTAACTTATAACTACCCTGTGATTAATCCAGGTTCCTACCCATGAAAAGAATGGGTTTCTTTTTTCCTTAAGGAGAATTGATGGACACTAAAGCTTCCAAAATATAGTGATTCCCAGATCTCATCACAAAGCATCAATCTTGTTGTGCCTAAAACTCAAATATCCCCCTTAGTTCATCAATATAAATATGACTATTTTGAAATCCTGGCTTATAAAATGAAATGTTGAAAGCAGATAATTATTAAAAGGTCAAGTACTGAAAGAAATTAAAGAGTTCTAGTTTTCTGAATGATGACAACACTAGACATTATAAACTAACTAAAAAAATCAGATGAGTGATCCAAATATAACCACTTTCTATCTTGGTGACAAAAGGAAGAATGATGCCTTCCAGATGTTAGTGTTTGCTTATATGATTCAACAACAAAATTGTTGAACATATTGTGAGTAGAGTATATACACGTAGTTATTTTAAGATCATTGATTGCAGAATCGAAAAACCATCTTAGAAAACACCTGCCAGCATTACTGGCTGTCATGGACCAAGTTGATTCCTTCTCTTTATCAAACTCAAAAGGGCCGAAACATGTTTCAAGAAGTATAACTATCTGATCTGAAGAAAGTACTGTGATATCCTTTGTGCTCTATGAATTTGATTGTTTTCTTGTAGATGTTTCATTACCGGACTAGGTAACATCTTCAATGCTAGGAGTGGATGGGGTTTGCTCTCTGTTTTTGTACAATAGCATGCGCTGAGAAGTGTTGGTGGAAGTGTTCCTTGGTAGTTCCTTCATTAGGCAGTGTTTGCTGCTGGATTATTTTCTGGTGCTTCACCTGGTATTAATCCCTGTTTATCTGAGTATTGATTGCTGGCAAAGAAGTGTTCTGATTGTTTCATTTCCCTGTTAGCTTTTTTAATTCTCTTTTTTGAATGGTTTGTAAATGTTGCTTATCTCTATGTGTTTGTCAATGGCTGATTGACTGCCAAACTTCCAGGAATTCCCTAACATTTTTGGATTTAGCTTGGTCTAGGATGCTCAGTTTCCCAGCTGAAACTATGGTTGAATCTGTCCATGTATTGTGAAATAAAGGAGTTTTCATCGTGTTTTCTGTCTGCTAGTTAATGTTCATGGATGGACTATGCTAGCCTTTTACCTGCCTGTCCCTGTTACAATTTTTACACTGTAAGTTGTAGATGACTCTTGTTTTCTTCTTCTGTAGGACTATTGGGTCTTTTGATTTATTTAAGATATTTTGGAGGACTTTAATTGGTTTGTATGTCATATGGTAGTAACTATTATTACCACATGGTACACAACAAGTTGGCTGTTTCTGAGATGTTTTTGATGTATAGCAGAGTGGGTTGAATGGTCAGACACTTTTGAGAAAGTTGTGTGAGTTCCATTTTGTTGGAAAACATTGTATAGGTGGTTTGTTTTCCTTTTCTGGTATTCTAAGTTGCTGCAGTGAGTTTGTGCTCATCTGAATAAAGCTCCTCTTGCTACTTTGGTAGTGGAACACTTGGTTAGTGTGGGTGGTTTTTCAATAGACTCATGTTTTTAATTTGCTACCAGTTCCTCTCTTGGTGAGGATATCCAGGAAGGAGAGTGGTTTGTTGGCTTCTTCTTGCCTTGTGAATTTTATTCCTTTGAAGATGTTGTTGATTATTTCATGTATCTTCTCTAGTTGTTCCTTTTTTATTATGACAAAAGTATAATCTACATCTAGGATCCATACTTTTTGTTGTATGGATGAGAGGGCTATATTTTCTAGATGATCTGTTACAGTTTCTACTATGAGTCCCAAGTGTGTTGATATCAAATTGCCTTGATTTTATCCATAGGCATCTGATACACAATATGTTGACAAGAAAGTGCCAAAACCTGTGCTGTGAAATCACAGTGCATATCTTGGCTGTTCATACTTGCAAGCTGATGTCGGATGCAAGTACATAAATCACAGGGGTGGCATTCTGATATCACAATGTACATTTTGTCACTTGCCCCACTTGGTCCCTCTACAGATATCCCCCAAGCTTGCATTTGCTTGCATTCATCTGCAAGAAGAGCCTGTAACTCTGTTCTTCACTGTCTATGAAAGTAAAGACATACGCATGTTGACAGTCAGAAGTACATGTTCATTAACTTGTTTTCCTGTTCTATGACTATTAGCTTTTGTTTTCATTCATTCGCTGAAACTTCTAGTGATTATTTTTGGATATGAATATCATATTCCAATTTTGCTCCCTGTTTCAAGTATCAGCAGAGATATTGAGTGTTTCTTAACTGCGGTGTCTCTTAAAAGCTGTGGTGGTGCAGTGAGTAGAATGCAGTATTGCAAGCTACTTCTGCTGATCAGCAGTTTTGCAGTTCGGGTCTCACCAGGCTCAAGGTTGACTCAGCCATCCATCCTTCCAAGTTTGGTAAAATGAGGGCGCAGATTGTTGGGGGCAAGATGCTGACTTGGTAAACCGCTTATAGGAGCTATAAAGCACTGTGAAGCGGTATAAAAGTCTAAGTGCTATTGCTATTGCTATTCTTGGGAAAGAAAGTAGGAGCAAACAAGGGCTCCCCAGATTACCACATAGTTCAGAGGAGAGAAAGAGGGACTTTGAACATTATTATTCAAACATGTCAGATGTGAAACTGTACAAACTGGGGGGTGGGGGGAGAATAGCCTGTTTATGGAAAGAAATGAGATTCAATGTGAAAAGGATGGATTACTGGTAGTAAATCAAGATATGCAACTCCTAGAAAATCAGTTTGGAAATTATCCCAGGCTTATTAAGGTCAGACTGACTAGGCCATATTAAAGTATCTGATCCACATACTCCAAATTAATTCCCAGCTGAATTTTTATCTTTGCCTAGAGACTTCAGGTCAAGCAGAATAAAGAAAATAAAAAATAAAGCTGTCTGGCTGGAAAATATTTTATTAAGCTTTCCAGTTTAGACTGTAATTAGGAACAGTTCTGTTAAATGCCCACTGGACTGACTTTGATTATACTCATTCAGCATATCCTACAAGGTTTCCCAAGCAGAACACCCTCATCCTTCCTTTCCCAGTTCTGTTTTTTTGCATTGTACTCCCTCCTCTTCTTGCTTAATTTAAAATAAAGAGAAGCTAATAAAAATGCAGCTTATATGGCACACAAAATTTACAGGAGCAAAGGACATCATTAGAGGATGACACATAAATTCAAAACATGCCTCAAATGTTGCCAAAATTTGATGGTCAAATTATTTGTGATTAATTAGACTATGACTTTGCAAGTTCTCACTATTTTTTTTATTTTTTTTATCCATCCAGGAAGATATTTTAGTTTATTTGTATTCCAAAAACAACTTGAGTATATCTTCTTCTGCTAATTATGTATTGCTTGTCAAAGCTGGAATATTATTCACTAATCACCACGATAAAAGTTGACGCCTACCTGCATATCAGTACTTGAAGCTGGATGTCCTGATAATTAGGACAATTCTTTGGGCAAAAATTGGGATGAACAATTAGAATGACGTCATTCTGAATGCTTCATGTTAAGAATGTAAAATAAAAGTGTACAAGCAGGAGGCAGGTTGATAAATTCAATGAATGAATGAATGAATGAATGAATGAATGAATGAATGAATGAATGAATGAATGAATGAATGAATGATAAACAAACAAACAAACAAACAAACAAATAAAGTTCCTTTGCAACTCTACAAAGCTCTGATTTATGGAAAAGGGAGAGCTTGTTTGTCCTGGGTATTTTAAGCAAGTTCACTTTGATAGAATTTAGGTCTGCTATAAAGATAAAAGTAGCTATTAGAAATAGTCCTCAGACTAACAGGATTTTTTTAGACTAGAGTTTCTCCAATTTGGTGGCTCACAAATGTTTTGAATTACGGCCAAATTATTTTACAGCCAGAGCCGATACACATCAGCAAGGTACCAGGTTAAAGAAGCTGTAGGAAAATTGATCCTGTGGCCTTAACTTGGGGTGACTTGAGTCTTAGTATTTAATGTCTTCCTGCAGCAGCTTCTGGTCTGATTCTCTATATTGGCTAATGGATTGCCAATTAAAAAGATGGAATACTCATTGACACTTCCCACATTAGTGCGTGTGGGTGAGCTTGAATGACTTTCTGACCAGGGGTTGCCTGATTAAAGTAATTGTGTGAGTGAACAGTAATGGGAAGGAAATGATGAAAAGTGAGTGATATGTTTTCTGATCTAAATTGCCACTTTATAATTTGTGATAAACTATTTCTGTATGTTATCTAATAGGCTTTTGAGGGTTAGAGGATTACAGAATATTTATTCCTTCTGCAACCATTCTAAGGTCTCCAAATGTTATAGTCTTGCCATGATTTTATATCCAAACACCATATTTTACATCCAAGTGCTGGGAAATTTGTCTCTGTTTCAAATTCTTTCATTTACATCAGGGGTGTCAAACTCAAGGTCTGCAGGCCGGATCCAGCGCGTGATGTGGTTGAATCCAGCCTGCGGGACTGTTCCAGTCTACCAGCGTCACTTCGGCCCGGTCTACTCACATCGCTTGGCCCAGTCTACACACTGCAAAGAGCAAAGGAAAGATCAGGCCAATGTAGCTTCGGCCCAGTCTACCCAATTAGGCCAGCGTGGCTTCGGCCCGGTATATTCAATGTGAAGAGGAAACATGCCAGCAGTTTGGGGAGTGGCGTCAAGATGGCCACACCCACCTAGTCAGTCACACCCACCCAGCCACAGCCCTGATGTGGCCCTCCATGAAATTGAGTTTGATACCCCTGATCTACATTAATTTCTAAATGTAGGAGTTAGTAGTATTAATAGTATATAGTATTTAAATTATGAGCATATCTAGGCAAATTCAAGCTGCATTTCAAAAGATTTCCATAAAAAATATGCTATGAGCAGGGATATAATATTACCATCATATTTTGTGATCCAGACAATACATTTTTAAGTTGTTTAAAAAATAAATATTTTTGAAAGTTTATTTGTAAGATAAAGATCAAGCAAAACATTTCTATCTAAAAGTGGACAATATTAACACCTACATGTTACAAGCACAAGTAAAGAGAAAGTAAATTGAAATTAATTCTGTTTCTTCAATTAGCAACTAAAAACATAGATTTGTATCAGTACAGTTATATTCAGCAGATCAGATGCATAAGAAGTTACTTTATATAGCCAACCAATTCAACCAATTCACTATTTCAGGACCAACAACCGCAATTTGTGTTAAAATGCCATTGTAGCAAGCAAGGAAATCTGATTTGCTGTATACTGAATTACACAATTGGTCCATCCCATTCAATATTTGTGCTCTGATTGACAGCACCTTTCCATGCTGCAAATCAAGCTAATCTGCCTCTTTCTCTAATAAAAGGTACAAGAATACCTATGGATTTTACTTTGCTAGTTATTGCCAACTCTAGGGGGTGCTGCTCATCTCTGTTTCAAGGCCATTGATCCAGTGTTGTCTGAAGACATTTTCCCAGTCGTGGCCAGCATGATGTCACCAAGTGCTGTTACCTTCCATCATAGTGCTACCTATTTCTCACATTTGCTTGGTTTCAAGCTGCTAGGTTGGCAGGAGCTGGGATGAAGACAGGGGCTCATCCTTTTTCATGGCATTTGGGTCTCAAGCCTGGGCTGCTGGTTTTCCAGCTGACAAGCCCAGCCTCTCAATCAATCACTCACTCACCACACCACCCTGGCTTTTTTTTATAAGAGTCCTCCTGAAAACCTAGGAATTTTGATCATCTGACTACAGCAACAGAGTACTTTGTACATCAATCCTTCTATTCAGTAGCTATCCAGATAGGTATAGAAGACAGGTCTGTCTTAGGATCTGTGATACCATTCTTTGAAGAGAATCCATTTCTGGCATAACATTTCTTATTTTAGGTGATGGATGTCTATTGTGGAAAAGCTACTAGTGTGCTGACCCAGAAGGGGACAGCCACTCTGGGTATTATGCATAGAAGACTAGAGAAGGCTGTATAATGTGTACTTGATTATGGTAACCTCCATAAATAGCAGAGCTCTAAAATACTGACATTTCCACTCCACCACCAGAGATGTTAATAGTAATACCTGTGCTGGGCCGCATTGGAATATGTCAAATTTATGTGAAGTTATCTCTCCCCTCAGAAAACATATAGACAATAATGATAGGTCATATGATGAAACGGTGGCAAAACAATTTTATCATTCCTTCAAGATCTGTACAGATCAAATGGATGAACAGGCACAATATTTGTCATGATCACTATTGATTGCTAAAAATAATACATTTCTTAAAAGTGTACTACAAAATTTGGAGAAGCAAGAAAAGAAAAGGTCATTATATTCTGATCTATACCTGAAGGTGTAGAGAAAATTAGGTTTGCATTGGAATCCCCAAAGATTAACTTATCCAGTTCTCTATTTCATCTCTGTCTGAATGACTAAGTACTGAATAATTATAGTTTGATACAGAGATATAATATAATAAAGAATTCTCTAAAAGAATAGGGATAAAGATATGAAAATATATACATGTTAATGTATTCTGGTGGAGATACATAATAGCCTAAACAAACTCAGTTTAATCTTATTTGTTCTGCTCTGAGAAATGATTTTTTATATTTTAAGTGAAAAAAAATAACAGGGGTGGGATGGAGGTATTGCTTGTTGGGTTTTTTTCCTTTTTCTAATCTTTCAAAGTAGCCTGAATACCTATAGCAACATAAGACTGCTCTTTCCACACCCACCCAAAAAAATATAGGAATGTATGACTTGCAGCAAATACACTCCATTCTCCAGGTGTTCATTCAACTCTTCCTTCTTTAAAAACACTTTAAGACCTAGATTTGGTGAAGGTTCATCTCAGTACTACAGTTACAAAGAAAATTGAATTTGGGTTTATAATTTCTTGCTTTCAATTGTGGTAAAGGTTGCCAATGCTATATATGAGTTAAAGAATAAGACTGTGAACAACTGCACCATAATGTATTTCTCTCTGTTGCCTATTAGCATAGATCATATTCTGACAACCTGAATTCCCATAACTGATACTCTCACATATTTGCTGCAATTTATATGCCCAATATTTCTTTTCCATAATGCCTTGCCCTTTGGCATGGTTATGAAGGCCATCATCTCCATAAAATAGTTTACGTACGCTAATGCAGGGGCTTAAAAGGAGGCCATACATGGTTAAATCCAAAACACCGATAAAGACTTTTTCAAAGTATTAATCTATTTAATTATTAAGCTCACAGAGGGTGGAAAGAAAGAAAAAACTGTGCTTGAGGCGAGGCCAGGATATTTGATTCCCAATATTCCAATTTACAGAAAAGGAACAGAGGACAATAGAAAGGTTAGATCTCGTATAAGAATTCTGAATTTGTGGAGCAGGAAATTCTACCAGTTAAGTTCATGTAAGAACAGGCATTTTATTGTTTAAAAACTACATTCTTTTTAGAGGTAGCAAAGATGCTGGAAATGTTCATCATGTCTCTGATCATAAGTGGTGGAACTTGATGAGTATTTCTATATGTATTTTCACTTTGCGATGGAATGAAAACTTTGCCTAGTTATCTTGTTGTATTTCCCTTATTAAGTCTGTGGTTGAGCTGGTTTCCCTTACCTGTTGTCAGTCTCATCTTGCTTTGTTCAGGTGAATAATATTCCTTTTTGGGGGGTGGGGCAGAAAGGATTAAGATGCAGGAACAGAATTCTGCTGTATATGAACAGAATAGAATATAAAACAATATTCTGATCTATAAGGAAACTGAACTTAATCCCTGTTTTACTTGCAAGATCAGAAGAAAGTGTCTTGAAAAAAAAATCACTTTATTTTAGTCATAACAGTGTTCATGGATTGAATGCTTTGTTACTTCTTAGTCACATGAATATGGTTGCTAGAAGTGGGGATTGAATCTTTAGCTGTTATAACTAGGGGACCCGGTGTAAACTGTATGTAGTTATTCATTTATCCTTCAGCTGCCATTTCTATATATGCAAATGACTATATAATAGCCTAGGTAGCTGCCTTCCCAACGTGCATGCTCTTCAATTACTATGGTGTTCTGACCTGGCTCCCAAACATGACAAGCACTCTGTTTGTAACTAAACATTTCCTTTATTAGGAGTGCCAGCAGCCCCAGCAAAGAGTCTCCCTCTCTCTCTCTCGTACAGCAGGCTAGCAAAGTTTCTAAGTGCCTGTGGAAAGCAAAGCTCATTCCCTTTCCCCCTGAAATGACCCCAATACACTCTCTCTCTCTATGCACACTTATAAAGGAAGTCCTGGAAGGTGCGCTCACTCTTATCCAGCATCAGAAACACACACACACACTCATACACACACTCTCAGAAGGCGCGTCCAACTCTCAGTGCCACAGATTCCAAGAAAGAATTCCAATAAAGTTCCCAACAGAATTCAGAAGTTCAGAATATCAGTGGCTGACCAACAGGGAGATGAATAGTTGTCTGCCATACCTATTCATCTCCGCCCCCTGCCTTTTATCCCCAGAGCTAGGATGGAGCTTAGCTAGCAGCAGTGGCTCTTCTGTCCTGAGCACCGCCCCATCGCTTCCCACTGCTCTCCTCTTCTCTGCTTTCTGTGCATCCACACATCAGGCACTGGACCCAGCTGTTCCTCCCCTTCCTCATCAGCCACCTCCAGACCTGGGGTCTGTTGTCTCTCCATCTGGGGGCTGATGGATGGCCCAGGCTCCACCTCATCTCTATCTCTGAGATCTCCATTCCCTCTTGCCCCTAAGAGCTCTTCAATTGCATTGATGCTGGCCCCAACTCCCACTCTGCCTCCTCATCTGATTCAGCAGCCGGAGAGGCCAGCAGCCGACAGGCCACAACACGTGGCCTACAACCATCTACAATGTTTGACTGTAAATTATAGGAATTCACAGCCAACAAATCTGGAGGAGACCTAGCTTGATAAGATCTATTAAGTCTAATCAGATTGTCTTAAAAAATTTTTCCACTTTCCATAACCAAAATTTGTCTGTACCTTTTTAGAGAAAGATGTGCCCCAATATCATCTGCTTCTATCATATTCCTTCAACTTGCTCAAAATATCTTTGTCTGCCTGTAATTTAGCACTAAATCCATGTCATTGCCCAAAACGTATCTCGGTATATCTTTTGAAAATGTTGGTGTATCTTTCTTATGCCAGCTTATTGATTCTGCCATTTTCTTACTGCCATCTGAAGCAACTTGTTATTGACTCAAAGTATGGTGATCCCTCTCTTTCCACTTCCATAACAGTACATAAAAATGCAAAACAGGAGTTAAAGAACAGTTCTATTTGATAAATCTTTTAATAGAAAAACCCCTGTTGATCTCACTCTGGGTAATAGAACTGTATTATTCAATCACGTGGAAACAAAGAAGGAAACAACTCTAAAAGCAAAACTGTATGATCTTGACATAGATGCTAAACAGAATGAGTTTTTGTTAATATATTTATCATTTTATTATACAGGATATGCCTAGTGAAAGTTTGATGACTTCAGATGCTGATCCTCTTCTTTTTTTTAAATAGAGTTTTTCATGGTTTGTGTTTCCCACTCTTTTTAAAGCACATCATCTCTCCCCTCACCTTCTCCCCCATTATTAAGTGAGGTCAGAAGTTGCAGAAACACTGCAAGTCTAATTATCCACAAAAGTAATTAACATTTCTAATAGAAACTGCTAGTGTTGGTTTTCATTGGGGGGCTGTAGGAAAGCAATAAAGTAAAGAGTGAGGTAATTAAAAACTCATTATGATGGGGTCCCCTTTACCACCTCCATTTAATAACATCCTTGCTCTGCAAATGGGTGGACTGAGGCTCACTCAAGATTAAGCTCATCTTCCCTATAGAGGGTAATATTAGTTTTGCCTTTACCACCCGTAAGGAAACGAAAGGAAAGGAGAATGGGAAAGGGAATCTGCCTCATAACTATAGGCACAGAGGACAATAGAGTCCTGCCACAGAGTCCCTCACCCAATTAAGCCTCTAGGGCAGAGGTTAAATCTGGCCGGTTTGGACCAGTTCAGGAGTACCAGTAGGGGAAATTTTGATAAGTTCGGAGAACCAGCAAATATTACCTCCGGCTGGCCCCACCCCTGGCTCCTCTCTGGTTTCCTGAAAATGTGTGTGAATGTACATGTGCCTTTCTGAAGCAAGAAGTGCCTTGCCTATTAGCGGAGGCATTGGGAAAGGCGGCTGGGGTGGGGGAGGGTGTTGGTGTCCAACGACTTTGAATACAATCTCGGTGCAGTGGAGGGAGAGAGAGAGAGAAGCTTAAAGGGCAGGGGAGAAAGTGCCCAAGAGTTTGCAATAATCGTTTGGTGGCCCCGATTGGATATTCTGTGTGTGTGTGTGTGTGTGTGTGTGTGTGTGTGTCGGTCATGCTCCCTCCCCCTCCCCTTTTGCTGCTGCTGCTTTTCCCCCCCTCTGGGTGATTCCTGGAAGTGAGGGACTGTTGGTAAGAAAGAGGGGAATGCAAGTTGGTTCCCACCTCCACCTATCTCTGCAGTGGAAGATAGGTTGGGTAAGGTGGTTGGGCCTTTGGAGCGAGATTCCCCACTCACCTGAAGCAGCACACCTTTTCTTTTTAACTCTCTCGGGGGGGGTGAAAAATATCAAGGAAGCGACCAATGGCAAGCTGCCCTCTCCCCTCCTGCCCCCAATTCACTCTTTAGTTGCCTACTTTGTACAGGTGAAAGGGGGGTGGGGGAGCATGTAGGAAATAATCCTGTCTCTGCAGCATCAGTCATGTGACTGAGTGGGTGTGGCCAACTCAATGTCAGTCATAGCAACATGCCAGCCCACCATGCCGTGACTGATGTTGAGTTGGCCACGCCCACTCAGTCACAAGACCCACCACCAAGCCACACCCACCAAGCAGA
>JANHFL010000272.1:223308-239316 GCA_032468155.1 Oxyrhabdium leporinum
TCTATCTATCTATCTATCTATCTATCTATCTATCTATCTATCTATCTATCTATCTATCTATCATCTATCATTTATCTATCATCTCAGTGTAGATTCCTTGTAATTGCCAGGTGAAGTCTGCAGTTTTCTTGGAAAGATGTCAGAAGTGGTTTGCCACTGCCTCTTTCCTAAGGCTTAGAGAAAATGACTGGCCCAAAGTCACTCAATGGGTTGTCAGCTAAGACAGGACTAAAACCTACATTCTCCCAATTTCTAGCCTTTTGCCTTAACCAGTACGCCAAATTGGCTTTTTTGTAATTAGATTATTCAGGCTTATTTGGGATGGTCCCAAGGATCAAATTACTTAGATGCAAAAAGTAAAACTGCACCAAACAGTAGTTCCATAAACATAATGTAGGAGCCCAAACAATTGTGCCATTATTTTTTCCAATTAACGATTTCCAATTAAAAAGGTATGATTATTTTTAAATTCCCATAGGAAGCAGTGAAATGAATGGCTTAAGCAAACAGCCAAAGTATCCTCCATAGAGCAAATCCCAACAAGATTCATTTCCCCATAGCTCAGATATAACATTAAATGACATTCCTAGCTAAAGTATTGGTTTAAAGCTTCTCTCAGTTCCTTATAGCCAAGCACATTGCAGGTTCGGTATTTACCAATGTGGATGTGGTGCTTAATAAACAAAAAGAATTGCTTTAGAAACAAGTATTCTGCAACAAGACCGTGTACATAGCACCCCACACACAAACACATATGTACAGATATACAAATACACATACACAACGACAAAGCCTCAACAGCATAATTTCTAAGCTGCATATGATATACAAACAAAATTTCTTTTTCCCCAAAAGCTTTATTAAATTTCAAAAAAGTATAAAATACAAAAAAAAGCAAAGAAAAAAAAGGGCAGGGGAAAAGCAAAATTGGGAGTGCAAATAAAAAGTGGAAAACTGTAGAAAAAAAGTAACTTCTGACTTTCTTTGCTACAGATAGAAACCTAAAAATCAATGATTCTTTGAACTAAACTAAACCATAACAAACAGTACTTCTATCATCATAAAAGGGCATAGCATATTCTCATGGCTAATAGCTACCTACTGGAAAAACAGAAACAGCCAAAGAATACAAATATAATGCACACCATAAATACTAAATTTCTCAAAGCAAAGATACTTCTAACGATACTGACAGCTGTGAGACTTCATCTATACTTAAGTAGGTACAGTATGGTCTGAGCTAGAGATATCAGCATTTGGAGCCTAATAAAGAGCAGTAGTACATAATTAAATAGCTTATTTTTCATCTTCACTTGCTATAATTGGCACCAAAAGCACATTGGATGGAACAGATCCTACAGCTTACTGGCAATATTGAAGACAGGATATCAAAATCCCGGCTAATCAGACCTGATGAAACAGCAAACAAATCACGGAACTAGAAATGTTCAGAATGCTCAGAGCATTGGGAGAGATATGACTGGCCTGATGTATTCCATCATCAGAATAAAAAGTTTTGGAACTCTGGTGATTTCCACCATGTTAAAACACTCAAAATAAGGTTTATTAATAGGGAACATTATGTGTAAGGAATCCCTGCAGGTTTTATTCTGCTAGCCGTAACCAACTTTAGAGGTGGTGCTCATCTCTGTTTCTTTAAGCCATTGAGCTAGCACAGAGGTGACAAACTCAAGGGCCATAGGCCAGATCCAGACCACATGGTGCTTAAATCTGGCCCGCGGGACCGGTCTGGAAATAGCAAAGGACCAACCCACAGTGCCTCTGGCAGCCAAAATGGGGTACGGGGAACTGCGTGCAGCCCTACCGCACTCCATTTTTGGCCTGGACGGCCTCCTGCAGCACTCTGCCATCCAAAATGGGACACAGGGGGCTGTGTGCACGTCCCCATGCCTCGATTTGGCTGGCAGAGTGCTGCAGGAGGTGTCTATCCCAACTTCCCTTCCCCCGGCCAGCCCATGGAGAAGTGCAATGCTTATCCAGCCCTCAAAGAAATCCAGTTTGACACCACTGAGCTAGCACATTTCCAGTCATGTGACCAGCTTGAGATCACGCCACAGCGCAAAGTGTACAGCAAAGCCCTGTTATCTTCCCACTAAAGTAGTACCTATTTGTCTACTTGCACATAGCATGCTTTGGAACTGCTGGGTTGGCAGAACCAAGGCAAGTCATGGGAGTTATGTGGTGGTGGTACGATTTGAACTGCTAGAGAATAGTCCTTTTATGGCAGCATTTAGGACACTGTATCATCACACCTCTAGCATCATGTGTATCTCTGTTAAATTCATTTTGTTAACAAGTTGTCATCTGATTCTATGGCAGAACAGAAACCAGAGAACAGAAACCACATATAAACCAAGTACTCCCAACACTTTTTCTATTTCACTAAAAACAAACCTGAGTTCAAACTAAAATAGTTTTGTTCTTTTAAAAACATTTATGTCTTAGGATTGCAATGTTTTAATACTGGAAGTCACCCAAAGTCATTAGCTATGAGTTGGCGGCAAATAAATTCAATTTTAAAAAAACTATATATAAAAGATATGCATGTGTATAATAGCACTTAGCAATAGCACTTAGACTTATATACCTCTTCACAGTGCTTTATAGCCCTCTCTAACTGATTTACAGAGTCAGCATATTGCCCCCAACAATCTGGGTTCTCATTTTACTAACCTCAGAAGGATGGAAGTCTGAGTCAACCTTGAGCTGGTGAGAATCGAACTATCAAACAGCTGGCAGCAGTCAGTCAGAAGAAGTAGTCTGAAATACTGCATTCTAATCACTGTACCACCATGGCTCTTATAACCAGGTTTTATTTGGTTACATTTATATTTAACCATTACATTTTGGTCATCTTAAAATAGTTAACTCTGGAGAGCTAACAATACTTAAAAATAGAGTAAAAACACTATAGGTTAGGTTACATCTATTACATACTATTTCCAAATGAAGGAACGAAGGAAAAGTCTTACCATATCTGGTAAGAAAACTGTGCATGTAGAAAACCATCCTTATCACAACTGGTATTTGATGGTCCTAGAATTATGCTCATTCTCAATATGGATGAAATATTTACAGATATTTCATATTTTAGCATACACAGGTATAGATACATAAATTCAAAGGACTGTAAATAACACACCTATAAAGTTCAATATGTTTCATGAGATCTTGCAAAATTTGTTCCACGTAAATGTCAAGCCCCACAAACTTGGACGCTAATGAAAGGGAAATTAACAACAGATGCATTTTCAGAGATGTTGCAAAACCAATTTTTCATCCATACAGGTTTAATAGCCGATCATAAAACTATTATCACAAGTCTCTTCTGTAAATAAGGGAAGACAATATCACTAGCAAGCAGCCTGGAAATTGATACCTGCTGGTTAATCAGTGAATTCTTGCATTTGGTCTATTCTTTGACAGATAATAGAAATATTACCTTTTTTTCTCTTTTTATTATAACTACTATAATTGCAAGATAAACTATAGTTTGCAGGAAAAATGAAATCTCTACTTAAACTGGAACCATGTGGTATAAAAAATTAGAGCCTTCCACACTTTACATACTTACTTACCTAATTAATTTGTCCCAAGAAGCTGCATCTAAGTTTTCACCATTTGGAAAGTCAGAAGAATTCAGAATCTCTCTATTAATATCCAAGTTGGCAGAACCAGCTTGGGCCTAATTGGTGCTCTTTTATATTCTGGGCAGATGCCATTCAGCTGTTCCTCTTGCTCAGATGAATCCAGAATTTTGTCCATTCTGACTGAGATTCCCTCATTCAGCTAAACTATATATTTGAGAAGCAGAAGTCGGGCTCTGGCTATCAGCAATACTTATCAGCTGGATTCCCTTCACCCCAAGCTACATTATACCTTTGAGACTTGCAAGAGTCCTATGTGGTTCTATAGCACACTGAAGAATTCTGAGTTCAAGTTAATTAAAATTTATTATGCAGTCATTGCTAGAAGAATTGTGGCAAATGGCTAGATGTGTACTCTGTTTTGAAGGGCTGATCAAGTCCCATCAGCTAAGGAATGGGGATTGGCAGACCTTAGAAAATATGCCTTTTCTGCTATAGTCCCTAAAACATTGTCCTTCTGGTCCTGACCATGCTGGTCTTTCACAAAGTCCTAAAGACCTGGATCATTGCCTAAGCCTGGGTTCTCAAATTAGTGCAAGGATCCATTTCTTGGTTGGATTGGTGATGGAATATGATATTTTCTCGACTATATTTTAGTATCATTACAACTGTTTTTATCTTAGATATGTTTACCTTCCACAGTTGTTTGTTCAGATGGACAGCATACAAAATAAATAAGTAATCCTCTGTTCCAGAAATGGACTACTTTTTAAAAAATCTTGGTAGCCTCATTCCTTGCTCCACCCAGTGGGCTTCCAGAAGGGAAGTGATACCATTGACAAGGAAAGGTCATACTTTTGAAAGGTGAACATAAGGGGGAAAGTAAGGCTGCAGATGATTGGGTTTCGCCTTGCAGATGTTTGGCACCTCTTTTCTAGACTTATTTTGGTGCTGATCTGTTCAAAATCATACCACCAAAATCCTTCCTTTTTTGTTTGTAAATTTCAGCAGCATGATGTGGCATTATTCTGGACTTTAAAATGATGCTTCATGATAAAGTGCTACGGACAACCTGTCATTTTGCTGCCAAATTTCAGCAGAGTGATCTTTGGGCTGCTTTGCAAAATTGCATGCTTGTTTATCTCAATTTTATCTGAAGGCTGTCTGATCCAAATCTAATAATATTATAATGCCTAAGAAAAGAAGGATGTCTGACTGGCATCAAAACTGCATAAATTAGTGTCTTTTCCTTCCACAAGTAGCAGTCCATAAACAAAAATGTCTTCTTCCCCAAAGCAACTCACTGAGTTTCAGTTGGCACTTTGAAAAGCTCCTGCAAAGCTGACTGAAGCTCCTGGACAACTATATTTATGTTGCAATACTTATGAATATAAAAAAAAATGGAGAGCAGGGATCTTGAAATTGCCCATCAGTAAAGATTCCCTGAATAGGAGACAAATAGAGCCTCAATATGTTCATAGTATTATTTTATATCATAAGACATAAGACACATTTATTATTTAAGACATAAGGCATGTCTTATTTCTATTTATGTGACCTTACCTGTGTATTTATATACATAAATTCACATTTATTTTTCACAGCATTTCTAAATCACAGAAGAAGTGCTTAACATCCTGAATTGCTATGAATGAGAAACTGAGCATTCCTCTCGGCCAAAATCTTTAAATATATATAAAGTAACACCATGTTTGTTTAAGAATCTTTCTACACATTTGTTTGTTTTGAATGTTTCAAGGTATTTTAAGACAGCAGAAATTTGATGTGCTTCTTTAAAACTAATTGAAATTTGACTATCATGTACAATTTCTGATTAATTATTAGGGCTTATTTATTTTATTTATGATTACGAATAATGAGCCCATTGTTTTGTAGGTGGTGATTAAGAGATCTTCTGGGCATTTATTAAGTAATTCAAAAGAAGAGTCAATGTTTCCTCTTTGGGGTAACAAGTTTCTTCCAAATCACTACTGTAAATTCTTCCAGTAGACACAAAGACCCTAGAAAATAAATAGCTTTTTTCAGATTTAATCACCAAAGACACCAGCTTGTCAAGAGCTATGGTTTGTTATTCACAGATGGCCTTCAGGTTAGCAAAAACTGGTTGGTTTGTTTATCATATTTGTATATCTTTCAAAGTTAGTTTTCTCTGGATTTTACATTTCTCTGACACTTGTCTTAGCTTCCATTCAATTCAATGATAAGCTGACATCCATATACTGCATTAGCATGAGATATGTATCAACCAAAAGGCAGAGCAAAGAACAGAATCTTGTTTCAGGTTATAAATAGGGAAACTGATATTTAGATACCTTGAACGGGACATGTCACTAGTAATAGCTTGTACCTCTTCCAAGGTAGCTTTATAATTTCTTCAATCACATTCATCTTATCTGTTTCCTTTGCTTTCTTATGTTTCCTTGCTATGCCTAGTTGTTTTTTCCACATCTATTTTACACCTGTCCCTCTTCCCTTACATCATGAAACCTATGGGTTTCTGTAAAGTGTAGTTGGAAGGCAAGAACATGCTGAACAACCACAACATTGCCAAATTTCACTTTCATAGGAGTCATGGGTCTTCGCAATCCATCTGAATTAACTTGATTCAATAATTGTTGCTCTACACTTTCCAATTTCACCCCATTGAAGGTTACAAACAAACAGACATGAAAGTTTTAGTAGTATATGCTGTAGATAGATAGAAGAGAGAAAAATCAAGTTGTTACAGAATTGTTTTTCCTTAAGAAAGTTGTTCAGCAGGGTCTCTTCCAGTGGTGGGCTGCTGCGTGGTCATAGGGGTTTGGGCAAACCTCTAGCTCTGATCACTGGCTGGGCCTGCCCACCCGCCCTTGTGCTATGCTTTCCTTAAATAACTATCTTTTCCCCCACCCACGCTGCCCAGGTGAGTTCCGTGCCACCCCTGCTGTACTCACCAGAGCTGCCTGAGGTGATTAGCTGCCTGTTTGAAGCTGTGTTTCAGCCCCAAAGTGCTGCGTGTGAGCAAAGTGACCCACCCATGTCTGGTCTCTTCACCTTCTCAGCTTAGAGCATTTGCAAGATATGGTACAAACATGGTATGTTCCAACAATATTGTAATCATTCTACAGTAAAACTTCTCCATTTGTTTATGTTAAGCTCTAGGAATCTAAATTACATGTATTCTTGCTACAGGTTAATATTTTAATACCAAACATCCTTTGACTGAATGCAGGAACAAATGGAAGAAGGACCAAACATGTGGTATTAAAACTGCTCATATCTTACATTCACTGGTGGTTTGCAGGTTATGATATACTTGTGCTCTGAAACAGTTTACATCTGATTATCAATGTATGGTAACGCCATACTTGGAATATGGCATTTTGATAGCCATAATATAAATAGTCATAATGTACACTGAAGATGGCATTTAATTTCGTTGTATGAGGTGCAATGACAATAAAGTAAAGTAAACTAAAACTAACAAAAAGATGTCAAGACTCTAGAAAGAGTGCAGAGAAAAACAACAAAGATGATTAGTAGACTAGAGGCTAAAACATACGAAGAATGTTTGGAATTGGGTATGTCTAGGTTAATGAAAAGAAGGACTAGGGGTGATATGATAGCAGTGTTCCAATATCTAAGGGGCTGCCACAAAGATGAGATAAACCAATTTTCCAAAGGATCTGAAGGCAGGACAAGAAGCAATGGATGGAAACTAATCAAGGAGAGAAGCAACTTGCCTCCAGAAATTGTAGGTGCTTCAACACTTGAAGTTGTTAAGAAGAGTTTGGATAACCATTTGTCTGAAAGGTATAGGGTTTCCTGCCTGAGCAGGAAATTGGACTAGAACACTTCCAAAGTCCCTTCCAACTCTGTTATTCTGTTATCATAATGCTCATTATATAATTGGCTTCTTTTAGATGCCTATCAGAGGATATGGCTCTTGTGTGTGTGCGTTCTAATCTGCTGATAATTTCCCTAAGGAAGTAGAAAGTGGTTGGCAGAAATCTGACCTTCAATATAGAAAATGATATTTACAGCTAAAGGAGATCAGATTCATATTTTTCATTTCCTACTCAGACTGGCCCAGCCTTGGTGAAGAAGAATGTTGCACAATATCCTTAAAAATTAAAATTGATTTTAATTTTTATTGCTGTATTACTTTGGACTGCTGTTCAATTTACAGTTATAATTATGTGGGTGTTAAGCATCTAATATCTTTTAATCCACCTTTTGCTACCTTGGCCCAAGTGCCATCTCTAAACACCGTCATTAATAGTGGTGTCATGTATGAGTAAAAATACTACCACTTCCTAGTACCCTCACCTATCTTCAGCTCCTAGCAGACTTCCTAACTGAAGTCATTTCCACAATTACCAAGTTTTTTTTCTTTTTAAAAAAATCTATTACACAGGAGAAAAAGATGGTAGTAAATTCCAACTAAAATTTAATTGGGAAGTCCTCATTCAAAGTTTAGTAGCCATCATCCAAAACACGACCAAATATGCTTCATCTATGTGTCAACAACATAGAGGTAAAAGTTGATTTACAAAAAGATGTGTACAGAAATATAGGAAATTTAGAAGTAATTATTACAAAAATGCAATACATTGTATCACAAAGGGGTTAAGCGTAACCATGAGATTCTGTATATATGCTCATTTTGCTTACTGCATACTAAACCAGTTTCACAAGCAATATCACAACCTCTATTCTTCCTTCTTCATTAGTTTTCTTCAAATCAAATTTGCATTGAACCAATGATATCAAATAGAGCACTGTCTTCTGTAAAGCAACATAATATGTCAATCTGTGTGGCAAAGATGGGGAAAAAGTGGTACTCTGTGTATTACTAAACTATAACTTCCAGCAGCTAAAATATATGAAGATGTGCATAGTTCAATATTATCTAGAGAAGCACAAACTTCCCACTTTCGATTCATAGATGTAGAGATTGCTCCTCTTCTCTATTGCCTCTCACATTTCATCCAGTTATAGTTTTCAGGAATTTAAAGTTAATGACCTTTGGGGGAAAAACAAAACAAACAACTAACTTTTATTTTTTCTTTGTCATGCTGTGCTTTATTTTCTATGCTGCATCTTCTGCATCTTTTTGATTTACTTCTTCAAATATCTGTCTGTTGATTAAGGGGTTAGGGCAGGGCTGTCAAATCGGGCAGGCTGGATGTGTCATGCACTGGCCACACTCATGCCCGGTTTAGCAAAGGGGGGGGGGGGAGTCCTGATACGTCACAAGATGACATAAGTTTGACATCCCTGAGTTAGGGTTAGATTTTTTTTGGCCAAGTGAAGAACAACTTAATAAGTTTTGTTCTTCAGCATTACTCTTGCCCTGATAATTTTACTTGCTTTTTTTTCAATCAATCCAATCCATTTGAATGTTCAAAGGGAATAAACAGATGTTCCTTCTCTTTTTTCTGTTATTGCTTGGTAGCTTTGAGCAATAATATTAATAGCTTTTTAAAATGTTCTTTCCCTTCTCCAGTTCTTAGCTTCTCAAACTTTCCAGGTCTTATCTGTGTCACAATATAAAGATGTTCTAATTGTGCTACATAAGTGATTAGTAAAACTTGTAACTAGATGATTTTTAAAATATTAAGTGGCTTCAGGGCCAGTGAAGGGAAAGTAAACAAGGTTAAAGGTTCAGCTTCACATATGATAGCTATGATAAATTAAATGCTGTCAGAGTGCCATCTCCATTAAAAATTGATATTTTTGACATTAATTGATTCCCATTAGATCTTTTTTGGGTGTTTACGGTGACAATTCAGAATATATTTTTTCACAAATTTTTCAGTTTATTTGTAAAGAAAAGTAATATACTTATAAGTATATACTATACTTACATTAATACAAGCAAATATATATTTGCAAATCATAGAAGCAAATATAAAAACTTTGTGTACAGATGCCTGAACAATTCGTTCTTTGTAAATTCTATTTTGAATTGGTTTGATCAGCACCATTTGGAACAATAATCAAATATCTCACTCTTTGTCTCTCTCTCTGTCTCTCTCTCTTTCTCTGTCTCTGTCTCTGTCTCTGTGTCTCTCTGTGTCTCTGTGTCTCTCTGTGTCTCTCTGTCTCTCTGTCTCTCTGTCTCTCTGTCTCTCTCTGTTCAAATCAGTTTTCACTCTGGTAACTGCATGGATAAATCCCTGCAATTTTCTTTACACATTTGGAAATGGTTGACCATTGCCTGCTTCCTAGGGCTGAGAGAGAGTGACTGGCCCAAGGTCACTCACCACACACCCAAGGTCATCCATGCACAAGTTTAGCTGTGTATCTAAAGAAATACTAGAATTCACAGTCTTACGATTTCTAGTTCAGTGCCTTAACCACTAACCAACTGTTGGGATTTGTAATTTCTTTATTAAGTATACAAGGAAGTCAAATGAAAGCTTTCTTTTTTAGAAAAAAAAATACCATATACTCATAACTGCACAGAATTGTTTAAAGAAAACTAATATTCTAGCAGTGCTTCCTGAAATTACCTAAATATACAATGTCACTGAACAATGTCATTCCTCTGAAGTCAATCAGGGCAAGAAAGAGGGATGGTAGGGATTACAGAAATGTCCTCTGTTGTAATTAATGTAGAATAACAGAATAAGTTGTAAAGTAGGGTTATTGTGAATTTTTTTGTCATGCTGTCTTCTCTCTCAAGGCTGTTTAATTTCTTCTCCAAATCCCTTAAAAGTCACCTTTAAATTCCAAGTAATTTAGTCAAACAGTAATGGATTTATGGACCTTCCAAGAAAAACTGCAGGAATGCAAGCCTATGTTTGTGTGTGTGAAGATTTTTTAGAGTAAAAAAAAAAAAGAGATTGGAGACCACTTTGCCAACTTGCATGCTTAAAAGGTACAAGAAGTGCTATAAATTCATAGGAAGATTTGAAGCCAGTCACTCTATTTTAGCCCAGCCAAGCTCACTTGCTTAGTTGTGCTAGAGATAAAAGCAAAGAGAGATCTTGGAGGGATTCCAATTAATAAAACTAATTATTTAACTAATTATAATTCTCCTATGAATTATCAAAATGAATAAAAGACAGATTAGTCCAGAATGTTCAAAATATGTGTGGGGGGAGGGTGGTTTGGGGGGTTAGTAAAATGTGGTATTTGGTTATGGATTGTTATGTAACTAAAATGAGTCAATGTCAGACTCAAAGAACCAAGATCAATCCTTAAATCCAAGCACAGAAGATTTATTATTACAATCTATACACAAGAATCTAGTCAGTGAACAGTCAGCACTAAATTGGCACTAGAGAAGAGTCAGTGGAATTCAAAGAGGGCTGGACCTGGGTCTCTTGTGTCAACTTAAGGACTCTAAACTGATGACGCATTTAACTCCACCCTCTATCTCTGCCTACTTTTCTCCTTCAGTCAGAATCAATTAAAGAATGAATTTGTGTGAAAGTAATGCATATCATAAAGTAATTCCTTAGACCTACTCAAGATAAATGTTATCTGGCACCAGAAAAATGGGGCTGCCCTACATTGATTTAGTTGTAGCCATTGAATTATTTTCTGAGAAACAAAGTCCATCTCGTATATTTCCTAATCTTGGCAAACAATATAAATTAAATCATTCTTTGGTTACTCAAGGTCTTTTAAAAAAGACTGTAATAATTAATATTAATGGAAGTGGAGAAATGCAACAAGATTGGAGGTGTAGAAAAGTATTGGATTTCATCTCACAAAATCTTGCTTGAAAAATTAATTCAAATAGTGTTTGGTTAGGAGCTCGGCCACATGGGCTATAAATGGGCTGGAGGATCATTAATGAATGGTAATGATAAATGGCAGCCTGCCGAGTTTGGAAAGAAGTAGCTACTTGGGGTGCCAAAGCAATTGGTGTTAGGTTTCATTTAATTTATTGCCTTCACTAATTGATCTGGAAAAGAAAATAAACAGCAGGTTAATGAAATCTGCTGAGGTTACTAAACTGGGAGAGTTTTCAAATACCTGCACTAACAGAACCAGTACACATTCACACAATGACACAGTTTGCAAAGCAAAAAGGTTTGCAAATAAGTGGCTTGATTGGAAAAATTAGCCATTTTGCCAACAAAAGAAAATATATTTAAAATTGTAGGTGGTGGCCGTACAGCAAAAAAACCTAAACTAATATTTTTTAAGACTTTAATTTGAGTTCTATTTTTGCTCCTATTAAGGGGGAAATTATTCAAGGTACAGATCCCAGGGTTGTAGGCAATTAAGCATACTTAATGATCAGCTATAAGTATGCACAAAACATTTCTTGTTAAAGCATTATTAATTAACTAATTAATTAATTTTATAGTTTACGTTTCCTCCAAGGTGCTAAAAGCAGCATGCCTGGTCCTTCACATTTTTATCTTTACAACAACCTTGTAAAGGGTTTGAAAGACCCTGTTGTCCCTTAATTCGAAGTACAGTCAAGGGCAACTGGATGGAGCAGAGCGCTTACTGTCTGGATGCCCTTTCTGATGCCTAAGTGGAGTTCACAGCAGATATATTTTTTTCTTTGCACCCTAAGAGAGACGCATCTGCCACTGTCTAGGATTGAACTCTTAACTTTCTGAATGGGAGGAGAGCTCTTCACCATTAGGCCACCAAGCCTTTCAATCCTAAACCACTTCTATTGGTATATCAAAGAAACCACACTGGGCTATTAAATAGTTCTTGGATGAGCATTGTAATACCATGAAGAACAAACATCCTACTGTACATCTCTTAAGTTTTCCTCTGGTATTCCAGCCATTGTTTCCGGAATAAAGTAAATATCTCCTTTTCTTCAAGTTTCAAATATGAATTGATGTTATCCTGATAAACATGAAACAAACTTCTGAGGATGTGCAACTGCTTCAGGAGACTTTCACACCTTAATCCCTTCTTCCTTATATGCAAATGAAGGAGTTAATAGGATTAGAGTTCACAAAGGTGTTTTTAGAAGGCAACATTAATGCTCTGACCCATGAAACACCAGTTTCATAATTGGAATTTCCTATTTCCTGAAGCTTTGAGACGTAAATGACAGTGTTAGGTAAGTTTTCCAACCCTAGCTCTCTAAATGTTTTGGAACTACAGGTTCCCAATTTCCCAATTAGCATAGCCTTTCAGAATTTATGTTCAATGTACTAGTTGGAAGGCACCTATTTAAGAAAGCAGAATTAAGTTGTAATTTAGCGCCTCTGTGCTTGTAAGGATCAGGACAGGTTTTATGTTAGGTTGAGGACATAACCATGCAATTGAAATTCTGAGAATCTGAAATTTTCCCTATTGCAACATACTGTATAATTAAGCTCTTATTCAACTCTGCAGGTGTTTTCTAAGCCTTCCTGGACAGCAGGTAACTGTTGTTTCCAACCCAACACATCTGTTTCTGGAGCTGCTTGTTGACTGGATGACATTGGACACCAGTGCTATATAAATATAAAAGTCCTGATCTAAATGTTTCCCTTCAGAAAGCTTGCAAAGACTTGAAAGGCCAAGAATGCAGCCATTTCACATAAAACATCAACAGTCCAAGATCATCTACATGAAAATGTTAGACACAATGCTCCAAAGCAACATTATGATCACCACAGGACTACTATTTATTCCTCACATCACCACAGAGAGGGTTTTTTAATTACCTGGTCACAAAAGAGGTGCATACATTCCTTTTTAATGCACTCCTGAAGCAAAGTAACTGTATTCACACTTCCTTGTTCATAATATCTAGCCAGGTGAGGGAAGGCATCGTTGCCATATGCTGCTTGGATCCAGGTTGTCAAAGGGGAATTGGGAGTGGGGGAGAAGAAATTCAAGTTTTGCTCGGACTGCAGATCAGCCTGGTATTGTTATTGAAATGCATTCTGAATTTGGAGTCTGTCAGGAGAAGGGCCACATCTTAAAGTGAATCAGTTTTGCACATGTTTGGGTTTTCCCTCCCAGGCTGGTATCCTCTATTTGAGAAATAATGAGGCAAAAGGTACTTTTGAAATAATAAATCCTTTCCAGAAAAAGCTCTGCACCAACCATTTCTTTCTTTCTTTGCCTCGTGGGTGCCTCATTTGAATCCTCTGCTTTTTCTTCTTCTTGTTCTAGCTTCTTCTGACTCTTTTTTCTCATTGTTCCAAAGAACTGAATTTTGAGTCCCTGTAGGGGATAATAAAGAGTTAGGTGGAAAGCATTTGAAAATGTGTTTGGACATAATGTTGAAAGCTTCTCCCCACATTACCAGTCTGGGGAACTTTTTTTTTGTTAAATGAAAGGACATTTTTCTAAATTCTATCAAAAATAATAGAATTGCTGCTTAAAATCCCAAGACTGGTTAGTAAGCATCCTAAGTCTAGCAGTTGGTCCATGGGCAAAAAAATGGGCCATGTAATAATTTACTATCATCCCCACCAGAACAGTTCTACTGAGTCAATTCAATGGAAATGAATTGCTTTTTATGTTTCCTAAGGAGATGTATTCAGTGACATCATCATGAGCATTTGTCATGATCTTAATTTCAAGGTGGATGTAAGGGGTCATTGCATGTCACCTTCCAATGGCTTGTACCATCCATGGCTTCCTTGATTTTTGTTAAACCCCAAGATTATTATAATGTGACTCTGTGCCCAGACTTTTTTTTCCCAGTTCAGGAAGGAAAGAATAGAAATATGTAAACAGCAAAAGAAGAAATAAAAAAGGAGGCTCCATTGCTCAAGGGGAAAAATAAATTTGAAAGAACATTTTGCCACAGTAATAACAGTAAGAACTCATGCTTTTTGACTTAAAGTATGGTGGTTGATGACTTGGCAGATCTGGTAGATCAGACTTGGCAGAAATGGAATGTAGTAGTTTGAGAAACAAGACTGGAAAAAATTAAAAGTAAAGTATTTTTATCACCTTCTATTTTTATTTTAGTTGGAGTCTTTGGCAAATGACTAAGGGTGCAATCCTTCGATTTAATTTCTAAAAAATTGGCAAAAGATCCATAATGCTAACATAAAATATATTCTGCTATGTATGTATTATAAGATTTATATCCCACTTTTCATACAGAAGCACAAGGCAGGGGACATAGTGTTCCCTTCTGTTTTTCCCCTCAAAAAAAACCTGAGGTAGGTTGAACTGTGATGGATAACTGTTCTAAAGTCCCTCCATTGGTTTTTGTAGATGGGAATGGATTTGAACCTGGACTTTCTAATCAAATAGCTTAACTACTACACCATAATGGCATTAGGCTGGTAGAGACTTTCCAATAAAGATACAGTGATATGATAGAAATAGAATGGAGTCCTGCTTAGGTAAGAAGTATTTTTTTCTTATTCCATGTGTCTTCAGTTCACATCTCTTCAATTGGCTGGTGCAAAAAAATTCTCTTTTTTCTGCCATATGCCTAATACTTGACTGACTACAAATGAATGATTAGACAGCTATTGTACGATATTGCCTAAGTTGCAGGATTTTTCTGTTTTGCCCCTGATGTAGCCTTTATTTCAAAAGGTATGCCTAACCCTAACCCTGGTGGGCCTGAAATTTCATCTCCAGATTTCCATATCTAGGTTCTATACAACATAGGATCTAATTTTTATAACCAGTTGCATTTACAATGAGCCAAAAAGTGTACCATATGACACTGATGTGAAAGTATGGGCAGATGCATATGGCAATGGGTTATCCTTTGGTTAGTTTGAAAGGTTATTTAGAGTTTTTAGCAATATCTAACACCAGGACTAGAATCACATTAATTCTGCATTTAATTCTGACTATTTTGTCTTCAAAAGCATGTCAATGCCAGCATTTTGCTCCAATTGGCAAAGACTACAGCAGTATAACATATAGTTTAGCATGGCCCATGGTCTTTCAATC
Organism: Oxyrhabdium leporinum; assembly: GCA_032468155.1. Lineage (NCBI taxonomy): Eukaryota > Metazoa > Chordata > Lepidosauria > Squamata > Cyclocoridae > Oxyrhabdium > Oxyrhabdium leporinum. Next base: position 238,770 of record JANHFL010000272.1, read on the forward strand.
TGTAATGTGATCTACATATAAAACAAATGAAATTAGATTTGATCTGTCTAGCTGGGATTGCAGCTGGCACACCAAACAAATCTGGCAAAATATTTTGCCATCATTTGTGCTTCCATTAATCATCTAGTTTTCCTATTGAAGGAAACTTTATCTTAAATGAATCAAGTTTCAACTTGTCCACTTCATGTCTCCCCAACTAACATGAGTTCCATAATATCCCAGGATTTTGGAGTTGAAAAATAGAGACAGAGCTGTATTTTGCTGACCCTATGGTCCAAAACTTTTGAATGATTCATATATTGCATGTAGATTGCATGAAGTATTGTTGTGGTTAGTGGTGGTGGTGGTGGTGATCACATATTTCACCATACTTTGTTGGAAGTCACATGCTAAGTGGAGCCAAATTAAACACACCGACACCCTGACATTTTTTTTACCAAGAAGTCATAAGCCAAGTTTTTCTTCTGCTGATAATTGACTAGTTCTTCATCTGTCAAAGATGGAACTATGTGGAAGCCCAAATGCCATTGGATAGGGGAAAAAAGGC
>JANHFL010000272.1:247812-264068 GCA_032468155.1 Oxyrhabdium leporinum
GAACCGCTAGATTGAATCAGCAGAAGTGGCCTGCAGTTCAACACTCTAACCACTGCGCCACCTAGGCTCATTATATATGATTTCTTCTGAGAGAGGAGAGCTTTCTATGTTCACCAAAGCAATAAATGAGTGTGATTTTCAACAACTTTAGCTTCCTGATAGAAATTCATTGGATATCCAGGCAAAGTAGGATGCCAATCAGACAACAGGGAAATAGAATCATAGAGAATGTGCTGGGAACAAGATGCTGGACTTGAGTGAGGTGAATAAATGTTGCTTTCACAAGGTACTTAGAATCACGGAGGAGATAAAATTCACCATGCAAGCATAACAGATTAACTTCTGCATTCATTGCACTGATCCCGAAGCCTTGCAAAATGAGTCAAAAAAGCACTTTTGCTTTTCAGAAGAGTGGGCCTGCATTGTTTCACAAACCAACTTCAGAGAAGTGGTTCACTTGAAATATTGCCAAAGTAAAACAACAGTTTTAAACTTCACACTGTCTTGCAAAAGATAGAATTAAGCAAACACTGTTTCATGTCCTTTTAATGGGGTATCTTCTAAATCCCATGGCAGATTCTACAGTCACAATGATTTTGAAGTATACATGGACTTCTGGGCTTGGAGAAATAATTTACAGATTACAGATTAACAGAGTTGGAAGGGACCTTATAGATCATTTGGTCCACATACAAACACATCCAAGCAGGAGACCCTACACCATTTCTGACAGATAGCAGTCCAGTCTCTTCTTGAAAGCTTCCAATGATGAAGCTCCCACAACTTCTGAAGACCAACTGTTCCGTTGGTTGATTGCTCTCAATGTCAGAACATTTCTCCTTGTTCCCAGGTTGCAACTTCTTGCAAGTTGCGGTATTGTTGCTATATATAATACTGTGGTGGTTGAAGAATGTGAACAACCCAATGAGACCAAATGCTGAAGTGATACTGCCTAACCATTAAGTGTAATCTTATGCACTCAATGAGAAAATATGGATCTGCGGATTATACTGTTTTTCACCAACTGCATCAAGCTAAAGGCCTAATTCCCAGCATCACTGAATCCTTAATCTCTCTAAAACTATCTAAAACTTTAGACTGTTGTTTTTTCAAAATCTGCCTCTATTCTAGGTATAAAAGTATCACTTGTGTCATTAGACATTTCTGTGTTTTCTTCAGTTAGATGAGAGGGGATACTAATCTAGCTTTTCACTGACATTCATTATTTTTATGCCCTTCATTCTGTCTCTTCACTAATCTAAGCAGCCATAATCTCCTTGATCGCATCTTCTCCAGAACTCCTTCAATTGCCCCCAATCATTTTCTTCGCCTATCTCTGACATTTCTGAATTCATTTTTTTCTTTCTTTTTTATTAGGTAGAGGGAAAGTAAGCCAGTGCTCCAGAACTGAAAAATGATATTCCAGTAAGGATCATTATATGCTCTATTTTATTGGGAGGATAACTTTTTCATCTCTTATCTAACACTTTTTAAAATTCTGTTAGGCTACTATATTAAACATTTTCATTATACATTAGGAGTCCAGACTATTTAGGTAATGGACAATAGAGTATTCTTTCAGTAAGCCCAGGCTAGGAGCATTGGGTGGAATTCCAAAGGGCCTAAGAAAGTTAGATAATTGGGCAGGACAATGGCACATTTAACTCCACTGTTGGCTTATAAAATATAATGTTCATCCAAAGGAAATTGAATTATTCATCTATATTACAACCAAGTATTATTCCCACACCAAGCCACGTCATTATCTTCCTTTCTGAGATACTCAGGTCTTGGTGGATAAAAACCTAACTCATTGCTATTGCTAAGCAACAACTCAATGTTAAGTCTCAAACTGCTGTTTTCTTTTATTTATAACTGGCCAGAAAGACAATGGCAGAACATTGTTCATCTGCAGAAGCCATTTTGGCTTTATAGCAAATAATTGGAATATGAAACACAGTCTGACTATGACATAAAGTTAACTGCCACCGGATAAATATTGCCAGTTAGGGAAATTGGGATAGAGGATAAAGACATTTTTCCAGTGAAAGAACTCTTTTGAAGGCTAGAGCGTAGGAGAAGAAGAGGAGAAGAAGAGCAATTGCCTTTCCTTATGTGTAGACTGTCTCTTCTTTACATCAGTTAATAAATCTGGGGCTGATTATGAAAATGGCATTGGTAAAGTATTTTCTTGAGGAACCCATTAGATGAACTTACTAACTTACTTACTAACTTTCAGTGCTAGAAAATCTTCCTGACTGTTCAGTTCACCTACAATTATTTAAAAAAGCAAATAATCAAGCATCAAATTAACCACAATATAGTGCTATGGAACAGAGATCAGAAACAAGCATTTGCTTCCTGAAATAGTACTCTCTGCCCCATTCCCAAAATGTATTGGATTATCAACTGAATCTACTTCAATATTGGTGATAGTTTGGCACCTGCCATTACATTTTGATATTGGTGATGGGTTGCCATCTACCACTACATTTGAAGGATGACAGAAAACTACATTGCCCACACAGATTAGTCATCCAACAGAGATGAATTCTTGAAGGGAAGCACAGGAAAAATAGTTGAAGCATACTATAGCATCTGTCACTTGAGGTTGTCAACTCACTTTACCTGATGACATTGCCAGCCATGATGTTCAGTTTGGTGAGTCACAAGTTGTGGAGACAGTACAGACTATGAAAAATTGCCAGATGGGTCCAAATACAGAGACAGACAAAGCATTAGAAACTATCTGCCAAAGTTCATGAAAAAAACATTGCTACAAAAGTTTTCTCACTTTCTGAAATGAGACCAATTTTTGCAGTGGTGGTTGGAATGATACAGTAGTATGTTTTACAACTTTAAACAAATTCATGAAATACCCATGCAGAAAAGCAACACTTGGAACATTTTTGGTCAGTTTTTACCATATTGTTTGCTAGAATAATAAATGTTTTTTTCCCCCTTTAAAAAGGAAGATGGCTGTTTTCCCCTTCTTTCTTTTCTTTTTAGACTTCAGCAGACCTGAACACAAGGTCAGGAAGTCAACAAAAGCCAGTCCAATTAAGTACAACACCACAATGGAAAGTTGAATTCAGAATTAAGGAATGAGATGCACTGTGAAGTGATATGCCCAGCAAACTGTCTCTCGGGTGCATTGCTGAATAAAAGGCAGAGTATGTAAAAGAATAGAAATTGAGATCACATGTAAACCTGGTAGCAACTCTGTATGATAAGAGAAAGGAATTGGACAAGATATAATAAGTAGAGCACAGCAGAAACGCATCCGTGCAGCCATATCTGCCATGGATTTCACAGCATGGCTAGACTGTAGCTGATTTAATCATATAATCACAGTGTCAATACTGGGATCAAGGGAAGTACTGGTATTAGTGGAGGACAAGGATAAATAAGAATAAAGTGATTATCTTGAATACCCCTTAAGTCTATTTTTTTTCCTCTAGGCATCTAGAAAATTGTTCCTTCTATTTGGGAATCTTCTGGACCTAAAGTCATGCACAGAGGTGAACATTTGAGATATTGCAGCTGACACATTATAAGGCCTCCAAGAGTGCTAGGATTTATAGCCATATTTAATTTTGACTTCAGTAGTATGTCATAGTATACAGTGTGATTATTTATGATGTGCCAAATGAAACATTAAAGAAAAGAAAAAAATAGGAAACACTTGTCTTAGCCATTTTCAAAACCCAAACAAGTAAATTAATGAACAAATAAATATTGTGAAAACAGCTTCTTCCAGAATTGTGAAACATCACAGCTCATTTCCTCCTCAATCTTGTGCAGCTGAGAGTAGGCTCTACTACTGAGTAAGGAGGCAGATATTTATTTAAAAATTCAATTTTAAAAAATAAAATTGATTCTTAAGTAAGTGTGCTTTGAAACACATGTTTGTTTGTTTTTTCTCCTTCAGGGCAAAGCACATCTTTAAGATGCTAGATAGCTATCTGGGCAAAAAAATACTACTGTATACATTTTGGAAGAGAACTGCTGACTTTTCAAAACATAAGAAAATAAGAACAGCCTTCCTGAAACAGACTGAATGCCCATTTTGGGTCAGTATTTTGCTTTTCAAAATAGCCAGCTAGATGCCTGTGCAATTCTTAAAAACAGAAGGCAGAAGCAGTTGCTACCTTGCAAGCCATTCTAGAGATAAAACTAAATTTTAAAACAACCATTAATTCCACAGATTATGCTCAATAAAGATGACTTTCTGTAGTTGGTTCTAAATCTGATTTTAAATGACTTCATTGAAAGACCCTAAAGCCAAATATTTTGAGAAATTCTTCTATACAGTTTTTCCATGTTATACATTTTATACATTTCAGTCATGTTTCCGCTTGATCATTTTTTTCCTGTATTAAGAATCCTAAACATTTCAAACTTCCTGTTCATTTTGGTTGCCCTACTTGTGTACTTTTCGCATCTCTATCACATCCCTTTCCAGATGTGGTCACCAAAATTTTGTAAAGTACTCCAGATGCAATTGTATCATATATTTTGTGAAGGTCTTGCTTTGTTGGCACTCTTATTTTACTCCATTTCCTAATGATCCTTCTTATATAACCTGCCTTTTTCATAGCTTCTGCAAATTCTGTTGTTTTCTTCTATTAAGCTATTCATTGTGCCCTCAAATTCTTTTTCCTAGTTAGTTTACAAAGAGTACAGACACAGTTAAGTATTTGGGGTTTCCCTCCCAATGTATGTTACATTATACTTACTTAAACTGAATCATTTAACTAACCATCCACTATTCATCAAAATTAAAAATATCTTTCTGGAGTTCATAACAAGGGAAATTTTATTTTATTTATTACATTTACTATATATGCTGCCCATCTCACTCTGAGAAGCAATTCATAGATAGCAAACCCTTCAATAACTTTCCTTAGGAAAGTGGGTTGCTGATCAAATCAGCAGCAATTTCATCAGAATAGAAAAGATGTATGTATTGGTCCTAATATCATGCCAACAAATGTTATTATTTTGCATACAAATAAATTTAACTAAAGTCTTAAATTTCCAATGAATGTTTGGCATCAATGAGGCTGTTGAGTAGCAAGAAATGGATGGCTCTGTGAGCTTTTGTTTTTAATTTCTTATTTCTCCAGTCTTAAGTTTGATTTGTCTCATTTCTGACTGATTTTGCCAACTTAAAAAGTTTGCACAAAAGTCTTAATGGCACATTTTTGTCTTCATAAATCTTTCAAGTTACACATTCCTGAGAACAGTTTTCATAATATCAAATATTTGATATTATTTTAATTCATACGCACAACTTCATTTGCAGTTTTCCTTTACATGTACATTTTGTTACATAAATTGCTTCATAAAAACTGAGAAGTGCTTGGATCAGAAGTGCTTTCTGAGCGTGGTTGATGCTACCTAGTTTGGTAATGAAATGTCTGCAAGAAAACAGCCAAGGAAGGACAAGGGACCCAACAGCTCAACTCTGAAGCATAAATATTATCTTCTATCAGTACAGATAACAATGCTGCTATCTGTATTTTGGCTCAAAAATGGGAAATTAGATGAAGTTGTACTGAACTGAAAACAAACAATTTTTCCTCCATTTCTATTGTCCACTTCACATAGTAGCAATTACTTCAGTATTTTAATATACAACTCATTATTCAGCCCAGATCAATGAGGGGGAGGGGGGATATAAATGTCTGAATGCGGATTATAAACATCAAGGCAATAGCGAGGCCCACATCCTTAAGTGCATTATGGCTTCCTGTGGGTGAACAACTCAGCAAACAAGCACACAGATTCATTTGCAGCAGTGCTAAGAATAGTTTCAAATAAACACTCAGGACAATACATAATTCCAAACCTGCTCATGGGAAGTGTTGATTAAGGTAATTTGCATTTTAATTCAGGGAAGAAAACATCAGCGCTTTTTGGGGGGATAAATATACACAGTTGAAGTACCAAGGAACTGATTGATTTTATTGGCTAGAATTTTCTTTCTTTCTTTTTTCTGCTTCTCACCTCCCACCCCCTTAGGAACAAGCATTTTTCACCCTGAAAGCAAAACTATGCCAACCCAGGGGCAACTGAGTCGGTTTGTAGGGTGCCAAAATTAATAATATAGGCTTGCAGGAAACTCTCCAGTACCTTTGTGAGCTTCTTGGAGGCACCTGGTTGACCACTATAGGTCACAAAATTCTGGACTAGACAGATCATTGGTCAGGTCTGATGTGGCAGAGAATGAGACTGTGTGAGTGTGTAAAGTGTGTCTTTGTGGAGAGAGAGAGAAATCACAGAAATGTAGAATGGTACAGAGAACCTGCTTCAAATATGAAGTTACCTAGAGATGGTAGGACCATTCATCATGGTGCAAATAGGAAGAACATTAAAGAAAGTAGATAAATCAGAATGTTTTAACATTTATATTCTGTATATCAGTATTTTTTCAAAATCTGGCGGGCAGGGGAATTCTGGGAATTGAAGTCCACACATTTTAAAACTGCCAAGTTTGAAAAACATGGCTCTATACATTTTCACTTTCAGGAAGACATTTTAAAAATATTTTCCCTCTTGGGTTTTTAAACCAACATATTTACATCCTTAATAATGCAAGAAGCAAACAAAAAAAGAACATTGGGAAAGGGATATTGTTATCTTGTGACAGTAAAAACTAAAAGGCATCCCAGGTACTTTGTGTGGACTTTTTACCTGTAACATGAAAGAAGCAGGAACATTTTTATAAGAAAGACTAATATCTAGTAGAGTCCAAAGTGCCCACTTGGAAACAAAATATAAATTCACAGAAGCACACAGGAGAAGGAGATAAAGGTGAATGGAACAATAAGGTAACATTTATGATTTATGGAAAAGTCTTCGTTTTACAGCTAATCAGAATGGGCTCTTGCAGCTTATAACCTTATAGTAATCAAAGGGGGTCTATTTATTTCTCACAAGTTATGTGCACATAACTCTTATTAGCTATAGTGCAAGCTATGCTTTTCCTGCAAGGGGCAGAGAGTTCCCATACAATTAAATCATTTGCTGTAGTTGCACTGTAAATGATTAGAGGGGCCTCTAGCATTATAATTATAAATAACAATAGGCAGTTTTTAATTTAAAGTTAGATTTGCAGCAGTGATCCAGTGCTAAAAGGGAGCACATTGTCAAACATAGATTGGAATACCATCTGGTCTAAGATGTTTTATTTCTCCACATGATCATCTTTTTTAGAGTTTGCTTTATCTCTGATATGGATTGTACATATTAACTTAGGCTAAAGCTTGGTTTCTCCATAGAATTCAGATTCCAACTTTGTGGTTTTTGCTTAAGTGATATTTTCTACAACCTTGTATTCTATGTCTTCTTCTTTCCTAACTTATGCTCTATTTGTATATATTTTCCTCTAGGCTCGTGAAATTCCCCACTCCCTAAACTATGACTCTTGACTATTTGAATGTTGTTGTTTTTTAAATTGAAAACCTGATTATTCCTGATCTTAGTTTTGATTCTTCTGATGACTTGTAATTTTGGTTGGACTACTTCTCTGGCTTTCTCTTGTGTTTTTTTTTCCTTTTTGTTTTCATGACTCACCAGAGTGTTCTGAGTGGCCAAAATTTTTGTGATGTTTTGATTTTTCTGAACCAACTTTACTTTGAATCTAATTATTTGTTTGTAAAGTTTAATATTGCCTATTTTGACTATCAAAATTTTGTTCCATATCCCAAGTTATGAAGCCACTGGATAATGGATTGACCCACTCTTTATATTGACATCACATCTTGCAGGATATTAGCAAAGATATTAGAGTTAGCCCTTTGGGGGCATGATGGCTCAGTGGTTAAAGATGCTAAGCTTGTCAGCTAGAAAGCTGAAAGCCCACGTTCGAGACCCAAGCACCGTGAGATGGAGTGAACTCCCATTATTTGCCTCAGCTTCTTCCTGCCTAACGGTTTGAAAGCATCAATCGGTGGGAAGATAATAGTGTTCCATGCACCTCAGCATATAGTCATTCTGGTCACATGACCATGGAAGTATCTTCAGAAAAAACTAGCTCCCTTGACTAAGAAACAGAGATGAGCATGGTCCCCTAGAGCTGGACACAACTGGACAGAGGAAACCTTTTACCTTTACCGTAGAATTAGCACCATACATTCTTCCAAGCCCTACTTCCTTCATAAATGAACAACTGTTGAGATAGTTTTTCTCTGCTCTATCATTCTATGATACAGACATTAGTCACAAAGTGAAATTATCAGCCATATTGCTATGAAATTCTATTTCAGGAGCCCTTCTTCAGACACCAAAGCAAACGATGGCCAGAGAAAGTCTGCTTTTCTTCAAGATCTGTTTGACTTCTTCTGTATTTACTATTTGATCTTATTTCTGTAATGGTGGCTGTCAGTTTCAGTGTTATAAGGATATAAAGCTGTTTGGAACCAGACAAGGAAATGATGCAAAGACTCTTCAAATATTTGAAAGGACATCATATATTAGAAAGTAAAATCTGTGTGCAGAACATGGGATAATAATTTAAAATATAGAAAGGCAAATTTTGATTGAAAGTTTTTTTAAAAAACAACAACAACAGTGCAACCACTTATCTACAGAAGTGACAAAGAAAACAAATTCTTCTTCATTGGCTGTATTCAACCACTTTTGGATTCCTTAACTTGGATTTCTTCCATGAGCAGATCTGGATCTGATGCCTAAATATCCTCTTCTACTCTTACCTTTGAGAATTGTGAATCTGCAAAACGCTTGGCCAAGAAGATCAGACTAGGCATCAATGTGTTCAGAAATAACATGTTCTGAACATGTTACATTTTCTTGTTTTATTTATCCATTAAGTATTAGCAAAGATTATTCAAGCTTTCAATGTACAATGGATTTTCCACTTGCTCAAGTTAACAGAAGGAATTAAAAAAGAAATACACTTCTGAACCAAGCACTTCTCAGTTTTTATTCAGCAATTATTTCCCCCACTGATGTTCCCATCTGACCTTTTCTTTTCTTAATATGAGAGCTGTCCAGTGAATTGTTAGATATGAATATAGCAGAAACAAGTGTAATATAACTGAGTCTGGTTTAGAACTATGTGATATGTGAGACTATTTACAATCAAAAAAGCATTGTATTAACAATCAACGATGTTGTGTTGCAAGATGGAATTTCTGCCATTGAATCTCCATCATAACAAATAAAGCATCCTATATTTTCTCACCAGTTGTGATATTTGTAGATAGTGATGTGATGACAGCTTAGTGAAAGTGGATATTATGACATAGAGTTAAAAATAGAAGAGCCTGGAACTTTTAGACCTTTTATGGCAGGCCCCTGTTAGTTGAAGCTTCCTAAACTTTACTTTAATGTTCTTCAGAGGTTTTGAACAACAACCACAAATTTTAATTGCTATCATTATAATTGATGCTAATGAGAACTATGTTGTAAGACAGCAGCTTTGTCAATCCTATTTGCATGTTATTATTACCATTAATGCTTTATAAACCTGACTTCCAGATTTTAAAACTTTGCCATCACATGGGTTGTACACATATACTTAAATCAAGTATATGAACATCCATGTTTCGCTGGTCAAAAATCCAGACAAAAACTCCCAAATTTATTAATGAAAGGTGAGTCTAAAAAAAGAAAAAGAACCTTTATTTCTAAGATTTATGTGTAAAAATAGGAAGTTCAAAAAAAGATTGTATAACCTTACAAAAATGGTATTTGAGAAATCAATAGCAGCAAAATGCATGTAACGAAGAATAGCATAGGGGAAATTTGTAATTCAATTACAAATGCTATATACTACAATAGCAATTATGTAGGCCAGAAAAAAAATAACAGGTAAACATTTCATATATTTGGGAAAGTTTTATTAGAACTTGTTTTTTCTAATATTTCCTAAAGACCAAGACATTATTCTTTTGTTTTGAAGAGTAAAGCAGTCCAAATTTATACTGATCATTATAACATTTGGACCTGCTGAAGATAACAAATACTTTTAGGGACTGCCCCATGTGTAAATTTGTAAAACAGTCCTAATAAAGATATAAACATGATAGGATTTTTCACGTTTTGCATGTTTGTAACATAATTACCAAATGAACATCAAAAGGAACTATCAAAGGCAGTCGATGAAGGATAATTTCCTCACAAATTCTTTTTTGTGTATGAAAACATGCCTATCATTTTGCAGTTCCAGGCAGAAACAAAAATGAAGAAACATCAAGCAGTACTAACATTCTGTGATTATAGGATTAGTCCCTTTCTTTGGTTCCCAAAGTTATAAAATGTAGTAACGGTCCTAGGAAAAGCTGCAAAATGGAGGTTAAATATAAAGAAAACCAGAGTCTGCATAATTATCAAAATCAGTGCAACCAAGACCCTCTAAGGCAGGGATGTCAAGCTCAACTTCATTGAGGGCCACATCAGGATTCTGTTTGACCATGGGGGGCCAGGGTGGGCATGACTAGCTCGACGTCAGTTGTGTTGGGGGTGCTTTTTGGCTGCAACAGCCTCCTGCAACGCTTTGCCAGCGAAAACGGAGCTTAGGACAGCTGCCTGCAACCTACCCGAGCTTCGATTTCACTGGCAGAGGCACTGTGGGCCGGTCCTTCACTGCTTCCAGAGACACTCCAAAGGTCAGATCTAAGCAACCCGTGGGCCAGATCTGGCCCCCAGGCCTTGAGCTTGACACCCCTGCTCTAAGGTCTTCATTGCCCTTTGATTGGAATTTTATGAGGATCTTCAAGCTGCTGAAATACAAAGGAAATCATCTGCTTGACACACATGGATATCAGCAAGCAATCTTTTAATTTGGGAGAAATATTAGGGATTTTTTTTTAATGGGGGGAAATAGTTTCACCAGCTGCTCATCAGCTGACTTCCCTATTAATCCAGCACATTTTTTTCTGGTCTTACAAACTCAAGTTGCTTCATAAAAAACATGACATTCTTGAAAATTCACCAATTTCTTTATTCACAATGCCCCTGCATATGGCAAATGCATGACAATGCACTAAAGATTAAAGCAGACAGTATGAAAGACAGACGCTGCTGTCACCTAGTATTCTACATGACACTGTGATTAAAGCAGACATACTTAAAATTATCTGTGACATAAATCAATGGAAGAATGTGGTTGAGTCTGTCCTAGGATAGATGCTACTATGTTTTTCAAAGAAGAGGGAGAAAGCTCTGGGAATCATGGCACACATGAACTTGCTTGGCTTTCAAAATCAATGAGCTTCTTTAATCATTAGGAGAGTAGATGGCATGCAAATACTCTATGTAAACAAAAGCATTAAAATAAAATAAACCTCTGAATTCTCGTTCTCAATCTTCTCGTTAATTGATATAAAACAGGTAGTGCTAAGAGACAGGTGCCTTTTCAGCTGTGGGACCTTGCTCTTAAAACTCTTTTCAAAACATGATTTATATGATGCCCTCATTATTTTCTTTTTGTGTTATCCACATGTAACCACGTGTTGCAATTATTTCCCCTGTCTTGCCCTATATTAGGATAGTGGTTGGGATTTTTTATTTTTTTTAAAAAAAAATCTTTTGTTTTCCAATTTTAGACCAGAGATGGAACAACACATGACTCTTCAGATGGTGTTGTGTATTTTGTGTATTTATAGACAACATAATCTAAAATATGCCTATAGGTACTACATTTCCTATTCCTTTTCAATGGGCTGTATTTTTATACTTAACTTTTAAAGCTTTTCCCAGCTTCAAGGAAGAAAAGTATCTAATATGAATAATGACATAAGGATGGAACGCAATAGCATTAGGACACAGGCACCTGAAGTTTCTAATATTTTTTCATTATTTCAGTCTGCAATCTCACACAACTCACAGATTAATGTACATGCAACAAATAACTACAGTACACAAGGGGCTTTTTTTACTTGTATATGGGTTACTATGAGATATTGCACAGAAACCAAAAGTAGGTATGATATAATTGCACTGCGGAATCTGTATTGCATACAAAATGCTTTCTTTAAGCATGTGTGTATTTGAAGAATCAAAGTATTGGGATGATGTTATTAATACAGCATTAAGATATAGGGATTCATCATTGTTGGCAACTCTGTAAAATTATGGCATCTTCTGTATCAGTGGTTTGGTGAAGCATTATGTCAGCCTAATTTGATGATATTTCCATTCAGTCATGTCTGACTTTTGGCGATTGTATGGGCCAGGATTCTCCACATCTTCAGGTCATGCACTACTTTTTTGAGTTGTTCCTTCCTGGCTGGTGTCAGCTTTGATTGTGTAGATCAGCCTAATGTAGACCTTGCTTAGATATAGATATCATAAATAAGATTGCCCCAGTGGTGAAATCTAGCCGGTTCAGACCGGTTCAGATGTGCTGGTGATAAACATTTTAAGTAGTTCAGTGAACCGGCAAATATCACCTCTGACTGGCCCCGCCCCTGCCAGCGCATTCACTGCTCACTACACCCACCCACTAGCCTCACCCCACCCATCCCGCCCTACCACTACTTATCTTGCCTCCCTGGCATAGCAGCACACTGCTTCTCACTTGCGCGTCATTGACCACACAGTCTCTGTGGCTTGCCTGCCTGTGCCTGCCAGTGTCTGCCTGCCCGCCTGCCAGTGTCTGCCTGCCCGTGGCCCAACTGATCTGCCTACTTAAAGGTAAGCCTGTGAGTTTCAGCCTAGCTAGCTGCCTCCCCACTGTCCCCACCTGCCTCCCCTACACCCCTCCATGTGGCCCGTGGGCCTGCCATTCTTCCCTGCCTTCCCCATGCCACTTCCCAGCCACTTCCTGCATTTACTGGACCTTCCCACCGGGTCCAGGAGGCCTGCCCATTGTCCCTGCTGCTTTCCGCACTCATCAGACCTTCAGCATCTAAATGCCTGCCAGCTGAATGGAGAGGCCTCTTGCCAATGGCTTCCCGGGCGGGCAGCACTTCTTTCTTCTCCTTGTAGCAGTGAGCTGCTTGGCTTTTGAAATCAAAGAGTGCTGGATTTCAAAAGCCAAGGAGTTCAGCTCAACACTACAAAGAGAAGAGGCAGCAGAGCTAAACAGCTGGGCTGTTGCCTTCTGAGACTCCAAGGACTGAAGCTTCTATTTTTCAGTGCAGGCTGAGGCAGCAGATTGCAGAAAGGTAGAGCTGTGACTCTGTGAGCCTGTGAGCAACTCAATATGCCTGCCTGCTTCGCCTGATTTTGGGTAAGTTGCTCTTTTTTATATAAAAAGTTCAATATCTACAATGGTGTGTTGTGAGTTACTTTTGTGAGTTTGCTTGCTAGCATATTTTATGTTATGAGTTTGCTTGCAAGCAAATTTTATGTGATGAGACATATAGCTTTTATAGTTTGAAATTTGTGGCTGTGAGATTTTGTGTGTTTTGTGTTATGTCTTGAATGGTTTTTATTCCTGAAAGCTTTGTCTTTCCTGTCTTGTGCGGTAATCTTGTCTGAGAGGAGGAAGAGGGAGGTTCTCCTTAATTTTAAGTGTTAATCTATTCATTTCTGCACATTCTAATATTTTTATTAGAATTTTTAGGTACCACTTGTAGAATATTCAAAACAGTTTACAGCCTGGCAAAAGGATGTAAACCATTTTCAGATATAGAAAGTGCGATAGAAATGCAAATTGAAAATGGACTAGATATGGGAATAGGACTGCATTCATGGCCAACTGCAGTGAAAATAGTTGATCTCATTGCAAAAGAAATTAAAACCAAATTGTTTACTAAGATTATTGAAAAGAATCTGAAAATGTGTTTGACGAAGCCTCAACTCTATCATGCAAACCAGTTGTGATACTTTTCTTAAAAGTTTAGAATTCAGTTTACTCACCAACATTTTTTGTTCAGCTTGTTGAATTGGAAAAACAAGATGCAGAGACAATATGTTCTTCAGTCATGGGAAGTTTAAATAATGTTGGGTTTACAAAGAACTACCTAGAAAAAAAATTAATAGCATTAATAGCATAGCAAATTAATTAAAAAAAATAATAGCATTAATAGCATAGGTGGTGCCAGCGTTATGCTTGTGAGAAAATCTGGAGTGAGCACTAGAACAGCAAAAAAGTTTCCAAACATCATAATATGGAACTGCTTAAACCATTGCCTCCAACTTGTTTTAGATGATTCGATAAAGGAAATAAAGCAACTCAATCATTTAAAAATATTTATTGACAAGATATTCACTATTTTTCATAAATCCAATAAGAGACAAATGAAACTTTGAAAATATCTGAACAACTTGAAATTATAAAGTTTGGTAGAGTTTTGGGACCAAGATGGGCTGCCTGTAGTTTAAGGTCAACCCTAGCTGTGTGACGTGCTTTTACAGTACTACATCAGTATTTTCATTCAAATGAGAAGTACTCAGGTAAGGCTGCCCATCTTGAAAATATATATATGTTTAACTGATTTGGCATTGATGATCGATATTCTAAATGAAATTTCTCTTCTTTCAAATGCACTGCAAGCCTACAGACATCATAAAGGCTGAAAAATGTGTGATAAGATCAATTAAAACATTTGAAATGCTTAGAAAGGAAAAGGGTCCATATGAAAAAAAGTTGATGGATTAATTACTTCAGAAACCTTCAAAAATATAAAATTTGTATAAAATCGATTTGTTGGACTTCCTTGGGAAAGACTATTAGAAAGCATCATAACAAATTTGAAGAAAAGATTAATGGATTGTGATCATTTAAGCCAATTTCAAGATACAAATAAATTACAATTTCTCAATTTTTTGGAACTAGATTACTGGAATATTGAAGAAGTAGTAGTTCCATGGACAGAAGCTGAAGAGCAATTGCTTGAATTTAGTGACATTTTTAATGACAAAATTAATATTAATGATTATAGAGATTTTGTAGAACATGTTTTAAAAGATTCCCAGAAATATGCAATTCCTGACAGTATTCAAAAAGCTAAAAATATTGTAAAAACAATTGCTGTAAATTCAGCAGAAATGAAAAGGTTTTTTTCAAAAATGAGCATCATACGTTCAGAAAGCAGAAGTTGCCTAACTGTTTCCAACACAACAAACCTAATGACAACTAGTGTAATTGGCCTACCTCTAAAAGATTGGGACCCTACTCCTACAGTCAGAAAATGGTTGAGAACACATCGCACAGCCGATGATGCTCAATAAAAGTGAAGAAAAGTACAAGTCCTCACATCAATGAAACATCAATTTGGGAATACCTTAAAGACAAATAACACTTTTATTCTTCTTATGTAAGTATTTGTGTATCTCTTTTATTGTTTTGTGTACTACTTTTATTCTTATTTAAGTGTTAAATGCACAAAATAATAAACTACCTTTATCTTCTTTTTGTAGGTCATTAGGGCAAAGAAGTGACATCGACATGGCCACCCCCACCCAGTCACATGACCACACAGCCAACCCCACCCAGTCACATGACCACCCAGCCATGCCCACCAAGTCACACCCACAGAACCGGGGTAGTGAAAAAAAATAGTTTTCACCATTGTAGTATATAATGTAGATCAGGGGTCTCCAACCTTGACAACTTTACAACTTGTGGAATTCAACTCCCAGAATTCCTCAGCCTGCTGTAGATTACTATTTCACTGAATTGTATAATGTAACCTAACCATACATTCCATCCCTATATGCTATTAAAACTCTCAGAATTCTCTGTAACCTTCAGTTAGCTGAAATAGTGCATCATAGGGCAACAGTTTTTGAATCAAGGTACGCAGATACATTCATTTAAAAAAAATATGTCCA
Source organism: Oxyrhabdium leporinum (assembly GCA_032468155.1). Classification (NCBI taxonomy): domain Eukaryota; kingdom Metazoa; phylum Chordata; class Lepidosauria; order Squamata; family Cyclocoridae; genus Oxyrhabdium; species Oxyrhabdium leporinum. The sequence continues at coordinate 263,566 of JANHFL010000272.1, forward strand.
AGATCTGGAATCCATTAGTCCTATGGAATTGAAATGTCAAAGGTCTTTAGACTAATTGCATTCGCAAACTTGTAGCCAGCACTGTCTGCCATGGTCAGTTGTGGTCATGTAATCATGATTTCTGATGTTTCCTGCCAGCTTCCCACAAGCAAAGGCAATGGGGAAGCCAGCCAGAAGTCAATCTTTTACTGTTGCTTTTTTGCCCAACCATGGTCATTCTGTTTATCTCTTTAGGTAAGCAAATTTTGCCAAAGGATGACCCAATGGCTTGTAGAATGTCTAATATTTATTAAAGATTTTTTTTAAATATCACTTGTATTTTCATGTGGGCATATATTGATATTATGTGTCCATTTTTCTCCATTTGTTCATTTTCAGGAGATATATGTATATTGGACATCTGTATCCAAGTACTATTACAAAAGTAGGAAAGGAAAGGAAAGGAAAGGAAAGGAAAGGACAGGAAAGGAAAGGAAAGGAAAGGAAAGGAAAGGAAAGGAAAG
>JANHFL010000272.1:264168-279243 GCA_032468155.1 Oxyrhabdium leporinum
AAATGTTTTAAAAGATTCCCAGAAATATGCAATTCCTGACAGTATTCAAAAAGCTAAAAATATTGTCAAAACAATTGTTGTAAGTTCAGCAGAAGCGGAAAGTGGTTTTTCAAAAATGAACATCATATATTCAGAGAGCAGAAGTCACCTGTTTCCAACACAACAAACCTAATGACCCTTAGTGTAATTGGCCTACCTCTAAAAGAATGGGACCCTACTCCTACAGTCAGAAAATGGTTGAGAACGCATCACACAGTCGATGATGGTTGACTAAAAGTGAAGAAAAGTGCAAGTCCTCATGTCAATGAAACATTGATTTGAGAATACCTTAAAGACAAATAACACTTTTATTCTTCTTATGTAAGTATTTGTGTACCTCTTTTATTGTCTTGTGTACTACTTTTATTCTTATTTAAGTATTAAATGCACAAAATATTAAACTACCTTTATCTTCTTTTTGTAGATCATTAGGGCAAAGAAGTGACGTTGACTTGGCCATACCCACCCAATTACATGACCACCCTGCCACACCCACCAAGCCATGCCCATAGAACCGGTAGTGAAAAATTTTAGATTTCACCACTGGATTGCCCTCTAAATTCTTTGCCTACAAATCCTTATAACCACAGTCACATGCCTAGAGATAATGTCCATTAGAGTTCAAAGGCATCTAAAAGGCCTCTGGTTGTGTAAGGTACTCATAGAAGGACAAATGTTTCTGTACAATACAATAAAATTTGTTTAATGTTCACCATTTACCTCAAAGAATGTCAGCACTTGTAAATCTTGAGGCATACAAATATTTACAATAAACAAATATATGCATGCATACCCATAAGCTCTGTGAAAAGAAATAGAAATATAATATTTCCATGGCCTCCACCAACAAACTACAATTACTGTATTTTTGCAGGGACGTTTTATCAGTTAAAGCAATATAAAACCTGATATATTTTATTAAATGAAAGGGATATCCCAAGAGTGCAATGGGCCTAAAAATAAATATAGTTTTGATCCCATAAGGTTGATGAACACACAAGTAGATGCAAAACATAAGCAGTTTTGTAGTTGCTCCAGTTTTTGCAGCTCCATATGTGGATCTCATCATTAAATGAAAACTTTGATCAGAAAATGATCTGGTCTCTGTCAATACAGTTGGGTTTTCTTGTATGAAGATAGCTGATTTAGGATTTGTTCTTTTAATACCTCTCAGGCTCAGGCACAATGCATTTTATGACAGTTATAACAATACGCAAGTCAATGTTACTCTTTGACTTGTCTCATTTTGGGGCCATCTGTGTGGCCGCATAGGAAGCTAGTCGTTTTGGGCCATTTCAGACAGCATAAAACTATGTATACTTGGAAATGTAGGTAGCATTAGTTGCCCACATGATCCCAATCCCCCTTAGATAGTAATGTTCTGTAGGACCTGGGTGACTCCCTGCCATCTCCACCCCAGGGCCCCAAGATATCATTTGTCATTCTGTGGTAAGACAACACACTGTATTGTAATGCTACAGTCCAATTATCGCAGCAGCTGTCCAATAGCCTGCCTTACAACGGTGGAGCCTGGAAGTCTTAGGGAAGAGAGCATATTCAAAGCTCTAAGCTATATTTCCAAACCACTAGCCCCATCATCTTAATTATGTCATCCATGTTTCATCCATGGGTGAGCATTCATTTGTTAATTTATTTTTCCATCCAAGAGCACAGAACAAGCCAGCAACATTTTAAATAACTATGAAATAGGAGACAGATAGATGGATAGACAGACAATTTGTGATTCCTCCAACATCTTTGCCTATTCCTGATTCTTGAAATGGAGCATGTTTGCATTGGAGATTGTGTGCACAGCTCCCTCGAGTGGCTCCTATGGATTTTATTATGTGCTAGCACATCCATCCATCCTCTCTCAGGCCCAACTCGTGGAGGTAAACTAAATGAATTTGTATCAGCATATTCATTAAATTCTGCTTTAATTAATCACAGATTGAACACTAAATGAACCACCAAGGGGGAAGTGGATATAGGATGATGGGGTGCTGGAATGAGTGATGGCTCATAAATAATTAACTTTGTTGATCAGAAAGGTGTGCATGAACTGCCAATCTTAGGTTTTCATGGGGCCAAATAATATGTGATGCTAAAGGCATTTTTGCAGTTATTGTGCCTTTTTTTTTTTAGAAAGGGAAATAATATCAACAAAAGAGACTGGCCATTGTGCAGAACACAACTGGCATATGGAAAAAGGAGCTTAACTCCTTGTTCTTTGCTGTGGTTCTGAGGAAAATCCTTCTCCTTATGCTATGGTTGCACTTGGGATATTAAAAACCCCAAAACACATACAGAAGCATTCTTTCCCCAATACCATACAAGAACAGCTTCAGAGGAACAATTTTCCTCATAACTGCAACCTAGCAGGAAACATTACATTCCCTCCACCACAGGCTTGCTTTGATCCCCACTAATTATCAGTTTACCACATTTGATGTGATTTTCATTTTGAGAAATCTGCATGTGTGTTAAGATTCATTTAACCTCACATGTATTTGGAAAGAAGGAGAGAAAGATGTTTTCCTCTGAAGAAAAGCTGTTTACCTGTTCCCCACTTTCAGTTTCCTGTTTCTGGCTTCTAGAAAATGATGCTAGTTCAACTTGCCATCTGCTGCATGAGGGAATAATGCCTTTGTTTTTTTTTTCCCCTTGAAAAATTGATTTGAGCAACAGAGATGGAACAGGGGAGAAAGTGAGGCGGTTTTGCTATGGATGCAGAGGGCATCTAAAATAAGCATATCTGCAATTCAAGAAATCTAAAAAGATTAAAGGAAAAAGTAATATCAGAGCTCCCTGGCATAATGGAAAAAATGTCTGTTATCTATCAATATCTCTTCAGTATCTCAAGCAAGCTAGGGATCCATCACATAAGCATTCCCACCTCCAGATGGAAAATATTCGTAAGTCTCTCTCAAAATATTGACTTAAGCTCCATAAGAAATTGTACAGTGAAGAATTTCTTCAAGAGAATGAAACAGTAAGGATTTTGCTGAATATCATCCTTGAAGTAGCAAGTGGGAAATCAAATTTTGGAATATTCCTATATACTGCAAGTTGAGAAGTCTAATATGAAATAAAGAGTGAAACTTTTCTGTGCATGCTGTGTTTCATTATAGGCAGATATGGTTTTGAAACCAATGTCAGATCCTCTATTTTTCTTCCTAACTGTCTTTAATAACATAAAACATATTCAGAACAGTATTCAGAAATTTAGAATAAACTTTACTTCCAGAAATATAGTCTAGTGTCCATTATTAGAATGTTTAAAGTGATACTATTGGATTATAATTTTAACACAGACATTCTTCTAATAATCATGCACAGATAGGATGCACTCAGTGGTAGGACTCAAATAATTTAACAACCAGTTTGCCCAGGGTGAGGTTGGCTGTCATGGGAGGCGTGGCCCATCCCTGTCCTCCAGCTCCACCGCACATGTGGGACGAGCCTCCCACGATGGCCAACCTTACCCTGGGTGAAGCGGTTGTTAAATTTCTACCCTTTGCCAAAAATTTTCCAAAGGTGCTTGTCTGCACATTGGTCTTATGGCTGTTTCAGCCTTCTGGATGTGGCTCCTTTAAGAGGTGAGGTTTTCAAGGAAGAGTAGGAGGGTTACCATAGAGACAAGGAGTTGGTGCTCCCGAGAGCTCGCATGGGAAGGTGAAGAATTACACGGAAGTGGAGAGAGGGATTCCCCCCTTCCTATGGAACTGCGTGCAGGGAATGTTGGTCAGTCTACGGGCAAAAGTGAGAGGGAGAGGTATTAAGTTGGCAGCATGATCGAAGCTAGGCCCAATGTAGGGAAGACTGCAGTGTTAGTTGGACTAGGCAAATTATTACACACACACACACACACACATTGCTATCAAAGTGGATTCTGGGCACTATGCTACGCTGCAATGGAGAAACAGGCAACGGAGAGGCCGGCACAAGGGAAGGAGGAGGAAAAGTGGCCTTCTCCTTCCCTTGCGCAGGTCTCTCCATTGCCCATTTCTTCATTGCAGTGCAGAGCCCAGGATCCACTTTGATAGCGAGTGGGGTAATTTAACAACCAGTTCACCTGAACTGGTATGAACTGGCTGAATCCACCATTGTGGATTCAGCACTGTTTATCACATTCCCTTTATCATTCTGGGACATATCTGGAAACCTAAATGAACTCTAAAGTCTATAAACAGTAGGTTATTTGTCATTCACCATTCATATCATCAGCACAGCATTTCTTGGGGTTCAAAATTGTATGACTATAATTGAGTTCAGACCACACACTAAGATAAAATGTAGTTTGTTTTTGTCTTAGCAAATAAATGTGATGAACCCAGTACATTGGAACTTATTTAGTAAACCATCTTTGCAAACTTTGACTTCATGTATTCTCTGAACACAATTAAAACAAGATTGGAGAGCAAGGGAGAATTGCAAAATAGAGCATTTATACAGTAATCTTGTGGGAAAGAAAGGCTAGGGTATTTTTTATCCCATTTCAACTGGCTACCTTCCTAACCACCTATAGCACCTTGATCAGTCAAGAGAAATTTTAGGACTTTTAGTTGAGTTACATTTGTAAGGACATAACTTTCACATCCCTTCCTTCAGTGCAACTCATTGTTTGTTTCTAACAATGAATGTGATTCTCCTATACAGCCAACTTATCTTTCACATTCTACATTTACCTTGACCAGCTGCAATATCTAATGGACTGAGATGAGCTGATTAAAGACTCTATTGGAATTGTAACCAAGGTACAGTGTACTACTAGTCTCTTCTTTCTCAGCTGGAATGACTATTCAAATTGGAATAGCAGGAGTTGAAAATCTATGTCTCTGGAAAGCCACAGGTAGAGGAAGGCTGCTGTCATACTGTTCATTTTAATAATTCTAAAATGCCCTGTTTTCTCTCTCCCTGCCCCCATACTTTAAAATGTAGTCTCATCTTTTAATGAGTATATGCACAAGACATGTGTGTGTGTAAATATAAATATTGTGTGGAAAAATGTAGAAAGCATCCTTGGGAGAAGCACAGATGGGGATATAAACAAAACTTCATTGCATTGTTATTTTGTCAGTCTGCAGGAGAAAATATTGTTTTAGCTTAAGGATCTCCAGAACTGTGATGGGAAACTTCTCCAGCTGAGGCTGCTGCTGTGTACAGTAAGAACTAATTCTAGGCACTCCATCTCTTAAACAAACTTGGCAGAGAGACGTGCATCCCTGCTTGGAATTTACTTAGCTGTCAAGAAAGGCAATTAACCAGATTCTAAGCCACATGCTCAGTTTTGAAGGCACCAACTCTGAAGTACAGCAGCTGCAAACTTAATCAAGTTATCTTAAACTGTTGTCCTATTCAAGACAGAGCCAGTTGGCCCAGATGGTACACTACTGGACAGAGAAATCTGGGCAAAAGCCAGAACAACTATCCTTATAACACAGCCAATTACTACTTAGTCTCATTATTCTAGATGTATTTCTGGGTTGTCAAGGAAAATATTCATATTTCCTACTTTCTCCATCCCAATGCAAGATATAAAAAAAATGTGGATTTATCAAACATTGATATGCCAAGTGGAAATGAGAGAGATGAGCTTCATTTGTGGATGACGATACACTGTGGGATTGCATACTTGCTTTGCCTGAAGAAAGTCTCATCTACCATCATCTCCAGCCAATATGACTAGGATTGCACCAGAAGAAGGAACTACAGTCTAACACATGTGGTACAAAACTCATTCAAAGAGATTCTATAATTATAACAATGTTATAATGAGAAAACAGAAATATGAGACAAGAATCAATACTTTGAGAGCTATACCAAATGTGATCACAGAGGGCAAGAGTATGTGAAGAGGGTTAGGTAAATTATTTTCTTCTGAACTGTAATTCTCTATTTTTCATCCAGATTGAGGTTAGAGAAGGCTTGAAATTACTTATATATCTCTACACTGTTTTGACATCTCAAAATGTTTATACTAAAATAATGAAGACAACAAATATCTAAAAAGTGATTTATTTAAAAAGATGGAGTGGAAAGCCACAGATAAAGCAGAAATATCAATTCAGGGAAGATCTGAGCAAAGAGATAAACTTTCAACAGGGAGCTAAAAGGGTACTCACTAGATCAATCTGACTCCCATTGTTTCTCCTCAGCCCAGCAGATCAGGGTATGCTCCATATCCTTCCTATCACACAATGTCATCTAGTTGAAACCTAGAGTTGTGCCTTCTCACCTGCCCTATGAAAACAGCATCCCCTGAAGCAGTGTTTCTCAACCATACCAATTTAAGATGCTAGCTGGAGAATTCTGTGTATTGAAGTCCACACATTTTAAAGTTGCTGGGATTGAGACACCCTGCCCCGGGGATTCAGAAGGGCCCAACCTCTTAGTGTTTTGTAAGGCATTGAAGAAGTAGCTGCTTCCTAAGGAATTTGGGCCAGGATTAGAGGAGCCCTGCTAGTGCTTTTCTTTTCTCTGCTGTGAGTGAGATTATTGTTCATCCTTGTGCACAAGGGGTTATATGTTATGAGGGCTATGTTTTTAATCCTTATATGCCACCCAGTATCACTTATGTAAGATGGATGGATGGATTGAGAGAGAGAGAGAGATGAGAGAGAGAGAGAGAGAGAGAGGCAGGCAGGCAGGCAGGCAGGCAGGCAGGCAATAGAGATAGGTGATATATGTCAGGAAGGATAGTATTCCAGACAGCAGCAGCTACCACATGAAAGGCCATCCTTAAGCATTCACTTTTTCAGTCTCTTTAAGTTTCTCTATATAGAGCAGGATTTCCTCTGAAAAATTCAGTGACTCTCGAGGTCTGCAACCTATAGGGACTTTGTCAAGTTTTTTGGTCCCAAGTTACCAGGGGCTTATATATCAAAAAGTAAAACGTTGAAACTGAATATGCAGTTAGCTGACAGCCAATATATTTGCATCAGCAGAGGTCAGCAATGTTCAAGTGCTTCACTTGGCAACCTGTCTACAACTCTTCTGCTCCAGCTACCATTTCCAGATGCAGATGGAGGGACATCGTCCTACAGAGCACATTTTCATGATAATCAATAGTTGAATAACTGTAATTAGGCTAAGCTTGTCTGGAAAAGGGTATAGTTGCTATAGCAACTGAAGCTGACAATCAACCACAAAGTTCACCTGGATCTCCAATGACAATGATGAGCCAGATACGTTTTCTATAACTGGAAATTAACTATTCACCCACTGGTTTCTCTGTCTTTTCAGGATACAGTCTCAGTTTATTAGAACTGATACATCATGTCAGTTCAGGAAAATATCATGTTTGATGTTACCAAAATCTACTGAGAGATTATGCAGGATCAATAAAGTCATACTCCTATCTCTCTGCTCCCCACAGAAAATCTTCTATCTAGTTGATTGGATTGGATATTATCCTAAATCGTGACTATTGCCAGACTGAAAAAGATCAAGGCCACTGGTGTCTTCCAAATATATTTCAAGTGGAAAAATACCACCTTCTTAAGCACCAAGTTACTATAATTCTCTGGATCCATAACAAGTTATTTCTAGAGAAGATAGCCTATTGCCTGCTTTAAGGTTGTTCGCTCCACTTTACTATTCAGGGATGTATCCATCATTCCCTAGATCCAATATGACTTCTTCAGTTACTTTAAATAAACCAAGTTTGATAGGAATCAAAAAAGCATGTGCTAAGTCACAGCTGTCAAACTCATCGCATCATGTTGCCATCATATGATGTTTTGCAACGTTTTTCCCATTCATGGAGCTGGGATGGGTGTGGCTGGGCATGACACATCTGGCTCATGGGCCACCAGTTTGACACCCCTGTGCTAAGTGATCAGGCTCCCCAGACCAGGAGTTAGTTATAAATCACAGAGTTTACTTTCATATCATTTAATTAGGCTGCTAGGCTAGAACTTGGCAGAAATCTCTCAGATATTCCATATAATACAGTATGGTAAGAATATTTGTTATATGGAACAGTTGCTTTTCCTCTGTCAATGTGATTGCTGACAAAACTGACCTCTCTACTTTGACAGCTGCTGGCTTTCAGCCGAGTTCTCATCCTTGTCTTGCCCTGCTCCTCTGGCTTTAAAAGCTAAACAGTGCCTGTACAAATCAGCCTATCCAACCTGGTCTTCACATATTGTATCTCCTTTCCATTAAAAATTACAGTTGAGGAGAGGAGAGGAGAGGAGAGGAGAGGAGAAGTTTCTTTATTGGCCAAGAGTGATTGGACACACAAGGAATTTGTCTCTGGGTGGATAAACTCTCAGTGGACATACAACCATGCAGTACAAACAAACATACAGTATCTATACAAACATAAGCTCTCAGTGTACATGCAAACAACAGTGATAAATCATAAATTGTAAATCATAAGATAAAATCATAAATAATCAGATACAAACAACAAAGTGATAAATCATAAGATACAAATAGGAGAAGATAATAGGAAAGATGAAAAGGATAATAGCAGTACAGCTGTAAATTACTTTGGAGCTACTCGGATTTCATTCACTACATTCCTCTGAAGATAGATTTATTTTCCTTTTTGTCCCTTGGATTCTTCTCAGCATTTGGAAGACATCTGGAGCAGGAATAATATTGGAATTTGCTCCCTCTTTCCTATTCCAGTAGTTTTCAGATTATCTCTGGAAAGCAAAGATGAGAAAGCTTATTAATAGTCCCCCAAGGAATACCCCAGGGGACAAACGATATAATTCATTGTGTGCTGCCAGCAGAAGGGGCTCAATAAAGCAGGTTTCCCCCTCAAGTGTATTAAATAGAAATCCAACTGGCACCATTAAAAAGCAAGAAAAACAATTGGGTCCATAGAGTCAAGAACACTGCAGTCTTCATCTGATAATGCCATAAGGAGGAAGCATAGCATGTAGGAAGAAAGGTTCAACAGCAGAAGAAAGTAAGAATGGATCTTAAATAGCTGATGCTGTTGACGGCAATTTCTGTGATACTAATTTCTTTCATTTAGGCTTTAGTACATGCATTCCTCGCATATTTTTTGCCAGAGATCAATGGACTGGTGGTGTTTTGATTTGTTTTATCAGCAGCTTCAACAGGTTGGTGTATAAGACACCACTTGGCACAAAGTAGAAATGCTGATATATTTACTAAATTTGAAAATGAAATACAAAACCACCTGCCACCCCAAAATAAACTATATGAAAGATTATAACCTCAATCACAGTGTGAACAAGACCTTCCATAAAAAAAAATCTCATTTAGGGTAAGATTTAATGTGGAATTGCTCAACCTTGATTACTTCTATTTAGGCTTAAATAGAAACAAAAGTATCCTCATTACAAGTGTTATTAATCTTCCTTAGGTTGTACTCTCCAATTATTCCTGTTGCAATTGAATGAGATTTGCATTTAATATTTGATTATATCTCAATGTAATAATCACATATTCAATGTTGCATAATTCCATAATGATACCACTCCACTTGCTACCTTTTCCACTATACAGCTATATGCTTATACAGGTAGTCCTCAACTTACGACCACAACTGAGCCCAAAATGTATGTTGCTGAGAAATTTGTTAAGTGCGCTTTGCCCCATTTTATGACTTTGCTTGCCACATTTGTTAAGTGAATCACTGCAGTTGTTAAATTAGTAATCCAGTTGTTAAGTGAATCTGGTTTCTCCATTGACTTTGCTTGTCAGAAGATTGCAAAAGATGATCACATGACCCTGGGACACTGCAACCATCATAAATGTGAGACAGTTGTCAAGTATCTGAATGTAAATCACATGGCCATGGGGATGCTGCAGTGGTCATAAGTGTGAAAAATGGCCATGTCACTTTTTTCAGTGTCGTTGTAACTGTGAATTGTCACTAAGTGAACTGTTGTAAGTTGAGGACTACCTGTACCTCAGCTTAGAATAACTTTCAAATGAGCTGACGACTGAAAGCTTATGGTATAAACATATAGCTACATCTTTGTGTTCCTTAAGACCTTTCATTTGGGTTGCGACTGCAAACTTACATGGTTACCCCAAAGAATAAGCACCATTTGTCATTGCACAACTATGATGCACAGAAGCATGTGAAGAGAATAATGTCAATAAGTAGTGCTTACCCATAGCTAACATTGCCTGAATTTAGAATTTCCATGCCCAAAGAGCATCCTTGATTTATGGCACTTTACTGATTTTCAAAGATATGAAGGAAAGACCCACATTCTATTATAACTGTATAATATGTGCACCAGCCCTTTCTATTTGAAGGTTTTCAAATGCTCTAAAATCATTAGATTTGAACTAATGGACTATAGCATTCTCTACTCTACCTGAACTTAGCTTTAATAGCTACAGTTTACATAATACTGCATATGTAAAACAATAATTTAGGAGCTTTTATGCTGAAGAAGCAAGCTTTCTTGCTCCAGCTACTTTGACTCTATCTCTTAATAAATCGGTCAACTGGAAGATGTTAACACTTTAGTGACAAAAACTAATCCACTGGAGTGACTATCTAAGTTTTATGTTCTCTATGCTGTTTAAGAACATAAGAAGCTCACCTCCTTCCTCAAGTCAAGGACACCATGACCACCATTCTCTGTCATGCAGGGAACAACAAAAAAGTGCATTCAAGAATGTCACAAATATGAGCATGGGATAATAAAGCATAATCTGTGTTTAAAGTATGCTAAAGTATGTATATTGTTATCTATTAGCAGCCTTTGACAGTCCAATTCACAAAACCGGATCTAATTTTAAAACTTACCCTAAACTAGTGATCATCTCTACATCTAGTGGTAGCAATTACCATCTTTAATTATGCATGATATGAAGTACTCCTTTCACTGCTTCTGAGAAACCAGTAATGATTTCTTAGAATAGCATTCCCTGACCAAAACAAATGTGGAAAAATATTTATATTATGATGAGATTCGTGGCAGATGTGATTGGAGATGGTTGGCTGTCATGTGCCCAAACCATATTTTTAAAATAACTACTCAAAAGCACTGGATTGAAATGGCTGAAGTATAAGCAGGTGCCTTCTTTCTTTTGGCCCATTTGTTTCAGTATTGTTACCACTGCCAGTTTGCGGCTGTCTAGAATTTTAAGTATTTGTATCCAACGTTCCTTCAGAAATGCTGGCATACAAACCATCTGCTTTCTTTCATGGAATGTGATAGCTTTGGGTTCAGGTCCCTTCTTAATCAAGTACCACATCAAGGATCAGCATAACTTTCTCCCAAGAGCACTTAAAAGTAAAACAAGAATGAAGATTTACAGTGGTCTGAAGAAACTTTCTAAGGGAATACTTATTTAAATAAGAGCTGATACAAATTCTCAGGAAAATTTTTCCGAAGCTCAAGTGTTTACAATGTTTCAAGCACTGGCACACTACCCAGGCCAATTGTCAAGCATATGCTCTTTCTACTTTAGATTGTTAGTGAAGGAGTAAAGAGCCTCTGCGGGGAATGAATCAATAGACCTTGAATTTATTATCTGAAGATGGGTGCACTGCATATAGCGGAGAATATACGCAAAAATATATCTAGCCACAGAGAGTTCAGAATCCTTTCCGTTTCAACAAATATCTTCTGAAGTTGAACAAGATAACAATGTATGTTAACATTCCATCAGTAGAACAATGAATGATTTTGAAAGAATATCTCTCATAAGAATGTTACAGCAACTGGTATTTTGTATGTGGGATTGAGTCTTTATGTATAAAACAAGATTACATGACTGTCTCAAATGTCAATGGATAATAATTATTCCATAAAGAGCGTGGTAAATATTATAGGTTTAAACCCATTGTGGCATTCTATTTTTAAATCACAGGCACAATGAGAGTAATAAATTCCCAAGGAAGGCTGAATGTACTTTTTCCTAACTCTTAAAACTTGTGAAAATTCAAAGAAATTACCCTGGGTGCCACATTAAAACCAGAAGGATGAGACAGTGTGGTTATCAAAATGTCAAATTACATATGACATGGAAATTCCAAAACTGGAATTCTAACCTCTTATTTTATGAACAGCTTTTAATATATTCTACCGTAGGAATCTCCAATACCTCATACGACTTTCTCTTCTTTTCCTCCAGGTTTATTTGTTTTATATGGTACTTCAAAGGTCAATGACATTGGTGTAACTATCCTAGTCTCTATTTTGCATACCCTATAATGACTTGCCTATCTATGAGACCTAAGACTAATAGGAACATGGCATCTGCAACAAAGTTAATCATTGTCATAATTTAAAATACAGATTATTTGGAGGAATTTCTGCAATTCATTATTTTCAAGTAGACAGATAAGAAAGTAAAACTCAAGGAATCATTCAGAAAAGGTATTTCATCAAAAAAAAAACCTTGCTCATCTTTAGAAAATTTGATTAAATTTAGTATGCTTGTCATTCATCAAAGCCTGTGCTTACTGGGGAAAAAAGTATTAGTCTTCCTTCTTTTTCAAAGAATAGCCAGCCACCCATTAAATTCCTATAATTCACAAAGCATTAAAAAAAACAAACCTTCTGGATACCACTCAAGTTGTATACAGCAGAAATATTTCACACTAAAGAGAAGAATTACAGTGCTTTCTTTCTGCACTTATTTTAAGCTGAGAAAACAGCTAGCTTCTTAGATTCGATGGAAATGCAGGACTTTGCCATTTCTCCTATAAACTGATAAGCAACCAAGCCTAGCTTTCTTAATGATGGATTGTCATATTTTTATAAACCTATGAATCATAAAGTGAATGGCTTTTTCCTTTTCAGCACCAACAAACAGCAACTGGGAAAGTGTTATAAAGAAAGGGTTTCCTTCTTTTTATTAAATATAAATCATTGGGCATCCTCCAGATACATACTGGTCAACTTCTATGCAAATGTGCCATTGTCAAAAATTCTGGAAGTCTAACAAATATAAATTTGAAAGGAAATATAGAATATAGAATAACCTTGGAGGTCTTCTATCCAACTCCCTGCTCAGGCAGGAAACCCTATATAATTTCAGACAAATGGTTATCCAATCTATTCTTAAAAACTTCCAGTGTTGGAGCATTCACAACTTCTGGAGGCAACTTGTTCCACTGATTAATTGTTCTGTCAGGAAATTTTGTCTTAGTTCTAGATTGCTTCCCTCCTTGATTAGTTTTCACCCATTGCTTCTTGTCCTGAACTCAGGTGCTTTGGACAATAGCTTGACTCCCTCTTCTCTGTGGCAACCCCTGAGATATTGGAATATTGCTATGTCACCTCCTAGTCCTTCTTTTAATTAAATTAGACATACCCAATTCCAGCAACCATTCTTTATATGCTTTAGCCTCCAGTCTGCTAATCATCTTTGTTGCTCTTCTCTGCACTCTTTCTATAGTCTCAACATCTTTTTTTACACCATGGCAACCAAAACTGGATGCAGTATTCCAAGTGTGGTCTTACCAAGTCATTATAAAATAGTATTAACACTTTATGTGATCTTAATTCTATCCCTCTGTTATATATATAGATGACTTCTTAGAATAAGGAACAGAAAGGATTGTAAGGAACTATTTTAATTACAAGATGAGTTCAACTACATGAAGCAACAATAGGCCTCCCTGTGCTAGAGATTTTTAAGTAAAAACTAGAGGGCCCTTGGTCAGAGCTGCGCTTAATTCATTCTGCATTACAGATCTTTTATCTTTGAGCAGGAGATGGCTTCTAAGGTTACTTCTGATTCTAATAGAATAGGAACATAACGTTTGGAGGATCTTAAAGATCATCTAATGCAACCTCCTGACTAATGCAGTGATTATATTGTCCCTAACAGATGGTCATCAAGCCTTTATTTAAACATGTTCAGCACAAGAAAGTCCATCTCTGGAAGCAGACAGTTCCACAGCTGAATGACACTAACTATTAGGAATTTTTTCTATGTCTAAATGAGATCTATTGCCTTGTAATTTCTTCTCCTGTCTTCTGGAGCAGTTCTACTCTGTCAGGTTGAACATTTCATTAGCAAATCTAACCCATGTTGCAATTTAGCACAGACATTGTCTGTGAACTAAGATTGCAGTACAGTCACTTTAAGTTACCTATAATTAAGGATGAGTTACTTTTGCCTCCCAGAGGAATGTGATAAAAGCAGCATGGTCCACATCAAAAGAAGCATTGATACAGATAAACAAAGAGCACTAGACTGTATGTTTATTATCCCTGGCCTTTTGCTAGAGGTCAGGAATCATAAAAACACTAAAGAATAAATATGTACTACAAATGTGAGTAAATCTAGATTATAAATCTTAGAGTAGGGTGAGGAAAATCTCAGCCATCTCAGCATGAAAAGTCTGGCTGAAGAAAGATGACTTAGCATATGATGATTTGCACATTTAGAAGGCAATTTAAAAGTAATTATTAGAGTTCAAATTTAAACATAGTATATCTCAACATATGTCTTTTAGGCCAGTCAGAATGGGACAACTGGCCACAGCCAACTCGACATGGCCAACTCACCTCATCCAACTCACCGCAGGACAACTCACCATGGGACAATTAGCCATGAGACAATTTAACAATTCAATTTATTTATTTAAAATAAATAATGATTTTAATTATGTTTTTTTGGTAAAGTTTTTTTTAATTTTTAAATCTTTATACAAACATATCATTGTGTGAACAGTGTGGTATCTGGGTATCATTCCTTCAATATAAATAAATTGTTATTCATCATATTTATATCATTTAACCAAATTATATAATTCTAACACTATTACATATCTTCCTATCAAGTTATCATCCATCATTACTTAGTTCCACCAAGGATCAAATTATACAATACTTCCATATGTCATTTTTATGCCAATCACTCTACTTTAAGCCTTTAGTATAAGTAAAACACTATTAATCCTCTCTATTACATTTATGTTATCAAAATCTTTCATTGAAGACTTCACAATTTCACTATGAAATTATTTTTATTTAATCACCAGATGTCTTATGTTTTCATACAAATTGGCTATTATTAATCATCTTTATTACATTTAGCTAGTATTATCAATTCAAATTATAAAGTTAT
>JANHFL010000272.1:283020-294066 GCA_032468155.1 Oxyrhabdium leporinum
TTGTCCTTGAATGTATTGTGGTTGCCATCCATCACTCATAATATTTTAGAAAGAATAGTTTTAAGAAAAACAACTAGAAGTGTTTCCAAAGAAAGACACTTCTATTGGGACTAAGATGAAAAAAAATTAATATATGAAGATCCTTAAAATGTTTTAAACTGTAAAGAGAGAGTACATTTTAGTATAGGTGAGCTTCAGAATAAAATGATCATGAATTAAGATTTCTAAACTTTGTGGAGAATTTCCAAGAGGGAAATGGGCATTTTTCTTCTTATTTGGTCTTTTGAATGTAAGAATAGAACTCAGGAAGGAGAGAAAATCAACTTCTACTTGCCTTTTCCTTACATAAAATGAACAACCAAAAGAATATGACATATACCAAGAATATTTTGTTTACTATTGTGGAATGAAGATGAGCTGCTCCAAGGAATGTGGCAAGAAGGAGAAGCCTATTTTGTCTTTTTCTATAGAAGCAATCTTAAAAAAACCATCTACTGAGGCTTGCCTCCACAATACGGTGACCAGCAATAGCCAACCTGAAGTGGCTCAAAAGTTCAGTTCTAAGCCACTTTTGGACAGGTATAAAGGTAGGAAATTTGTTCTAGTTTATGAAACATATGAACATTCTTATCCCTTTGCCTCACTTTCAAGTTGATTTAAAAAAAACCAATTGAAGTATGTTGAATTCTTATTCCAGTATGATTGTTAATGTTCTTATGGCTTCTATGGAAATTTTGAGCTTGCTTTATGATACATTAGGACTATGACATATAACATTTTAAATTAAAGTTTATTTTTCTGATAACAAAATGGTACCATAAATTTTCAGATTTTCTTTCCTAGTTTTCTTTTTCTTTTACATTTTAATAGTTAGATATATTATACACTCAATAAGAACACTTATGTATGTATTCATTAAGTGTTGTTTTTATCCAGGTTTTCTGTTTGTGTGCGTACATATGTGTGTGTGTGTTTTAAAGTAGGGCAAAAATTCAAAGCTTTTTGTGTATGTGTCTTTTTTATTTTTAAGGACAATTTTTCTAGATGATTTTTCTTTTCTTTAAAATGTTATGTCCGAATGTCACACCCTTTAAACATATTAGTTTGTTGCCTTATAAATTGAGGGAGGAGGAATCCCTAGGGAACATCTGATAGGTTTGTGGACAAAATGTTACTTCTGATAAGGACAAAAGACATAGCCTGAAAAGGCCATGCTTTTCATTAATATGGGTACCCTACAAAACGAAGCAACTACCTAGCAGATAATACAAAAAAACCCAACAGATATATTAAATTACTTCTCCAATATATGTCTGTCCAGCTTTTTTTTTTATGTCCACCACCTTTCTAGACAATTGGTTCCATGGTTATATTCTTCCTGAAGTTTAAGTCCATTCTTCCTTACTTCTGGGACAATAGAGAATAGATATTGACATTCTTCAGCTGACATCTCTCTAGGAATTTCGGAGTGCCATCATGAACTTCCTCTATATTATTCTAAGCAAAGCATGCTTAGTTTCCACATGATTAAATATGAAGGAGTAGAAAACTGGAGGAGATAAAGTCTGACAGTGTATCTTCTCATTATGGGCCAGTTTGAAATCTGAAAGTTTAAACCACTTCATGCCATGTGTAAATTGCACAAGTGTTAGTCTATTGAAGAGTCCATAGCTAACAGGCACACGTAGAGAAGCAGTTGCAATGCACATGCTTTAAGTCTAGAGATGATGTATAAACATTGTAGCAGCTACTAAAATGGAAAGTCTGTACTAATCTGCAGAACTGAAGTTGTACTTGAATCTGCTGTGCTAGTTCATGTGCACAAAGCACTAGTCTACACTGCTGGTTAAACAAGCTATGAAATGCCAATTTTATTATGAAAGTAAACCTGAGCTCTCAAACACCCAATTTCTATATAAAAGCTTGCACTGTTAAGGCAACATTGTGAATTACCTTCATGCAAAATGTGCTTTGTTTACAGATACAGATGGAAATGGAAAACAGACAAAAATCTCTTTCCCAACAGATGCATTATGTGGTCATGATAATTCTGCATTCCAGTATTTTAGAAAGATGTCAGTTGGAGTAGCCCATTTCAAGCCGATTTTAAAATCTCTTCAAACATTTTGAAAATGAAGTGCTTTAAATTTTAAATTGTTTTGTCTGTTATTTAAATTAGGCTGCAATAGCTCCTTCCTCCAACAACCCCTCCTCACATGCTTTGAAATTGTTGAATGCAATTAGAGTCTAAAAGTGGAAGAAATGTGTGAAATACGCACCATCCTCTTATCATCTTTAAGGTGGAGTACTTGGATCTTTCCCGATATATAGCTTTCAGTGCCCAGAATTTTCAACAATGGCCAGGCTGGCTGGGGATATCTGAGAGATTACATAGTTGAAGAATGTCCAAGGAAAGAAAAACATCCATATTCATTAAGAAGTGTTCATGGGCAATTTTATGAAATTATTCATTTAATTTTCTATTCTTCATATACTTATCTTTTCTAAAAACAAACCAAAAATGTTAGTACCTGTAGTATTTAATTATTGATAACATCCATTGTCATAGGTATTTGAACATTCCTAATTTAGTCCAGCATTTGGTTTCTCAAAGAAGCCTTCTGGGTGATAACAAGAAGACAATAGGAACATGCCCCTTGCCAGTTATTTTTCCTTTGCAACTGGTATATAGAAGCATGCTTTCTCAAGCATGGACAGGTGACTGAGAATCCAAGGCTAATATCCCTTGATAGGCCTATCATCCATGAATTTATCAAACTTCCTTTTTAAAACTATCTGAGCTCATGACTACCACAATTTCTCATGGGTAATGAATTCCAAAGGTTAATTACTTACTGTGTTAAGAATTACTTGTTCTTACCTGTTCTAAATCTCTTTCCTATCAGCTTCATTGGGTAATTTCATTGACCCAAGAGAGATAAAAAGTTATTCCTGTAAAATCTCCATGTCATGAAGGCTTTTGTCTCAGTCCCATTTTTTCTAGATTTTCTCATAAGGCAGGCATCCTCTTCTCCTTTTTTCTAGTTATATTTTTTTCAGATGTGATGACTAGAATGATATATTGCATTCTAGATGCATATATAGCCTTGATTTGTTGTTCTTTGTATTTTCCATCTCATTCCTGATGATCCATAGGATGGAATTTTCTGCTGTGCTCTGTGTTGATACCTTTATTGTGTACCCATAATTCATTATGATCCAGAGCCTTTTCCTAGTTGGTTACAGACTGCTCAAACTTCATTAGAGGTTTTAGAATGCAAAATATTAATGGGACTCACCAAAAAAGCATTAGTTTACACTTAATTGTACCCCTATGTGTGCTCAGGGAAAATTTTAAAAAAACAGCCTTACTCCTTTAGTTAAATAATGCTCCTAAATCACAGCTGATAAGATCTACAATCTTACCTGCTTCCTCACAAAACATATCTATTCCTTTTTGCCATTATTTTTGTAAACTCCCACTACAAGTTAAACTGATCCTTTAAAAATTGCAGTTCAGGGTAATAATTTACAGTAAGAAAGTCAGCTGGATGACTTTGAGCCAATCACTCTCTCTCTGCCCAAACCACCTTAGAGAATAGTTGCTGTGGGAAAAAAATAGGAAGCAGGGATATTAGAGATGTAGGCTGGATGGGATAAAAATGAAAATATTTTCAGGTAACATGACTTTTGGCATGTGTGATATTCTAAATTGGAAAAGCAACAGAATGAGTACAAGCATTTTAGGTATCAGTTGTTACTCAGTAATGTATTTTAATGCTAGGGTAAAATAGTCAATGAAGAAGGCTATCCTGGAACTACTTTAATCCAAACTCTTTGAGTCTTGTTGGATTGAGAAGCATACAAACTGCAATAAGTAACCATACATATATTATATATTATATTCCTGTAGATGAAAGCAGTTTTGTTCCAAGCATTCTTTGTGGAACAAAGGCTCTAATTTTGTGACTGAAATTCTGCCATTAAATTTTATCAGCACCATCCCGATGTGTTTTAGGAAATAAAATGGCCACTCATGGCTATCTGAAATTTAGCCAAAAGAGAGTACCTTTGATCTTTGGGCCCTAATATAAAATAGTTTATATTTCCCTACAAAAAGAAAAAAAGATGCTTAAATCAAGGTTAGCACATAATAACTGCATAGATGTGTAGTTTTGTGGCAG
This sequence comes from Oxyrhabdium leporinum, assembly GCA_032468155.1. Lineage (NCBI taxonomy): Eukaryota > Metazoa > Chordata > Lepidosauria > Squamata > Cyclocoridae > Oxyrhabdium > Oxyrhabdium leporinum. The sequence goes on from JANHFL010000272.1 coordinate 287,205, forward strand.
CAATGCCTAAATGTATTGCCTTTTAGGTTTTTTTTTTAACATCTAACTAGAACCCCAGTAGTTTCCCATCCAATTATGGAATGGATTCAACTTTCTTCGTTTTTTAAGATCAGGCAAGCAAGTTCAGTTAGATGCTGCATTAGCTATAGGCATCAAACAATGCTAAATGTCTCCTTTGAGTCGAATTCTACTATATTTCCATGAAGTTTTCCTGTCAACAGCAATAAAGTATTTAGCATTGCTCTGGATATTTTTTTCCACTTCCCAGTTCTGGATTTTACCTTAGTTGGGGCAAATCAGCCATGATTGGCTAATTTCTACCCTTTATATTTTATATATAATACATGAAGTGAAGTTTTAGATGATAATTTATGAACTATCAGGACAAAGTTCTCTTCAGCAATAATTTGAATTCTTCTGCTAGAGCTTCACATCTATATTACTGTGAAATATGCATTTCATTGCAGCCCTTTGCAAGCTCGCTATCACATTAGAAGACATGCTTGTCATTCATATTATTATGCAGGCCTACAGAAAATTTTCAATGTACATTTTAAAGTTGGAATATGTATAACAGCCTTTACATTTTTATGAGTGTGTGCCTTACTTCTCTATTTTAAAAGGTCAACTATTATTCTTTACTGAATTACTGAAGAACTATCCCCCTCCCGTGCATTTTGCATCTGGCTATCAGTTTTTAATCTTTCTTTGAAATAATTTTGCCTAAAGTGAATTCAACTATATTACTTATATTTTTCCCTCTGCATCTTACTGCATATGTAGATGCTGAAGCAGTTTGAACCAAACCTTGAAGCCATTTCTCAATCGATTATTAACATTTTCCTCAGTCTGCACCAAGCTAAAATGTCACCATTACTGGAAGTCAAATGCTACATTTACCAAAGAAAATGTCATTCTGCCTCCAAAGCCCTTTTCTCAACACCATCTTCCCACTCGTAACATCTCAGTTTTTACCTATTCTTCTTTCCCTTAAAAAAGTTATTTTAAAGATTTCAACCAAACTTAATTTCCTATTTGTTTTTGTTTTCGATAGAAGGAAGCTACTAAAAATATTGAGGAGATCGGCATCTTCATAATGTGAGAAAAATTGGGGGAATCATATGGATTAAACTATAATCTTTGCATATTCTACAGTCACTTTAATTTATTACAATTGCCATTTTTATAGATCTTTTGTGCATGTATGGCAAGCAGAAATTCAGGAGCCAGGCATTTAAGTGCACAGAAATACTGGATTTATCAAAAGGGAAGGCTAATTTCTCCTAGGGAATGTACTTTTAAAATGAGCATCTTGTTAGATTCACTAAGAATCAATGGAAACAGAGCAGTTTTTTTATCTTCTGTCTAGCATTTATATAGTGCAGTGGGAAGGGGGGGAGGTAATAAACTTAAAATCAGAGACATTTGCAAGTATCATAATTACCAGCTTTCCTCAGATGGGGACTATGGTTCCCTTTGTGAGTTGGATGGGTCAGACCTTTACATTGTGGTCAAAATCACAGCCATGACTGCATGATCATTTTGATTTTTTTGACACACATGTACTCTAGTCTTCCTTTAGTGACTGTCTTGTTTAGTGACTATTCATAGTTACAGCAGTGATGGAAAAGTAATTTTATGACCAATCCTTACATTTATGACCTTCACAAATCTGTAAAGCAAACAGAAGCTTAAGTAAGATAAGCACAATCACAATTTCACTTAATTACCTTTCTTCATGATTCAGTTGCTGGTCCCAATTGTGATTGCTACTACCACTTCCCCCCACTTTTTTTTACAGACCAAATGCTGTACAGGGCTTGACCTTTGAATCTGGTTTAACTCCCAAATATAATGGATAATACTAAGGTTTAATTATTTTTTTATTTAAAAAAAAAACACCTCTTGATTTTTAAGTTATGGACAGTATTCAACAATTTTCTTCTTAAAAATTAAGAAGAATTAAATTAACAATTATGGTTCACTAATACTTCAGGTGCTTTGCACTTTGGATGCTGGCTGGAAAAATCTGGGAGTTGAAGTCCACACATCCTAAGATGGCCAAGTCTGAAAATCATTGATGTAAAGTTAACAGAAAATGTATCCACCCACAATTGTTGTTTTTAAAATGTCAAGAAAACCATTATTTAGTTTATAATAAAATCATAATGAAAGAAATGATCATTCTGACCCTTTATCTTAATATAACTCTTTACTAAATTCAGAATACTCTTCATGTTACCAGGGAAAGTTATAACTGAAAACATTTTGCCTTATTATTGCACAACCACCAAGAATTAATTGTCCCAATTTCCCAACTATTACTAGATGCAAATGGACAGTGAAAATAGGACAGGACCATTTTTGTCTTAGCTCTAGTTTTTAAAAAGAGAACTAAGTAAACACATATTCTTTATCCTGAACAACTGACCCAGAAGAGAGGTAGAATGAAAAATGTGTTACTTTGCTCTGACATTTGTCTTCACTGCATGAATAACGACACTTTCAGATTACATGGATTATTAAAACTAACTGAAATAATCAGTAATGGTTGTCAAAAAGAAAAGAAAAGTTCCATTAGCCAACCAAATGAAATGTCATTCTTTTTAATTATTATTACAGGTGTTTCCTTTCTTTATTTCAATGCCAGGCCACAAATCTGAAAAGGTCACATGCTTGGCTTGCATTCAGTTGTATTTGGATGCTCACAAGTTTGTAATCACCTAAAAAGAGTCATATTTCAACCATGGCTATTTCTTAGCTAATGTTTTTACAAAATTCTTATCACTGCTTTCTTCTTGCACCCCCCCCCCTTGTTTCTTCTTGTTGAAAGTTCCCTCTCTTCATGAGATATAGGCTTACTGGTTTATTCTTCCCATAGAAGAGTAACAGAATTGGAAGGGACCTTGGAGGTTTTCTAGTCCAACTCCCTGCCTAAGCAGAAGACCCCGTACCATTCCAGACAAATTGTTGTCAAATCTCTTCTCAAAAACCTCCAGTGATGGAGCACCCACAACTTCTGGAGGAAAGCCAATTCAGTGATTAATTGTTCTCGCTGTCAGGGAATTTCTAGTTGTGATTTGCTTCCTTCCTTGATTAGTTTTCATCCATTGCTTCTTGTTCTGCTTTCAGGGTGCTTTAGAGAATAGGTTGGCCCCATCTTCTTTGTGGCAGCCCCAAGGATATTGAAACACTGCTATCATATCACCCCTAGTCCTTGTTTTCATTAAACTAGATATACCCAATTCCTGTAACCGTTCTTTATATGTTTCTAGAGTCTCAACATCTTTTTATATTGTGGCAACCAAAACTGGATGCAGTATTCCAAATATGGTCTTACCAAGGCATTATAAACAGTACTAACAGTTCTTGGGCAACCTGTGTGCTGTCCCATTCACTCACACATAATGGTAAATTAGTGGGTTTATTATTCCCCAGCAATTTCCTTCAGTAAAAACCCACAACTGTCCCAATTAAGTCCAGCCAAAAGCAGGCCCATGCTAGTCCATAGAGTAATGCCCAGTGAGTCCACAAGGCACTTGAAAGTTTCCCAAACAAGATAAATCCACTAGGCAAAATTAAATCCACAATGCAAGAGGATGCACAAGGCAAGGCAAGTCCAGAGTTCAAAGGCACAACCAAAGTAAAAGCATAGGGTCAATCAAAGGCAAGGCTGGAATCATAATGACCAGGAAACAGACAGCTAAGAAATGTACACTTGTTCCCAGATCGTCTCCATCTGTCTGCTGGGTTAAATAGCCAACTTCTGGTGCAGCCCATGAAGAGGGATGAGGTTGCCTCATCATGAGTAATCAGGATGACCTTAGTAGATCTTGCCTTTTCTCTGCCCTATGTGTTCTTGGATCAGGGGCAGAAGGCAGTTCCTCCTCCTCATTACTAACAAACTGCAACTGCGTGCTTTTCCAACCTGAAAGCTCAGGGCTTTCCTCCTGCAGCTGTAGGAACCAGGCTGGTTCATCCTCCCCTGAGCTGGCATCTGGAGAGGCATCTGGGAAAGCATCTGGAGGAGTCATCACACCCTGGTTGCCCACAGAAGTGCCCCAGTGGCTCAAGGCCTTTCTCAACCCACAGATGGACTAGAACGACTGGAAACAGAAAACAGCAAAGCAGGGCTAAGGCTACATCTTAAGTTCATATCTCTACTTATTACATCATCATCATGATTATCCTTCTCTGATTAAGAATTGGGTGCATGCCATTTGTATGTTGTTTTAACAGCTTCTAAAAGAGCAGAATCTAGGAATGTAAGGGTAGTGATAAAGCTCATTGAGAGAGCAAGAAGCCTATTTGAGATGAAGTAGTTAAAAAACAACAGCTTCTAATCAATATGCTGGGTTCAGTATGTATAAAAAAGAACAGATAACATCAGACAGCATATAAATGCTCTACTATGGAAAACACATAAGAAATTCAGCTATCTCCACTAGTTCAGAAACACTACTCTTCTAAATCATAAGAGCCCTGTGGGAGCATATCAAAAAATCAGTTTTTCCAACCCTGTTAATTTTACTGTGTCGTGTAATAGTTCCCAAAATTCCCAGTATCTGTAGCTATTGCACACAATGCACAAACAAATCTAAGTTTTTTCTCACCTAAAGAAAAAGTTGTCAATTACTGCCTTCCTAGGAAAGGGCTAACTTTGAATTTGAAGGTGACTATCCATTTCAATGGTCTAATATAGCCGCCAGAGAATCCTACTCAATTTTGGCAATCGAATTTATTTATTTATTTATTAGTTTGTTTGTTTGTTTGTTTGTTTGTTTATTGTATGGCATACAATGTCAGGGAAATCTACACATGCTAGACACAATTCAATCCTGACAGCCTAGAATGCTAGTTTATTCTATTCAGCCATTACACTCAGGTTGCTGGCTCTTCGTCTCTTTTCACCTCATGTTCCTTGCATCCAGTCAGGTCCAGTGCCTGCTTCTGCTCTCCACACACAGGAATGTAGCTAGGTTTTTCCCCACTGAAGTAATACCCATTTATCTACTTGCAATATTTCAGGCTTTCAAACTGCTGGGTGGGCAGGAGCTAGGGAACAAGTGAGGGGAGCTTCCGTGTCATGGAGCCAGACTCGAACCATTGGAGTGCAGACTATTTCTGGCTGGCAGTTCAAGTATTATTCAGCCTCTGAGCCACTGCATCCCCTTAGCAATTGACATCATGCCTGACATGCAAATCTCTGGCTTTGTTGATAGAAAAATTTAATAAACTTTAATGTCTGCTTTCTGGCAGACCAAGTGCCTTGTGTGTCATTTATGGAAAAAGGGGATCATGGTCTTTTTAGATTCCTGAGATGGGAGGATCAACTATTTTGATGATTTGACCCTGAAGACTTGGAGCAATCTGGCCCCAATAATGAGTGATTTTGAATTTGCATTCACTTTACAGATGGTTTTGAGACTTCTTTTGAAGTACAGATCTCACGACTGAAATATCTGGCCTAATCTTTGGAAGCCTTTGCTTTCTTTCTCTCTTGCATAATGAGAACATCGTGCTTGATTAAATGTTCTAGAGAAAAATACAGTTTACAGACCCATTTGTATCATTTCAGTTAGTCCTAATAAAAAAACTTCCCCAGCTGTATATTTTTAATCATTTTTCCCTTCAAGGACCATTACTATGATGATTTAAAATTCTTGATAAATGGCAGGATTGGGCAAGCTATTATTTCTATGGGCTGTACAAATAGTCCTCAATGTATGACCGGAACTGAGTCAAAACTTTAGTTGTTAAGTGAGACAATTGTTATGTGAGTTTTGCCCCATTTTACGATCTTCCTTGCCACAGTTGTTAAGTGAATTGCTGTAATTGATAAGTTAATAATACAGTTGTTAAGTAAATATGGCTTCCCCATTGACTTTGCTTGTCAGAAGGTCGCAAAAGGTGATTACATGACCTTAGGACACAGGAATGGTCATAAGTATGAACCAGTTGCCCAAGCCTTTGAATTTTGATTACACGATCATGAGACTGCTACAAAGGTCGTAAGTATGGTCAGAAGTCACATTTTTCAGTGCCGTACTAACTTTGAACAGTCACTAAATGAATTGTTGTAAGTCGAGGATTACCTGTATTCAACTGCCAGGGCAGCACACTTTCCACTGCCCAACCAAAATTTCTTCCCTTCCATCTCTCAATGCTATGTTGTGTTGTAATGGCAACAATTGGCAACAGGATGCAGTGGTTAATCCCACTTTTCCTCTGTTTGCATCTGTCTTTCCCAAGGGAAAGACAGCTGCAGTGCGGAATTTTTCTTCTGATTGCTCTACCAGTTGTCATTTGTTTCATTTTCTTTATATTTACTGTTATGTTTAAATGATTCATGTTTGGGATAGACAATAACAGATATTAAGTAGTCCCCTGGCAGTATAATATATGAAGTAGAATTCTGAAATATGAATAAGAAATAGGAAATATGCTTAGAAGATACTATATGGCTGGGATAATAATATAGTTCATTTCTTAAAACAGTGGAAGGTGTCAAACCTGGAAGTGAAACCTGCAAGAAGTAAAGCCTACAGCCAGCTAATGCACAAAGGTTAACTAAATTATTTTCAGCCACGTTGCTGTAATCTCTCCAGAACTGAATAAAGCTTCTCCATATCAGTTACCATCAAATCTTTGCTTGCAATGCATTCAATCTCTTTTTGGACTCCTACATTATTTTCTTCCATGCTTCATTTGCTTTCATTACACTGGCAGCTCAGCAAGGAACCTCTCAAAACACAGTTAACGTTGAATAGATTTTTCATGAGAGGGATGTCTCTCTCTCTCTCTCTCTCTCTCTCTCTCTCTCTCTCTCTCTCTCTCTCTCTCTCTCTCTCTCTCTCTCTCT
>JANHFL010000277.1:0-11929 GCA_032468155.1 Oxyrhabdium leporinum
TTGAACCGCTAGATTGAATCAGCAGAAGTGGCCTGCAGTTCAACACTCTAACCACTGCGCCACCTAGGCTCAATCTATCCACCTTGTTGTTAAATCTTGATACCAACTTAATGGTACATAATCAATCTCATTTATTCATTTATTTATTTATTATACCTGTACAGTGCATACTCCCAGTCTACAATTGTCAATCAATGAATAATCACAAATGTTAACAGTAAAATAAGTAACATAAGAATGCATAATAATAAAATCTTACAAAGATCACAACAATAATCAAAGTAAGATTGAACACAGGAAGCAAAACAATTGGGTCATATGGGGAAACAATGGACAGCTATGTTTTAAAGCTTTTCTAATGAAGGAAGAGGTTCCAAATATTTTTACCCACTTTCCTTTACCACATTCACTGCTGGGCAGATGAGTCACATTTGAGATGTACTTCAAGTGGAAAATTATGTAAATATCTTTAAATGGTAAAAAGCAAATTCAGACTAGAGAAGAAGACCAGAGATAGGTGTTTACAGTTGGAAGAGATGTAATCAATAGTTTGTTGGGTGAAAACAAGGAAACTTGAAGTCAAATACGGCTGAAAAGTTTCAAATTTGGAAGACAAATATCGTAAAATATTTATATAGCTAAAGATCTTTTAAAACAATTCATCCTTAGTTTTACTTTTCAGAAAATTCTCTTAACAGTAGAAATCAAAGGCATTCAAAAACCCATTGTCGTTAATATTTATGGTTCTATTTGCTAATGTTACTTTTTCATTGTCCTATATTTAATTTCAGGCAGTGAGAAATTTAATGAGCACTTTTTTAAAGTGTGTCACTTGCCACCAAAAACATATGGGGCTAATAAGAAACCAAAACATGCTTATATGCTGTTTTTCTTGATAGTGTTTTGGGAGAAATGAAGACAAATTTGGCTTTCTTAGCTTCCTATAGCAATACATTAACCACTACAGTCCCAGGCCAAAAAGGCACATTAAAGATCAGAGAAGAAACTATGTGTAGCTGACTTTGAATCATCCTTGACTTTTAAAGATTGCCTGAACTAATCCCCACAGTTACAAGGAATTAATTTCAACTGGACATCAGGAAAAATCTCACAACAGTGGCATCTACTGTTTTAGAAGCATATGAACCTTGCTTTACTTGAGGTGCTTAAACAGAGTCTGGATAGCCATATACTGCAAATGCTGTATAAGTGGATTCGTGAATTAAAATGGGGATGCTAGTCATGGATTAATCAACTCTATGGGTCCTTCTACTCCTTTCATCGTATAATACTGTGATTCCTTTGTAGCAAAGGTTATTGATACATGCTGTACTTCTGTGATTTCCACCAATAATTCAGATGCTTACATCAGCTAGGTTGAGCCACTATTTTCTTGTTCCCATGGAAATAAATTTTCCCAATGTTTTGTAAAACAGAAATTAAAACCTATTACCTATTCTTCTAAAGCAGTTAATCATGTGATTAACTAAGGAAAATAATATTACCTGATCATTGCAGATAAATAACTGAATAATCATTGTTTTAAAAATGAGCAACACACTTGAGTTTGGCATTTTCTGTATCTAGATTTCTTTCTGATTCTAGAATGTGATCTATCATGTGTTCTGGACCCTGAACGATGACTTTCACTGGAATATCTATGTGGATATAATTCTTCTTGGATGACTGAATGATTTACCTTTACATGTGTGCAGGGAATTCCCACAGTACAGAAATGATGGGTTCATTCAGTCTCATTACAGAAATTTGTGTGTGCAGTTCTGGTACATTGCTTTAGCACTGGAGACTGCAGCAGCTCCCATCCAAATGTGTCCCCAATCTTCTCTTGGTTGGAAAAACTAATCATATCATCATAATTCTGATAATATCTAGAGTCAATCACACACAGAAGAATCACTTTATGAAATAATATTCAATTGTCTAATAAAATCACTAGATTCCATCAGATTCCATACCGTGCTTGAGAGTAGCAAATTCTCAGACTGCAACTTCCAATATCCTCTAAAACTCAGGAGGTATTTTTTAGTAGCTCTATCTAAACAATGAAATTGCATGCTATTTTATACATAAGTTACAGGTTCAGAAAACACAAAAATAATATATTCTATTGATTGTATTATTATTAGGATTGGAACATTTGTCATTAAGTGATACAGTTAATTCAACCGTGCCTAATTTTATAACATTTTTTTTTTTGCAAAATCACTAAGAAAACTGACTTTGTTTGTCAGAAGCTCCTTGGGAAAATTGCAAATGGCAATCACATTACCCCATGATAGTGCAACCATTGTACATACATGCTGGTTGCCAAGCACCCAAATTTTGTTCACAGGGCTCCTGCAGTGGTTCTAAGTGCAGGGATTGGTCTTTTTGTCAGTTTTTTTTCAGTGTCATTGTGATTGAATGGTTGTTAAAATGAATGGTTGTAAATTGAGTACCTATATAGCAACCGGTTGACAAAACTTATTTGCTTGAAAAACTAGTGCTAGCATTTCAAGGACACTTTAACATTCTCTGCTTAGACAAGCTGAATGTATATGGAAAAAGCTGATGAAGGAAGCTATTGGGTATTTAGTTTCAAGAGCTATGAGAGTAATGTCTTAAACATTAGAAGGGATGGAGTAAAATGATACCCCAGTAAGAAAAAAGAAAGACTGCAATAGTATTTCCACTAAATTGCCGTCTGTTTAGAAGACAGAAGAATAAAGACAGGTTAAAAGTACTATGAATAATTATTTGCCATATATACCATTTCTAAAAACCTACCTAGATGCTTAAACATGTTTCTTGGGTTTTCCCAATCCATCTATGGGGGGAGGGGCTCCCCAAAGAATAAGAAATAAAGTAATATGCTGTGACTTTAGAAAAAGGAGCTTCACAACTGCTTCATTGTTGATTTTTCCTCTTGGGACATAAACAATTGTGATGACAAGAAAAAAAAATACACTTACAGAGGCAGGCAACTGAAGAGACATAGCACACATAGTTACTAAATTTGCTTTTAAAATGGCTGAAAATAGCAACAATTAAACGTGTTTAAATGGATGCTGGACAAATTATTGGAGAATATAGATTTTTTATCAGCAGGTTCTAATTCTGATAACTGAATACTGTCTCCTGAATGAAATCAGAATACCAACTACTAGGGAACAAATTGTTTATATACTTCCTAAATATTGTATGATACAAAATATTGAATGGTGATCAAACATTTTTATCTCAGGACTCCTTTACATTCTGAAAAATAATTCAGAAGTCCCAAATAAGTCTGGTTTATGTGGGTTGTATCTATTGATTTTTACTGTATTAGAAATTAAAACTGAGAGATTTAAAAATATTTATTTATTTATTTGATTTTGCAGATCTACTGGAAAGGCTTCTGGGATCCCCAGGAGTTACCAGAACACACTTTGAGAACTTCTGGACAAGATAGATCTAAGGCCTGATCCAAGAGGGAGCTATATGTGCTGAAAGCTACCCACAACAATATATTACATAGCAACTTCAATATTGGGTTCAATACTGTTAAAGAATATTTCATTTCTACTATATATATTAAAAGTTTTAGAATGTTAAAAAAATCAACATAAAGAGATGATTCACAAACACCCACAACAGCAAGCTAAGCTTCAAAGGGTTCAGATTCAATGTGATATACCCTTTGTATTAACTCTAATGTTGTATTTTTAGGATTTTAAATATAGAATGCTCTATTGAAGTATTCATTCCCAGTTCACAGATTCAGTTTAGAATGGTACCCATGTTCATAACTATAATTTATTTACTTTTCCCACTATCACTGAAATCCTAACTATATTAATTATTCAGAAATAAATTCTGTCAAAATTAGTGATTTTTTTAATGTTATCTACAGTAAATATCTCGATACTGTCTGGATTTCTTCCTAGTTGTCCAAATATCTGGGGTATAGAAATAATAATGGTATTTCCATCCGTACCAGAACCAAACACAGGGCATTACATATATTCTCCTATATTAAGTTACAACATATAACATATCCAACTAACATGTGAGTTTAATGGAATGGAAATTGAAAATGTATTTGCATGACAGTTACCCAGTTAACTGAGCTGTAATTTATGGAATTAGCTCATATCTGGATTCACAAGAATACAGAATAAATTAACCAGATAGGCTCAGTTCACAAAAGATGCTTAGTCTACTTTGTGTCACGGTAACCCAAAAACACTTGATTAGTAAAAGAAAAACCACCAGATCTTCCACTGGCTGGGTGAAGAAAACAAGGCCTTTGGGAGTAAACTATTAGTGTTAGACTTACCACCATGACTTCATCACACTTTCCCAAAAAGTGACTCAGTGCAATATGACAAGGCTCTACACTTACGTTTTTTAAGGCTGACTCAGCTAATTGACCTTTGTGAATATAATTCTGCTTTTATGAAGTATAATGCTAACGCTTCCCCTCTATCAGTTAATTGACAATTTTCCCTGTGCTTCTTGCTCTTAATATAGTCAATTGTTGGTTGCTTTCATAACTAACACTTCTAACCATGAGATTCTGGCTTCAATTTAATTCCTACAATTAGGCCTGGACATGCTTCCAACATGATTTGGAAGGAGTGCTTTGGACTTTATATGACTGTGAGCACAGGGGCTCTCTTCTATTTATTAAAGCACGTGTCTTTTTTCAGGCTTTAGCTGAAATAAGATGCTACTTGAATTTACCAAATCATTCAAGTACAAACCTGAAAGCCTTGGAGTAGGAATGGCATTGGTTGCACTTATGGATAACCTTTAGAAGGCTTGAGTTTGGAGTGATGTGTCCTCCTTGATCTCTCTTTTGATACAATCATTCTGGACCAACTTTGGGGTTAAGAGTATGGGACATTGTTTTGCAGTGATTCTTCCTCCAGGTCTGGTTCTGTCAGTGTTGGCTGTGGAGGAAGAAGTCCACCTACCGGTATTAGGCCTCTCTCTCCAGTGTCTGAAAAATGTAAGGCCTAGATGGGAAGAACTGACTTAGATTTAACCTGGGAAAGAATTGGATTTGTGTTTTTGGACTCCCAGAATCCAGTGAGTTGTCCTTGGTTCTCAGCAGGAACACATTCCCACAGAAAGAAATGGCGGGCAATTGAAGGGACTGCTTGCAGTTTCTGTTTAAGGAGCAGGTGGCAGCCATGGCTGAGGAGACCTTTGCACAAGATTGGCCTGTGCACCAAATATACCCTTTTGTGGACTGGGAGTGTTGTTCACTCTCACTCATGCCTTGGTCACCTCTCAGTTGGATTACTACAATGCTCTTTATATGGGGCTGCTCTTGAAATCCACCCAGAAATTATAGCAGGTCCGGCATGCAGTAACATATGCAGTTCTGGGTGCTTCATGTTTTTCCCATGTTCAAAATGCTGCTGCATGAGATGCCATGGTTTCGATTTGCTTTCTGAGTGTAATTCAAAGTGCTAGTTATTTAGATTTACAATCCTAAATGAAATAGGGCCAGGTTTTTTTGTGGGACTGTCTGTTCTTGATATGTCCATCCTAGCAGGTCAGAAAAGAGTGGTCACTTTCCACAGTCCCTTAAATATAGTTATCCAATGGGATGTTGGAGACGCACCTTTCCTGTGGTTGCCCTGACTCTTTGGAATAGCTGCAATTCAGAGGATCCCTGACCTATTAGCCTTTTGGGGGCTGTGAAGACTGGAAGCTTCATTCAGACTTTAGGCTAGATAGGAGGGAGCTCAGCAAATCTATGAATATGGGGAGTTTCTGCAATGTTGGGAAATGTGGTGCTTTCATGGATTGTTCTATTTATTATTTAAATACTATTGTGAATTACCCAATATTACCTTGTGTTAGACAGGCAGCCATATAAATTTATAAAACCTAATTAAATAAAAAGATGCATATGCCTTAATGAAAAATAAGAGACATTCTGTGCTGTCATAAGGCTGAAGCACTTCTGAATCTATTTCAAAGTATGCACAATCCTACTGGGTATTAAAACATCCTGTAGTCACTGAGGATTGTGTGTCTTCTTGTAATGTTTATATGGAAAAGGAATCAGAACAATTAGTTCTAGCAGTTGCTGTGGGATGCGGTTGTTCTAGGGTTGCTGCGGCTGATTCTACACTCCAGCTATTAATGCTGTTGCTGCTTTACTACCTTTTTTCAACCAAATTAACCAACATTCCTATCTTTCTCAAATGCTTTTAATATATAATTGATGAAATTAAAACATTAATCTAGTATTCTGTCTGGCATTAATGGCTCTGCCAGATTTCTTAATGTTACTCCCTTAAGTTCATGGGAAAATCCAATGTTATCGTTGAAGCAAGCAGCTAGGACTACACTTCTTGATTTTGATGTACTGGATTCCAAAACACCAACGAAAGGATCAGTTCCACTCACTTAGGTTCGTGCATTGATCCACGTAGCTCCTCAGAAAAGAACACAAGACACTCAGATGCTTTTGCTTTAGTAGTTCCATCTTCTGACCATATGCTAAGCAGTCAATGACCTTGAGAAATCTGCCTACACCTGAATTGCTTGACCACAATTGTGTGCAACTGAAAAGCTTTTGTATCCCTCCTAGTGGTCTATTTCAAAAATTTCCCTTTCCTGCCATCTAGCCCTCCTTCCAATGTTGATAAAGGCCTTAAAAAAAAGAGAGAATCTTAATCATTCTTTTGCCCTTCTTTTTTCAGTAACTGTTTTAAACTGTTTATTGTACTTAAGATTTTACTCCTACAGAAAAAGCTTTGTGTTTATGCACATATTTCACAGTAAAAAAATCTGTTTATTTCCATTTTGAGCAAAAATAATAGATAATAATAGCAAGTGGCAACCTTTCCCAGCTTGATTCCTCTAAGCCAGCAAAGCTTTTAATATACTAGAAGTTGCTGTCCCAAAACGCCAAGAAAGGCAGCAAATGGGAAAGACTGCCAAACAGAGACAAGAGTTAACAGGTCTCCTCTGACAGGTAGGGATTGTGATTGAATCTTTTACATGGGAAAATTTCTGTACAGATGCTATATATGTGATTTTTTTCAAACTTAGCTGCCAGCTCTTGTGGGTGAATGTTATGACCAGAGATATAGCAGAGAAATGTAATCTTGTTTATTTTCCCAATCAGCACAAAGAATGTTCAACTGAGCAACCAAGACTGTAGATCAGGGGTGTCAAACTCACGTCATGGCATCATCACATGACGTATCACTTTTCCCCCATTCGCTAAACCGGGTGTGGGTGTGGCCAGCACATGAGACATCCAGCCCGCGGGCCACGAGTTTGACATCCCTGCTGTAGATGATGGATAGCATGCTGCTGCTTCTTAACAGGCAGCAGCAGATATAAATGCTTGGCCTTTGTTCTTGACTAAGTATTAGAACAACTCTGTTTGTCCATTTACAGCATTATTTGCATTCTGGTTTCATGATTGAGCTCAGAACTCAAAGTGTTAAGCTTCTTTTCACATTCTGTATCATGAGTAATGTCATCTACTAATAAAATGATCATGATTCATATTTTATTAACATTTAAAGTATTACTTTAAATTTAAAAGTGTAGTTCAGTGGGGATTTAAGTAGCGAGGGGATGATTCTGTACGGATGATGAGTGAGTGCGTGCACGCGGGGTTCCATTTATGCAAGCTGCAGGCCTGCGTGCCCACTGCTTGAACAAATGGAGCTGCGTGCATGTGCTCACCCACCCGCTGCCTGTGCCAAGTGGAGCTGCCCGCGCGTGCCCTTCCACATCCTGGGGTTGGTTAACATCCCTGTTATAGACAATAAATCTTAATTGGCATCTGCTTCTTCTATGGAACAGAATATCCCTGGTTCATATTATTCTGTATGGAAGTCTTGCCAACATATTTACCTGCCTATAGTCCTGCTTTTTGAATCTAAGTGAAGCATTTTCTGCAATTCCACATGAAGAGTTTCTGTTTCTTGACGGAATCCCCCAGATTTTCTGAACTAATGTTGAATAATATCTGTAGCCATAGGGCTGCCATTTACCTATTTCTGTTTTAACCAATAGTTGTAGGGATTAAAACTAAGACCTTCTATTTGAAAAATTAAGGTCCAGTGGAGCTTCAGTGCTCATCTTGTTTAAACATATCTTTATGTACTATTAATATTTCTAAGTTCTCTTAGCTAAAGAGCAGCCATCATTTTATGTCTGTTATATTTTGCTGTGGTTTTTCTTGTTATCCCAGTCCATGTTCATTGTTGCTTTTGGAATGTATTTCTGATTGAAACTCTCAGAACAAGGTTTCAAATATATTTATATTTCCTTCCTAGGGATATTTGGTGATCTCTACTGCCTTAATTGCTACCCCTTTGTTATTTATATTCTTACCAAGTTTCTGTAATGAGGAATGCATATAACAATTTCCATTATCTATTCTATGTAATTTTATACTCTTTTTTTTTATTTGTAAGAAAACATAATAGTGCTTTACATATCTTACCTGGTAACAACTAATGCCTATAACTTTCTGGAATCTGTCCAGTCCTTTCTTTGAACTCAGTTATAGTTCTGGCCCTTCTATTTGGAAGATGGAAAGTTCCACTGCAAAAGTGTTTGGCAGACTCATGTAATAATAGTATAGAAGCAACAACAAATAGAAATTGAACAATACAATAAGTATGTCTATTTAAAAAGTCAATCAAATTAAATAGGCAAATAATACTTTGATGGGAAAATCTAGGTATGTATTGTTTGAATAAAACACATATAATACTGCATTTCACATGGATCAGCCATGGTGTTAAAAAACTGTTTGAATTCCAGTTTAATTTTGAAAGTGATATAGCAATACATTATAATAATTTTAATCAATAAGTAAATACACAATAATTCTTACCAATAATTCTCAAACAAAGTTATTTATTTCAGCCTGTGTAAACTGCCACAATGAACAGGTTCTATGCAGCATATAAGAGTGGAAGTGCAGCATATAAGAGTGAAGATACAGAATAAACATAATACATGTACTTCAGAATATAGAAATACATAAAATACATGTGGAAAGTGTAGTTTTCACAGCTTTATGAAAGGCTGAGAACAAAGGAGCTGCAAAGGAGAAGACTGCAACAGAAGAGGTCTGCTGTGTGACCCCAGTCTCCTCGGTCCAGGTAGCGTGGGGATTCTAAGCAAGCTTTCCCTCCCCCCCAAAAAGTGCACATTAAGCTTTATGAATAATGAAGACTTGATCACAATTCTGACATCAATGAATTTGATATGAAAATGTTAATTTAAGAAAGTGAAATTAAAGAAGCTTTGGGGTGGGGAAGCTGCAGAGAAGTTATCCTTCCTTCATAAATACTATACTTACACCAGGATCTACTCCTGTTTCTTTCCAAGCAGTACTGGGAGAAAACAAGCAATATATAATTGGCTTATTAGTATATATTAGAGAAATACAATTCATACTGTACCATAGCCTAAATGTACTTTATTGATTAACGCTAAACAACTTACCATTCTTTTAATGCAAAATGTACTGCTTAGAGAACTCATTAAATTTTAAAGTGAGTCCACATGAAACCCGGTAAAAGCATTAAAGTTTCATTTAACTGGATTAGATTGACTGGAAACTATATCAGACCCACATTAGTATGACGTTGTAGGCATTTAGTCAAACGGTCTCTAAGACAATCTGCACATTAGATCCTATCAAATAAAATGGAAAACTATATTGTCTTCTGTGAGAATAATGGACTCTGCCATTTCCACCCCTTCCCCTTCCTTAACCAAGCATCTTACAGATGTTTCAGACTGCAACTCTTGGAATTCCCAGTCAGCACAAACAAATGGCACGCCAGTAGTTCTGCAAAGTTCTAAAGTTAGACAACCAACAACCAACAGTCATTGATATTCTAGCGATGTGTCCAATAGGAGTTACAAAACCCAAGACAGAGAAAGATCAGAGATGCAGAGTATAGGCTCACAAAGATGCATGTACCCATAAAAAGCTTGGGTGCTGCCATTAGACGTCTGAAAAATTCCAAATTGTAATTGTTAATGAAACTGAAGAGTAATCATAGCAATCAAAATAAAATTGTTGGTCTAAAATGGTTAGCACTTCCCCATTTTGAGATTGGTATGCAACTTGGGGCTCCTCCTGGAAAGATGGCAGCTGTGATCAAGAAGGTCTTCGCACAAGTTCATTTTGTGTGAAAGTTGCATCCTTTTCTTGACTGAGAAGTCCTTCAGATGGATCAGTCTTAACCTGATCATCTCACAATTAGACCATTGCAGTCATTGAAAATTAGATGGTTGGCAAATAAATTTCACAATAAATAAAGGTTACCCTTGAAAGTCCCCTGAAAGCTATAGCTGATTCAAAATATAGCAGTGTAAGCAGTAAGGCTTGCTTTTTCTTATGCCCATGTATTACCACAGGTATGGGAGATGCTCTGCTTGCCAGTTAGTTTTCTGTTGCAATTCAAATCGTCACCTATAAAACTCATGACACGCTGCTATTAGGCTGGATACAGTATTGAAAGGTAGCACAAAACTTATTTTACTTTCTATAAAAATGTTTCTATAAATATAGAAACTTGTGTGACAGTGTGGTGTCCCCTCAAAATAATGCAACACAGAGTTATTAATGTCTAAACTGCTGGCAGCAAAAGTGATTACACCCCTAAGTGATAATGTCCAAGTGGGGCCCAAGTAGTCATTTTTCCTCCCTGGTGTCATGTGACTCGTTAGTGGTACAAGGTCTCAGGTGTGAAGGGGGAGCAGGCGAGTTAAATTTGGTGTTATCGCTCTCATTCTCTCATACTGGTCACTGAAAGTTCAACATGGCATCTCATGGCAATGAGGAGGATCTAAGGATCTGAAAAAATGAATTGTTGCTCTACATAAAGATGGACTAGGCTATAAGAAGATTGCCAAGACCTTGAAACTGAGCTGCAGCATGGTGGCCAAGACCATACAGCGGTTTAACAGGACAGATTCCACTTAGAACAGGCCTCGCCATGGTCGACAAAGAATTTGAGTGCCCGTGCTCAGCGTCATATCCAGAGATTAGCTTTGGAAAATAGACGTGTGAGTGCTGCTAGCATTGCTGCAGAGGTTGAAGAGGTGGGGGGGTCAGCCTGTCAGCGCTCAGACCATGCGCCGCATGCTGCATCAAATTGGTCTGCATGACTGTCGTCCCAGAAGGAAGCCTCTTCTAAAGATGATGCACAAAAAAGCCGGCAAACGGTTTGCTGCAGACAAGCAGACTAAGGACATGGATTTCTGGAACCATGTCTTTTGGTCCGATGAGACCAAGATAAACTTATTTGGTTCAGATGGTGTCAAGCGTGTGGCCGCAACCAGGTGAGGAGTACAAAGACAAATGTGTCTTGCCTACAGTCAAGCATGGTGGTGGGAATGTCATAACCTGGGGCTGCATGAGTGCTGTTGGCATTGGGGAGCTACAGTTCATTGAGGGAACCATGAATGCCAACATGTACTGTGAAATACTGAAGCAGAGCATGATCCCCTCCCTTCGGAGACTGGGCAGTATTCCAACATGATAAAAACCCAAACACACCTCCAAAACGACCACTGCCTTGCTAAAGAAGCTGAGGGTGAAGGTGATGGACTGGCCAAGCATGTCTCCAGACCTAAATTCTATTGAGCATCTGTGGGTCCTCCTGACATGGAAGGTGGAGGTGCGCAAGGTCTCTAACATCCACCAGCTCCGTGATGTCATCGTGGAGGAGTGGAAGAGGACTCCAGTGGCAACCTGTGAAGCTCTGGTGAATTCTATGCCCAAGAGTGTGAAGGAAGTGCTGGAAAATAATGGTGGCCACACAAAATATTGATCCTTTGGGCCCCATTTGTACATGATCACTTAGGGGTGTACTCACTTTTGTTGCCAGCAGTTTAGACATTAATGGCTGTGTGTTGCGTTATTTTGAGGGGA
>JANHFL010000279.1:14828-32380 GCA_032468155.1 Oxyrhabdium leporinum
TTTGAACCGCTAGATTGAATCAGCAGAAGTGGCCTGCAGTTCAACACTCTAACCACTGCGCCACCTAGGCTCTTGTATAATATAATCCATTGTATAATATAATCCATTGGTCCTGTTCTTGACAACAATACAGTATAAGTGCACTCCCTCTTCTGTGTTACAACCTGCAGAGAGAAAGGAAGATGACCTTGACAGGAATTTGAAAGAATCATTAATTAGATAAAGGGGAGGGGAAAAAAATTTATGTCCCGAGAATCGAGCCAGTATTAGGAAGAAGAGACCTCCCTGATTCAGTGAAATATCGGAACAGCGAAGAGGTGCAGCGCAGACTTGCAAGGTTCTCTTATTCTAGCCAATCTGCATAAAAGTAATTCTAATATTCCTGTGGAGTTGATTTCTTGGTGTGATCCATCTAGTAGAACTGACAACAACCCTTCATATACTTGAAAACCACTATTATATCTCCACCATGTATTTATGAGGCATTCCAGGGCTCTTGTTACCAAGTTAAAAGAATTATTTATTAATAGTGCCAGTTTATTTGCTTAAAACTATTGCCATCTGGGAATTTTGGGAACTGCAGTCTCAAAACTCATTGGCAGGATACCAGGTCTACAGGAGGTCTGAATTCACATATAACCCAACTCATGGTTTTGTATTATGTTGAACAAGCTGAACTAAATTAGATTGCATGTAACTCTAAACTAACACACACTTTATGGATTATGATATATGGGAGCCAAGCCCAGTAGAGACAGAATATTTTTTTAAAAAAATAAAATAAAATGGTAGAATAACTTCAGAGCAAACTAATGAATGTTCTGTCACAGTTATAGCTGTGAGAGTTAAACAGAAACTTTTTATGATCAAAGGCTGCTTTCAGGGCAACTAGGGGGAAAAAAAAACTTTTAACAGAGTTCTATAGCTTCACAAGGAAAATGGACTTGGCACCAAATATGACAGCCTTTATCTATTCTTCCATAAAGAAAAGCAAAATGCCATATAATGTTGCTTTGTTATCCTGTCCTGGACTATCAATAAGGCATAACTGGGCTGAATGGTTTCTGAATGTGTAAGGCAGGAGACCCCCTTTAAGCCATTCCTCGGGAATTGCCAAAATCTTACAATTGAAATTAATTCAGAATGCTATTCCAAAATGACTGCATTTGGGCTAAATGTAGCGGCTTATTTCACTCAAGTCCTTTTTCGTCTCAAAAGCTGCTTTCCAGTAGCCTGAATAATCAAATAGAAATAAATACAAAATTCAGCTCCCAATTTGCAAACTGCTGGTTTCCTCCCTTTCTGCCTTCTGAAAAATTGTCTATATTCAGATGGTATCCTAAACTATGTTTTAACATAGTATGATGAAAATATGCCACTATCTTCAAGCATGCATACTTGTTTCTTAAAGTCAGATGCGTTCATTTCTGGGTTGAAGTAATCTACCCTCAGATATGCCCTAAGCTCAGATTTGAAGCTGATCCATTTCCATCAAAGTAAACATTAACCACAATTAGTTGGATTTAGGCAACAGGGCACATTTTTACTTCAGTAATGAAATGGAGGCGAGGATGCAAAAGACAATAATAGTCATACAGGTAGTCCTCAACTTATGACTACAACTGAGCCCAAAATTTCTGTTGCTAAGTAAAACATTAGTTAAGTGAATTTGATCCTGTTTACGACCTTTCTTGCAACAGTTGTTAAGTGAATCACTGTGATTGTGAAGTTAGTAGCATGTTTGTTAAGTGAACCTGGTTTTTCTATTGACTTTCCTGGTCAGAAGGTTGCAAAAGGGATCACATGACCCCAGGGCACTGAAACAGTCATAAATATGAATCAGTTGACAAGCATTTGAATTTTGATCATGTGACCACAGGAATGTTACAGCAGACAGGTGAAAAATGTCATAAGTTGTTTTTTCAGCACTGTTGTAACTTCAGATGGTCACTAAATGAACTGTTGTAAGTCGATGACTACCTGTATTAGTTTAAAAGGAAAAGGAATCCATAAACCATAGGTAATTCCTTTATTGGAACCAACAAACCCAACACAAACTCCTTATCTGGAAGTCTATGGTTTTCAAAAACAAAGAATTGCCAAGTTTAATCTTGGTTTTGGTCTAATGGGTTGAGTGTGTGTGTGTGTGTGTGTGTGTGTATGAATCCTTTCAAAAGGCTTTCCTGGGATGCTAGCAAGGGAAAATTAGTTGTAAAATGTAAGTGGAGTCATTGAAAATCCTGGGCGGCATCATGTCTGGGTTTGACAGCCTCAGCAGCCCACGTTTTATGGAGAACATGCCAACAAGCTCATTTTCAAAATCCTTGTCTTTCAGAATGGTGGGGACAAATGCAGAATGTTATTAAACAAAGGGAGTCAACGAAGGACAGCTTTAAAGTATTCATACACAAACTATAGGAGATGGAAAGCTAATACCAGGTCTGCTTCATTTCACAATGGCTTCATACAGAAAAATGATTAAGCAACACAGCCACCAGGGTGGCAAAAATTCCTTCAAAAGGTAAACAGACCACCCCATGGGCTGCAGAAGCATAACTGAACTTCCACACACACATATATATATATTAACCAACAAAGGCAGTGCATTACAGACATTAAAGGTAAAAATTCCTTTATAAAGTAAGTGTGTATGGGAGGGGGGAGACACATACATTGCATTAAAGATAGAGTGTTTATTGTATCATGAAAACTGCCGGTATATGATGCATTTGGCCATAGAAGTGGCTTAAATCTAAATTCAAATTTTAAGGTGGAATATTCTGAAGTCTTTCATGAATGAGGAATTTCAGATACTTTTCTCCTGCTTGAGGCCATAGGATATTAAATTGCCCAGGCTACGTGTCTAGAAATTTTCCCTCTGGAGCACTGTATGCTCAGACGGTGTTTCTTGAATTCCACATGTGTTGTCATCTCAGAAAGCAAGGATGCATGTAAAAAGGCCCTGAAGTTGATTTCAGAGCACAGATGCATTCTTTGGGGAAAACATGGTCCTTCAAACTTTCCTGACTCATATTGTACATTGCTTTTAAGATAAGGACTACTTTGAATTGTGTTCAAAAATAAACTGGAAACCGATGCTGGCTCTGCAAGTACTAGTGAAAAACAATCCAAGTTAAAACGATTGCCCTTGTATTTCAGAAAATACAAACAAAAATGCAAACAAATACTGCCGTTCTTGAGTAAATTTCAAAACCACAAACAATGCATTTGAAGTATCTTACTGGGGAACAAGGATCCTGCAGATATAAGTGTAGGTTTGGTTACTTTTTGATTATTCCAGTGGTTTCCAAATTATACGCCAGAGAATCCTGTGTGATCAGAAGATTGCCAATGATTCCCCAGTGTTTTCGGGTATCAAAAGAGTATAAGCAGGAAGAATAGCACGAATGAAGGCAAATATACATGTACCGGAATAATGTTATAGGATCCAGTCTGAGTTACTCACTGGGAACAGATATTTAATCTTTCAACTTTTGGATTCGTGCTGGAGCCCATCCTCAGGGAACTTCTCTCTACCGGAATGTGAGACAGAAAGTAGAGAGAAGTTCCCTGAGGATGGGCTCCAGCATTGGGAACCAAATCTTGTCTCTATTGGTGTAGTTACCAAGATCTTAAAATGGAGAAACATTTACTTGGTTTGCTCATCAGTCAGTATGTATAGCCACCCATCTCACAAAAAGCAGTCTAAGATGGAAATGCCCCATTCAACCTTAACGTAACTACTGGTGAGATAAAACATCTCACATTGGTTGCTTGGTTGGTTGATTGATTATATGCCATGATTATATGCCTGACTCTGCACCTATCTCCACTGTAATTGAGTCTGTATACCTTGCCTTTGGTCGTTCTCTTCTCTTTTCCTCCATTTTTCTCAGTGTTTCAGATGTTTCTACAGAGCTAGGACTTCATGTGACATATCTCCAAGGTGTAGATCATTTGAGCCTGGTCAGTTGTGCCTCTGGGTTGATTTGTTCAATGAATCTATTTCTTTTTTTTTTCTGGTTTATCCATGGTATTCTCAGGAGTCTTTTCCAACACCACAAGTTCAAAAGCACCAGTGCTGTGTCTGTTCTGCTTCCCTTTTGGGGCTACTATTGATTTTAAGCAATTACACTGGAATTCTTGTATATCAATAGCGCTAGTTTGGTGTAGTGGTTAAGATGCGAGGTTAGAAACTTTAAAGCCTCAATCTTCCATAATTCGCATGATCACTTTTTAAAATAATCTCAGTTGTGGGGACATTGTCACACATGTGATTAGCACAGTTTTCATAGTATGAGTATGCATTGTACAAAGAAGTACTTCCTTTTCTGGTTCTGTATCTTGCCTCCTTTATTGTTAGTGAACGTCCCCAAATTCTCACATTGTGAGATAGCATGAAACTATTCATAATTTCATACACACGCACAAACCTCTGATGCTTCTTCTTCTTATGCATTATTAATAATTTGTTCCACTCCTGCAATATTATTTTGTAGAATAGTAGACAGAACTATAGAGCCAGTTTGATGCTGTGGTTACAGCACCAGACTAGAAACCTGGGGGACCGTGAATTCTAGTCCCACCTTAGACACAAATCCAGATGGGTGACCTTGGGCCAGTCACTTTCTCTCAGCCTTAGGAAGGAGGCAATGGAAACCACTTCTGAAAAGTCATCAAGAAAACTGAAGGTACTCTCCGAGAATTAGACATGGGAGGAAAAAAAAGAAAATCAGAATTACATATTATTCCAAGTATTTTCCTACAATAGATTTATATAAAAGCATGAGTAGATTGACATTTGTACCTTCAACTCAAATAATTTCCATTTGCCCTTGTCAGTGCAGTCACATACTGGGATATTTTCCATAATATCTCTACTATGGTTTGAAGTTTCCTCTGCTGACTATTTAATGTTAATTCAAACTCACTTTGAATTCAGGTTTGGAAAAATCCTTCTGGATTTGCAATTCCTTTTTTATTCATTAAACTGATTATCATTAAGCAAATTGGGTGTTCCATTACTCATAAAGTTGTTTAAAAATAAGATAAAAGTTTCAGGGTGATTCCTAGTCCATACTTTCTATACCTCTCCACTGTGGAAATTGTCAGTTTATTCTTACAATTTTCAAATAAATTGAGTTTTCTTTTACTTTAGCTTAGAGTAGAAAGCTAAAAGATAAACTGAAAGATAAGCTGAAAGATAAATTTGACCATTATTCCTAATTTCTTTCTTTTAAGTTAGCAAAATTGTGAATGAGCAGAATACGTAAACCCAATATAAGAGGAGAGAAATCAACCTTCCCTAATCTGATATTCTCTAATGGTTCTGATTGCTGGGAAATATGAGAGTTGTAGTACAACACATTTGTAGATTATAGAATCATAGAAGGATTGTAAAGATCATCTAGTCCAATCCTGTGTCCCAAACAGGAAACAACAATTACTGTACAGTTTCTATTTAAACATCTTCAATGAATGAGACTCCAGCAGAGAGCCAGTTTGGTCTAATGGTTAAGATCTTAGGCTAGAAACCAGGAGACTAAGGGTTCTAGATCTGCCTTAGGCATGAAATCTAGCTGAGTGACCTTGGGTCGGCCATTATCTCTCAATCTATGATGTCAGACTCAGGCAACCAACCAGTCGATCAATTCCTCTCTTAACTAATGGATCAACACTTAGTTGATCTGAAAAAAGTAGTCCTTGCACTTGCAGGAAAATGCCAGAAAGAAAAAAGAAGTAAAGGAGAATACAGCATTTCCCAAGGTACTGTAATTTGTTTCACTGTTGAATTACTTCTTTATAATTTAAATCTAGTTTCTTGTCCTCTCTTCTGGAATGAGTCTAAATAATCTTGCCCTATTATCTAGAAACAGGCTTCAGCAATCTGAAGAGAGCTTTCATATTTCCCTGCAGACTTATTTCACCAGGTTAAATGCATCCAGGCATGTCATTTTAGTAGCTATCCTCTGGACGTGATCCCGTTAAACTAAATCTACATGTTCCTAACATATACTGTCTTGAACTGATTATATGAAAAACTGCCCATCTCTAATAATTTTATAGTTTTACTGGGCAGGATGGGCACGTTCCAGGTTCCCTCATGACCTTCAATAATATCATTTATCAGGAACCAAGGAAAGTTGTCTTTTCGGTGCCTGCCCCCTTGAAGATTATTTCCCAGTTCCGGAGATCTGTATGACTTCAACTCTTCAGTTGTTCCAAAAATCTTTCAAAGACTTGGCATTATCCCCAAGCTTAGAGTGAGGGTGGTTATTAAGCATCTGATGGTCATTTTGTTGCTTTGGAAGAGAGGGTATTTTTTTCCTGGATATGTACATTTTTTTCTGTTTTATTGTTTCTTGTTTTTGGATGTAATCTACTCAGAGTTTGCTTTTTTTTTAGTTGCATCATACTGTACTATGGATTCATGTTGAACTGATGTTCCCCAAGGACACCAAGATCTCTTCTGTATGAAATGTTGCCCAGTATGGTCCTATCCATCTTAAACTTCTACCTTTGATTTGTTTTCCCCTACTGAAATAAAGGTCTTTGCATTTGCCTCTGTTGAAATTAATCTAGCTGGTTTCTGCCCCTTGTTCCAGATTGTCAGGATCCTTCTGAATCTCATCACTTTGTTCTAAGATGCTTACTGAAATCTCTTTTTAAAGACAGGAATAATGTCTGCACTCCTTCAGTCCTCTAGAACTATACCCAACCCTCGTTTTGTTAATCTTCAAAGATTACCAAAATGGCCAAGGAGATGACATCTATAAATTCCTTTAAGACTCTTAGATGCAATTGGTGATGACCTGGAGAGGTAAATTTGTTCATGGTAGCCAGGTGTTTCTAACCAACTCTTTACTTACCTTGGATTGTACTTACCCTATTCCCTCTTTTTGTTAATTGTTCTGCTTAGGTTCATTTGAGCACAGTTCCCCTTTGGGGAGAAAACTAGAGCAAATATGTCCTCTGCTCATCACCTCTTATTAACTTAGGATATTCTCCTAGCAGTGGGCCCGCCCCTTCCTTTTTCCTCCTTTTCCTACTGACAAAGCGAAAAAAGGACTTTTAGTTGCTTTTAGCATTCCCTTGCAGGCCTAAGTTCCTTCTGCATTTTAGCCTTTCTTTCTGCAAACATTGTTTGACATACCTTCTTGAAGATTATACCAATTTTCTATTTCCTGTACACAGCCCTGTTAGCTCAGTCCAAAGCTTCCCAATTATGTATCCACAATAGTTTTATAAGCATTACCTCATTAAAATGTGGTGCAGTTGTAGCTCCAGTATCTTATTTTGAAAAATTCCCAATGCTCCTGTGCTCTCTTTGAAACAAAGATTTATCTCCATGGACCCATCTACTACTACTCTAAAATTGTTGTAATGGACTCTCTTGAAATCTAGTACCCATCCATAACTATGCTTCATTTTCTCTTTTTCTGGTATTTTAAACCCTAAGATGACATGGTTAGTTCCTCCCTCCAATCAGCTTTCCCTTATTAGTTAGGTTTAGCTGACGAAACCCAATTATTTTATCACTTCTTTAGCAGGTTGGGGAAGACATTATGAAGGTCTAATGTTGCATTAAAGGGCCCTCATAATGTAGATACTTTATGGATGTCAACAGAATTCCAAAAGGATTGAATAAATGTGTTTCTAAGCAATTGTCCTATGCTGCTTTATTAGTCAGATTCATGGATCACACAAATGTTTAACAAGAAAAGGATTCATATTACATTTATACATGTTTTAAAATGAAATATGAGAAACACTTTTCTTTTTTACCGGTTTCCTATAAAACCTAGTTCATAAAAACTGTGTTCCTATTCCTTCCGTACCTTTTATTTTCTTTAGTGTGCACACAGACCTTTGAGCATAAAACTGACATGGAACAATTATTTCTTAGGAGAGACAGTAGGTTACTTGACCGTTTGGTCACTAATTAAAATTAATTGAATAACTAATGAGAACTGGGCTACTGAGTATTTGAGCTTCTGTTGGCTGTGCCTGCTTTTTATTTTGTCATATGCATGCTACAAATGTACACTGATGTACCAGCAATTTTGTCTGCTTAGGGAAAAAGAAAATTTACGACCAGCCCCTGCACTTACAAGATGTCACAGGATCCCCACAATCATGTGATCAGAATTTGGGTGTTTGGCAATCAGCATGCATTTACGATGGTTGCAGCATCCTGCAGTCATGTTATCACCATCTGCAACCTTCCCAGCCAGTTTCTAACAAGCAAAGTCAATGGGGGAAGCCTCCTTCTCTTAGTGATTGCATGACTCACAAATCACACTTGCATTGATTTGCTTAATAATCTTGGCAAAAAAAGGATTGTAAAGTTGGGTGCTATGTACTTAACAACCACCTTGCTGGAAGGTAGTTGAGGACTACCTGTATGGCAGTGAACACTATTTGGATTATTGGGCAGTTCTTCAGGTTTTAAATATCGCTCACATTCTGAAATAGCTAATGTTCCTTGTGACAAAATACATGCCATAACTCCCATGGAGGGTTACAGCAATTTCTCCCTCTATTTTTAACCCTCACCTGCAATACCCAATTTTTTGGTCCTGTTCTATCCAGTGGAATAACTTCCATCCACTATAGAAATAGTAACAGTACAGAAGATCAGTGTTACAAGTGGAGAAGGATGCTCATTCTCCATCAGTAACAATGTTCTGAAGAACTTGCCTTTCCTTATATATATTGAACTAAGATTTCATCAATGAGAGTCCCATTTAGAGAAATAGTTATCTCCTGCTGCCTCACAACCCCAACCCCAACTCAGCCTTCTATCATTGCTTTGCATAAAGTGTAACAGATCAATTGCCCCCTCAAATCCCAAATCATACAAAAGAGAATTTTTATATACAAGGTATTTTAAAGATGGTGTCCAAAGCATGGAACATTTGTGAGGTGGGTCAAAGCATGAGGATGAGCGGAGGAGGAAATTTTGTGGGTGTCTGGCCACATCCCCCATTCATCTGAAGGCAGAATGAAGCCTGGATGAGTGATGACAGAGGTGATGTTTGACAGATAAGGAACCCTCAAGGTATTTGGCTTTGGCATAGTTCAGAAAGGCATGTAGCCTCCTCCAGCCCAGCGAGCTCCATAGCCCAGCATATTTAGGCCCAGAACAGTCTGAAGATGATGCTAGTTATGTTGGCTTTTCCCTCTGGACTTTACCAGCCTCCTGGGCACTGTTTGGCTCGTGGTAGGTGTCTGTCTGTTGCCATGCCTTTGGTGTCAGCACAGTTGACTAGTCCGTGGCTCCTGACAGCATAGACTGGCCAGGTGGTGTGAAGACTAGTAATATTTCTTCTTTTTATTCATCTGGGTAGACATGTCAGATTAGTAGGACAATAATGATGGACTTCTGTTTCCCAAGATGTTTCATTTCTCCAACAGGGAGCATAGTAGAGTGGATACTTCATCTCACCTAATGTCCTAGAGTGGTTGTGGGAAATGAAAGGGATGGCAGCTAGGGATGGTCAGAAGGCTAGGATAGAAAAAAAGGTAGGGCAAGGCAGGCATTAGCAGTGGGCTTTGCCAAGGAGTGATGGACCCCGGAATTGTTCAAGGATGCCAAAGGTTGATGCTAAAGAGGATCTTGTCATAATAATGATCTTAAATCCAATTCAGTAGTCATTTACTTTTGGAGGAATTCCTGGAAATGTAATGAAAGCAATAAACCTTTTTTTTCTTTTTTTTTCCGCTTCAGAAATAAGTCCTAGATGTTCCCCTCTGCACCATCTACAAATTGTGAAGGCTTCAAAAACAGAGCATAATAACAACAATACTGTAAATTTAAAGTAGAACATTGAATAAGAACTGATCAGAAGATGGAAATGAACAATTAACGCTGACATTCTTTGTTGAATGTTTATCCAACAATGATGAATTTCGGGTTTTGAGTCAGGTACAGCAACTGCGCCCTTCCCATAAATCTATCATCTCTGAATCTCAGACTCATATATTTACAATTTACAGTTTCACCCCGGATTTCAACACAGAGACTTTCCAGGGTAACTTGGCTGGGGTTACCTTTTCGTTTCAAAGTTTCGGGGTAAAGAAGAAGCCACAGAGCAAAGACTTACCAAGGTATATGCCAGTCTTGGATACTATTTGGGGTGTTGGACTAAGTCCAGCAAGATCATTGTCATGTCTGCCTTCCCTCATGGAAACTCAGTGGATGGCTTTAGTATAGCCACTAAGCACAACAAAACCTGTATGAGTAGAACCAACAGAAGGAAGAACTAGAAGAACCTTATTGAGATCCTGAAGGAAATGAGGAATCTTCTCTTGGAATATAATCAGATGAATTCTTTTCGATGTGCTGCTCTACTATACACATTGCTGGTGGGCTCTCTTGGTATTTCTCCCGCTTCCAGGGGTACATAGAATATTCCAAGCAGAATCTATAAATGAGCAAGTTACATTTTCCCTCTGAGCCCCAAGCAAGACATGCCATAAAAAGTAGAATGGAGGACCATTGTTTCACATTCAAATAATTAGTTATGCCACCTCTCCAAAGATAGCATTTCCTTCTCTCCTTCCTGAGTTTTTTTATTATTTACCCCAAGCAGACTTGGGCACAATCAGCAGACTTAGTCCTTACTCAGCCACTGCAGAGAGGGGAGAGCCCTATATGTTTTCTTAACCTAAAATGTTTTGACTAGAAGTTCCTCCAAACATGACCATATTTTATTCTTCTTTCTCAGTTGCTGACTGAATTTGCTTCTCAGTTTCTATATTTAAAAAAAACAACCACATTTCAGGGTTCAGAGTTCAGAGTGTATATCAAGCGAGCCCTCCGTGTTCAGTATGGAGTGTTCTGTTCAAGATTTCAGTTAATCAGCCTCATCCTCCTTGCCAAGTAGAACATTGTCTACCAGTCAGTCAATATTCAGGGCACCTTCAACATATTCATTTGCCACAGCACTGGTCTGGATATATAGCTGGGGCTGCAGCTGGAGACAGTCTCAGCTGCAATAAAATCCTCGATTCCTCCAGTGTATCTGGAATGTATACGATTGAAGAAAGGCTGCAGGTAGTCCTCAACTTACAACCATTCATTTAACAACAGTGCAAAAGCTACCACAGCCTTGCAAAAATGACTTACAATCTGCACTTACATGACTGCAATTGGAGTTGCAACATCCTGCGGTCACGTAATTGTGATTTGCGACCTTTTGGTTTTGACAATTTCCAGCAAAAAAGGCCCATTGGGATTTGATTCTCTTATTGAGGACATGCTTTGCTTAATAACCACAGTGATTTGTTTAACAACCACCATGAAATTATTGTAAAGTTGGGTTTGACTTGATTTAAAATGACTTACGACTGGTTGTGGTCTTAAGCTAAGGACTACCTGTACAGCAAATCAGAATTCCATCTACCACCTAAATCTGGTTCCTAATTAAAATGATCTTCCTTTGTCTTTATTTGACTCCATAAACCATATTGTAAAGAGACACTTTTCTTATCTATGCCTCAGTTTCCCCCTAAAGGAAAACGGGAGGTTGTTACCATTCCTTCCACTTTTTTTTCCTTCTCAAAGATGCTCATGGATTTTAAGCCAACTTTAAGAGAGACAAAGCTTAGCTCTAAGCAGGGACACCTGTCACTTGAAGGGAAAATATATATTGATTGTTATTAATGGTTCAGCATTTAACTGCTCGGCCCTAAACCAGCCAGAGACAGTGGAGCCAAGCTGTCTGGGACTCCCTGTGATGTTGTAAAATGACAGCCAGGCAAACCGCCTGGAGAAAAGGTGTAACCAGAATTTTAAACTTCATCCCCACCTCAAATGTTCCTATTTGGCATATCACAACAAAATGCTTGGGAATGATGTCAACTAAGAAGGGAGAAAGAATCCAGAAAGGGTGACTTGTTACTTTGCTCAATTTTAAGCTGAAAAAAAAACAGCAATTGTCTCTTCCCTCTTGAGTGCTGTGAAAAGATGGTACTTTGCAATGCTAGTAATCCATAATGGGGCATTAGTTCATTGGCTTCTATTGTGGCAGAGGGCTTGGAGAAAGCTGCTTGCTATGGATCTCTCCTCTAAGTAGGTTTGCTGTCCTCCTTTTTGCCCCTCTCACTTTGCTTCTCTTTTGGGGGTCCGAGTTACACAAACTACGTATAGAGAAAAAGAGCAAAGCATTCAATAGTTACAGATCCTTGCTCTTCTCTTCCTATTGTTCACTTCTTTAGAGGTGATAAATGATAGGTAATGGCCATAACTAGGATCCAGAGCAATCTTTTTCAACCCTGGCAACCTTAAGATGTATGGACTTCAACTCCCAGAATTCCCTAGCCAGCATACTAGCTGAGGAATTCTGGGAGTTAAAGTCCACATATGTTAAAGTTGCCAGGGTTCAAAAACGTTTACCTAGACTAGAGGCTTGAGGGTTTGGCAAGGGTCCCTTTTAGAGTGAGGGTTTTGGTAGGGGCCCAGTGATACTGACTTCTGAAATAAACTTTAGATTATGGAAAAGAGCAGCCTTCTCCAACCAGAAGCTCTCCAGTGCCTCTGTATTGTGATTCCTTGGTCACAAAAGTATATAACCAGGGTTGTGATTCAACAATCACTGGAAAGACCTGGGTTTCCCTTGATCAAGGGAAACAATCTGATTTCACTCAAAATAATGGTATTGGGTGCTATACCCTTGGTTGGTATGAAGGTTGGTATATCTCTGCAGACCAGTCATTTTTCAGATAGCAAGATAGTAATTAAGAGGTAAGATAGCAATTGAGAGCTACTCCTTTATTCATAGACTTCTAGGAGGCATTTTATACATTGACAAATACTGTCCTTTATTTGAAAGGCCGTTGGAGGTGATGTCCTCTATGTTAAGTGTAGCAGAGACAGAGCCTAATTTAAATTAAGCCTAAAGAATCAGAAGGTAAGAGAGAGCAGCAGAGGACATTAAAGTTGCTCGTCAAGCAACAATTCATATTTGAGTAGCAGGGACCTATGTTCTCCAGCCACTATGATAAACTGCATTATATTTTATTTAAATTAACATACCATTCTAATAATAGTAAATAACTCCCTGTAATCAGGATTGATTTTAAAGATCCATGTTAGATATAATTACGGTGCAAATTGGTGTAGTAACATTGATGAAAAAGTATATGTAAAAGTACTTTATGTTCCAAACTATTATTAGGACCATAATGTTGAAAACGTGTTCCAGAATGACCATCTTAAAAAGTTATGGGACCTCTGAATTCAGAGAGACCAACATCTAGAATTTAACATAATGCCAGACATCACGGGAGTTGAAGGAAAGCAAATCTGACCTAAGAGGAACTGAAAAAGATAGTAAAATATGGAATTTAAGAACTGAAATAATATCTAAATGGTACTCTTAATCATTTTTTCCCTAAAATTCTTTTGCAATCATATCAAATAGGAATTAATAGAATAGACTCAGTAAAAACTATATGAACTTTACACTATTGAAATACAGATAGACACAGACTGCATATAGCAAAATATTGTGTGCATGAGTTATCCAGACCCTGTCCCAGTTGAATGCCAAAACATACAGGACTGTGCACGATGCATAATGAAAAGATGTGGTTAATTCATCTGTTTTGGCCACTTGACTATTGTGCTACTTGTGGGAAGGGGGAAAATACTATTCAATGCACTGAAGCTTTCAGTCACCAATAATTATACTCAGTAGCTTACCCCAGCCGTTTCTCCCCACCTCCCCAATTTTTGAGATTTCACTAAGCACACTTTCACATATGTTTTCAAAGCTATGACAGCTAAAATTCCTTACATACCCACCCACCCCAAAGCAACTAAGGAAAATGAAAAATTGAAAAATCTCAAGAAAGTGGATTTTGTGTCCAATGGATCATTTATTCAGCGATATTTCTCTACTCTAAATCAGAAAGGCAAGACCTATTTTTAAAAGGTTTCCAAAGAATCAAAATCCAGATCTACCCAATGAAACTCAGCCACTCATAGACCACAGAAGGTTACCTCACTTCTTCTTTCCTCTCTTTCAGGACTGGCTGACCTTCTGTTCAGAATTCTAATTGGCCAGGAGCGCTACTTAGATGCAGCTAATACACCCCTTGATGGAAGTTGCTAGGGAAGATAAACAGGATGGTGCTATTGCTTACATATCCTGTTTGTAGCTTATTTGTTGACAACTGGTGGCAACTATAGAAAGAGAATAGCCTCTTGGCTTGATCCATCATGGCTCTTATATACAAACTGTGACCTGTTCGGCCTAGTTTTATCTGTGACCAACCTGCCAGCCTTTTTTCTACCCAAATTTGTTGACTTTGCTTTTCTAAATCTAACTTGCTTTCTTTGTACCCTTTCACTCAAAATATTTCTTCCCTCAGTATTAACCCCAGCCTTCTTCAAAACAATCAGTAGCTACCACATCTATAAAAGTATTTTGCAAGTCGTCATCATTTCCCCCCCTCCCGAATTGGCACAATCTATTGTGATGTATGGGCCCGTATCCAGGTGTGTGGCAGAGTTGGCCAGGATCCTAAGAGTGTTGAAAATGGCTTAAAGGTTGCTCGACTAAAGGCGCACAAAGGAATTTAATCATATTTAAAGAGGTAAAAGGGGACGATCTGCATTAAAGGAGAGGATTGTGCATCAGACTAAACAGTAAAGTCAATCTCAACTCTTAGCGACTACATGGACATACCAATGGTTTCTTCTTCTCAACCATGATAGCTTTAAACTTGCTGATTTCAAGTGCTTAGATTAGTGTTTTTCAAAATGCTAGCTGGGGAATTGTGAACACTGAAGTCCATATGTCTTATTTAAAATTTCCTAGTTTGAGAAACACTGACTTAGACTTTTTTAAAGGAAAGAATGGATCCACTCTTTCTTTTCACCCCAAAGCATCCCAGTTTAATCCCCAGCATTTCCAAGTACGGCAAGAATAAAATCCTGTCAAAAACTCTGCCTCTCTGCAGGATACAGCATTATTTTGATGGTTAACAGAACTCGGCTGCAAAAATCTGGATAATACATTGCAAGAAAGAAATAATCCTGTTCTGTCCCCTTGCTGTATGTATCACGTGGCTGTTTTGACTGTTGCACGCTGGGTCTGGTATCCCTATTGTTGTCAATCAAAGGACTGCAAATAATTTGTAGGTCTCATGCCAGATCTCTTATTCCAGACTAAAGGCAGGCCAGTGAATTGATCCAGGGTGAAATACAAATCAGGGTTAATTCAATTAAAAGTAAAGTAATTAATTCATATGATTATTTAATTCACGGAACACAATCATCCCCTTTTGTGCAAAATTATAATTTGGTGGAGAATTATTGCCAGTCAGTAAAGATGAATTTGATGAATTCAAATTCATTTTCTTGCAGAAGACCTAGCAAGGTTCGATATCTGGCATCTTCAGGCAGGGTTGGGAAGGACTCCTGAAATTCCAGTCAGTATCAGCAATAATGAACTAGATGGACCAGTATTTTGACTCATGTGAAGACAGCTTTCTATACTTCATCTTTTTCCCCTTAGGTCTTACTCCGGTTTCATTTATTTATTGTTCAGGCTTCAAGGCCACTTCAGTCATATCCTAAATGGTGTGCACTCCATTTGGGTAACCAGGACCGAAAGAACACAAACCATCAATACTAACAAAATTTTAATGATAAAATGTTCTTCTAGTACAGTGTATAAGCAATCACTATCCGACGGGTGTCCATCAGCACTTCAATCTTCTGAAGCAACTAGATCTTGACAGCTTTCAAAAGGTTCAGGTTTATGATAGACCACAGGGTGAATGCTACTCCATGCTACTCCATAAGTGAAGACCACTTCCTATACTTGTTCACATTCTCCATGTGAATTTGCAAATGTATCTCAAATTTTAGGATAATCAGGTAAATCTGGATACAACATTAGCTCCAGTAATGCAGTACCAGAATCACCAACCCACTTTGGAACAGGACAGTCCAACTCTTAATCTAGTGGACTATTCGCAATAGCACACAGACTTATATACCGCTTCATAGTGCTTTACAGCCCCCTCTAAGCAGTTTACAGAGTCAAGATATTGCCCCCAACAATCTGGGTCCTCATTTTACCAACCTCGGAAAGAGGGAAGGCTAAGTCAACCTTGAGCTGGTGAGAATCGAACTGCTGGCAATCAGCAGAGTCAGTCTGCAATACTTTCATTAGAGAATTGAAAGGCCTTCTCTTTCAACAGTTTCACAGGCACAAAAAAGGAAAATCAGGATAACTCTCAAGCACAAGGTAGAACATAACTGTCTGGTGTATTTGGCTGGGTGTTTGTCCAAACTGTCATTCAGCTATCAATCTGGGTAATGCCCAGACATAAATCTTTGCATGGCTGAGTGCCTGACACTAGTAAAGGAATGTCTCAGTGAAAAGACAACGATACCTTTAAAAAGGTTTTTTTTTAATCTTAATGCATCAGCTCTGGCTTTGCCTGTCCTCTCTTGACTAAACCCTTGCTATTTTCTGCAAGGCTTTCTTGAAAATCTGGGGGTGTGTTAATGGTAGTTGAGCAGCATTGGGAAACTGCTGCATTTTCAATGACACCTCCTTAGATGCAAGATGCCTGAATCACTTCATTTCTAAGTTCCACACAGATTCTTACAGGGAAAAATTAAAAACTTTTTTGAATTTTCATTTTTAAAAAAATCATGGGAATGTTAAACAATAAGAACCTTTCTTCAAATAAGAGATGTAACACTGAGAATAAGAGCTGCTAATAGATATGTGTCTTTACTATCTGATTTCCTCCAGGATATTTCTCTATGTGTATGTATGTATGAATATATGTATATAATTATTGTCTGTAATTATAGGTTGATAATTATATAATTCACAGTATGTGTATCATAAGTGAAAGACTGGGCAAACTGGCAACTAGGAAGGGTGTAACCTGTATCATAAGTTAATAAAAGAGAAAATACAACTATTTTTCTTTTTGATGTAGCTCTGATCTTCCCAGTCAAGATGGCATAGTAAAAAAATAATAATAATGGCAGTTTCCATTTGATGAGATTAA
The DNA here is from genome assembly GCA_032468155.1 of Oxyrhabdium leporinum. Lineage (NCBI taxonomy): Eukaryota > Metazoa > Chordata > Lepidosauria > Squamata > Cyclocoridae > Oxyrhabdium > Oxyrhabdium leporinum. The sequence continues at coordinate 31,875 of JANHFL010000279.1, forward strand.
CCTGCAAGCAGGGTGGGTAACTGAGATCGTTGACATTCTTCTAAGGCTGAAAATGGGGTGGATTGACAAAAAATCTTCCAGGTATTTCTCTTAAAACTTGAATTATAGTCTGTAAAATACCAGAATAACCCAAATAATGGAGAGAATAGTAAATAGGCCATCCACAACTCATAGGGTCATAGATTCAGAGATATTTCCTTATCTAAACAGAGAAACAGAGTGATCAAGAGTTAAAATAGCAGTGGGAGCGACAGGTAGCTTTAGTGGGACTGGTGGGCTAGAGCAGCGCAGGACTGTTTATTGTTCCAGCAGTGGCACAACACTGAAGCAACCACAAATTTGCCAAATTTCAATCCCAGGGGAATCATGAGTTTCTGATTTTGGATGAATTTTGTAAGTTAGGCTATGTTCCTTGGTTCAAAAATTGTTGCCTGATGATGTTTCACTCAGCTAAAGGTTACAGACATGACAGTATTTGTAGTATATAGATAGTAGAATATAGAGGA
>JANHFL010000279.1:32480-47375 GCA_032468155.1 Oxyrhabdium leporinum
ATGCATTGGAAGATTTGCAAGAAAAACCATTTGCCTGAAGTCAAGAACTGGTAAGACCATAAAATAAATAAATTAATAAAAAATGAAGAAATTAAACTACTCTGGGACTTTGAAATTCAAATGGTTAGGCACCTGCTGCATAACACTCCAGATGACAAATGTCAATAAGAAAGACAGAAAATCTGGGTAATGGATGTGGCAGTACAGACAGCAGAAGAGAAGAGAAAGAGTTGGGGAAGACAACAAAATACAAAGAACCTGAAAATAAGAAGTAGAATGACTATGGCAAAAGAAAGCAAAGGTAATAACAATAGTAATGGGTACCTTGGATGCAATCCCAAAACAATTGAAGCAATACTTGAATACCATTGGCAATGACAAAATCACTATCAGTCCATTGCAAAAAGCAGCTTTACTTGGAACAGCTTACAAACACAAACAACCAGACACACACTTAAAGAGTTCAATTAGCTGTTTTATTGCTCAAGCCTATTCACAGGAATCTTCTCAGACTGAGAGTTTGCACTTGAGTCAGACTAGATAAGGTTGAGTGTAATTCAAGGTGGCGGGAGGACATTGCCCTCTTATTCCTATGTTGAGATTCCAGACTAATTCCCCATATGACTCCTCCCCCTAGCTAGTTTCTCTCCTATATCAATAATACCCTTAACACCATTAAACATCAACATCTACCTATTCCAGGCCCTTGGGAAGGACTCAATGTGTGGATAAAAATGCCAAATCCATTCTGAACATCTGACTGACTGTGCAACAAACCATAATAATAATAATACCAAGATCTATTGAATTCAGTGGATCACCCACATTAGAGAATAATGGCAGTCCAGTATCTACTTCCCTAGGAGTAAAACCAACCAATTTGAATTAACTTGCTTCTGCATAAAAATACATTGCCTTGCACTATGGAAAAAATGAAAGTTTCAGCTTCAGACCTCCAACATTGTGGACAACTTTTACTTATTTATAAGTTTAGCTACTTTACCTCTTGCAAAGCGCTCTGATCTGACAGATGCTGGGATTTCAAGGAAGGTTTAGCTAGTACCACTGCAAAGCCATTACCTAAGAAGTCAATATGTACTTTGGCAGAGGAATCATCTCTCCTATAGATCTCTACTCAGAAATAGGTTAATTCAACCAGACATATTCTCAGGTAAGCAGGTATAACACTGCTGACTTACAAACTAATCTGTATTCTGTCAATTGATAAAAGCATATTTTGCGATTTCTGCATCAGGGGAGTAAATCAAAGTGGGGGGGGATTTTTAGCTGTCTGGCTGGGCAAACCAGCATTCATCTGTCAAACTGGGTAATAGAGGAAAAAAGAAAACAATATATTTACGGGGTGTATCAAAAGTCAAGTCTCATAGGCCAATCACAATGTTTATCAAATAACTTTTGCTGTACATAAGAATGTTCAAAGGCCATGCATCAAATGAGTAAGGAGATATTTAGAAGAAATTGGCAAATGATTCAAACATTTAATACAACAAATTGTCTATGGAGCCTGACTTTTGGTAAATCCTGTAATGAGGGTTTCTCATGTAAAATTTCATGCATATACATATATATATATACATAACCTTTTCAGTAGAAGATGATCATATTTCTTTGTAATCTTCTGTAAATAATATAGGTCTATAGGCAACAAACTAATAACTCACATGTAACACCAGGTCTTCAATTCACTGGGTAACTGGGGCTATAAATTTGCTTCTCCAGTTTTGAATAACTAATTTCTTGGCAATAACAAGGGCATGGAGAAGAATCCATTTCCAGTATCTGGCTGGCAATTTTCCTGTAGAAGGTATGCATATGAAGGCATATGAAAATATTAAACTATTTTCAAAACAAAGAACGACTTGCCTCCAGAAACTGTGGATGCTGCAACATTGGAGGTTTTTAAGAAGAGATTGGACAAGAGATTGTGTGAAATGGTATAAAGTCTCCTTATTAAGCAGGGGGTTGGAGTAGAAGACCTCCAAGGTCCCTTCCAACTCTGTTATTCTAAATTAATAAATGCAATTACTTCCTCCCAGAATGCAAAAGGCATTGCAAAAAGATGTGGTTCAATAGCAAACAACTTTTCTTGCAGAATCACTCCATTGTCAGAAAAAAAGGGAAGATCATTCACAGCACTTCTGCAGAAAATGGAAAATGGGACTACAGTACACACAATGATTGCCATCCAGCATCTGTTTCAAAACAGGGAAAAAAAGAGTTCTCTCAATTATGGCTGTGTTCCCATCAGCAAACCCATTCTGATGCTTCTCCCAGTGAAAATAATTCATCCTTGTTAGCAAAATGCAGACACCCAAGATGGGGAGGGGGGGGGGAGTCTGCAATGGTCCAGTCAGTGTTAAAGCTAGCAGGGAGACATTTACCTATCCCATTTCATTTGATGTTTAATCCACTTTCCCAGAGCAACAGGGTGGGGAGAGACAAGCTAATAAAATGAAATAATCAGGGAGGTAATACCAAGATCCCTTTGCTGGAAGGCAGTTGTAAATCCTGGTCTTTGGGCCAGCAGTTGCACAGAGCATGGCTGTCCACAGTTTAATACCACACCCAAACTAGAGGTTGCTTTAGATTAAAACTAACTCTAACTCAGCAGTTGTTGATATGATGTGCTAAACCCTGCCCATGGCCCCATTAAGTGTGCTGTGCAAAGACAGTCAGTCTGCTCTCCTCTTAAATAGCTCGCACCATTAAAAATCTTTCTTTAGTCCAAACTTGCTGCAATTTCTATGCCTTGAATTTAGTAAGGCTGGTATATCAGTGCTGCAGAAATATGGATGAAGACAAGGATCAGTAACAATTGCAGCCGAGATAAGATGAACCTAGATTGAATCCTGACCACTAGAACAATAGGGAATGAGTTCTTCAGATCTTTGAAAAGAATTGCTACATTTAACAGTCTAATATCTGGGCTAAACTTATATTCACAACTCTCAGATCTATCTAATCTTCTGGTCACCTTCCTCAAGACTATCTTAACTTTTCTGGTTCTAATGTTATGCAGTAGTTTGCAATATTTAATATATGTTAGTTATCTTTAAATAATGTTGCATCATTTTGTATAGTAGCTGCTGAATATGGTGCACTAATTAAAACCAACCCAGGCAAAAGGATTAAGCAGTTGTAGCCGATGATTCAACCGGAGCTAAAGCTCTTTTTCTGTAGGACTTTGACTAGGTAGCTTTTCAAACACTCCTATAAAACGATTCCCCAAGATGGGGGGGGGGGGGAAGTAATTTTTATTTATTTTATTTATTCAATTTCTATAGCCCCTATCTCAGTCAATGATTCTGTGTGACTTACAATTCAATATATATATATTGCAATTAAAAATACTAAAATCATTTTAAAAGAATAAAAGCATCCAGATTAAATAAGATACTTGGTCAATTAGCAATACAGCCAGGAAATAGGGCCCTTTACACATTCAGCGCCCCAGGCATGGGTACGTAGCTAGATTTTTGGGACCTTACACAAGGCTAACAGGGTTGGGGGTCATTCTAATTTCTGAAGGGAGGATGTTGAATAGAGCAGATGTCAGCACTGGATCCATCTTGATTCAGATTTAGGGCTGCCACAGCGGATGGGCACACTGTGGGGACGGGAGAGTAGTGAAAAGGGATCATCAATAGGGGCAGGGTGTGAGTTTTAGTGTAGAGGGGGGAAAGCGCAGGATTCAAATCCCTACATGTGCCAACATGACTTCTCTAATAAATTCTTACTTGGATGGACTTTGTCTCTGAGTGCTGAATTCAGGATGGGGAGTTTGATTGGAACGCTGACAGTAGAGGCCACTGAGGAAAAAGCTTGTCTTCTGGTCCCCATCAGCCAACCAAGATACTTTGGCTAACAGATCTGCAGCATGCCCCTTCTGCTTGATCCATTTGGACGGGTAGAAACTCTTGGAAAAATGCGATCCCACAGGTAACTCTGAATTTTAAATGGGAACACAATATAACCTCATCTCAAACAGAATCTAGAATCAGAACCTGCAAACCATAAGATTTCTATCTTATCCAGTGCTTTGTGGGGATTAACACTATAAACCCCAGTTCTATGTTTCCTTTGCTGTATCATATTCTTCCCTGATAAGTAAGAAATGTCTGTCCAGGGAAAGATAGTTCAAAACTGGCTCTGCCTTTACAAAAAACTTATCTACAGATATATCCGTGAATATAATATTTACACAATAAAAGGTGGAGAAAGACCTGCCTATCCCTGGAGATTTTACAATGAAATGAAAGGAACAAGCAAGAAGATGGAGAAGTGGAAATGAGAGAAGCACAGAAAACACAGGTTAGGTTAATAAGTGAATTATGGGAAATACAGTGACACCCAACAAATGCCCCAAAACAGGTTTTCTGGCCATTTCTTTCACTGGACTTCCTTGATACAGAAGCTTAAAAACATATCTGACAACTAGGATCAAACCTGTTCACCAAATCAGGACTTACTTCTAAAACTGAGAAGTGGTCACTCATACAGTATGTGAAACAAGCTTTTTGTCCATACCCTCCTGTTCTGATAGCGCTTTTGGTCAAACTGATATTTTATTGATGCCTTAGTAAGAACCAAGTAACTATTTTTTTCTAGGCTTTCATTTTATTCTGTACTCATGGAACATTGACATCAAACATTTGAAAACTTGTCAGATCTTGAATTGTAGTAAAATTTCATTTGAATCTTAAAATTACTTGCGGGGGGGTACAGACTATAGATATTAAGTTGCATATACTCACTCACACACAAAAAAAAATCTAAAAATCCACAAAACCAAAATGGGTAGGCTTTCTCTTTTTGATTAATTAATAAGGTTTGATGAGATATTTAAAATTACCTTTAATCACTGTGCTTAACAGGGTGGGGTGGCAATTTTGTGCTGAGGCAGATCATATATTTTCAGAACATTTGCTTAATGCCAAGGGTTACAAAATAGAGGGATAGCATCTCATTTCAAATTCCCTTTGCCTTGATAAATTGGAGAATGGGGCAGATAACACCGAGGCAAAATACAGCAGAGATAAAGTGAAGGTGGAAACTTGCAAGAAAAGATAAATCAAATGCCTGAGAGGGATAGGATGGGAAATTAATACATGCCAATTTGAAGGGAGGAGATGCTGTGTACTTAAGCATCCCACTCCTTTTTCTATAGCTGTATTATGATCATTTGTTCCTGGTTTGTTCCAAAGGAGAGCCTTGGTTTACGAGAAAAGGGGACAAATGCAGTGTTAAATATAAGCATGTCAACTGGCAACTGAATGATCAAATCATTCAGTTTGATCCTTCTGAAGCTGGTTTGAGTAGCACTGCATGCATAAAACTTCCCTACTACACCCATAAAAGTGTATGCCCTGGTTTATACATTGTGCTGAGCCATGGTTTGTTCAACTCTGCTTTATTGCATGAACTACAATTAGCTGGCTTTGCTGCATAATATATTATGTCTTAAGTATTAAGACTATAAGCCACAACTGTAAGTTCAAGTCAAAGCCAAATCAAATCATGTAATGATGTAGCACACAGTGTCAATTCAATCATATATTTGCTTTTAAATAAGATCTCATATTTTACTGGCTGCCTGGGTTCATAAACTTAGAACAAGCTTTCCCAGTCTGGGTGTCCTCCTGATGTATGGGCTTCTGAAAGTAGAAGCCCTCATCTAGCATGGTCCTTAGCAAGAATTCTAGAAGTTGAAGGGGAAATCAAGTTTTAGTAAGGTGAACTAGGACCTTCAGACTAGTAAAACACCCAGTATTCCAATAACAACATGTTTTGTATAGACAGAACCCAGGACATTTTATAAAACAGACCCACAGTCTACTGACAGAGTACATGCTTTACAGATGAACATTCCCAGATTTGCACTTCCAGCATCTCTTGATAAGGCTGGAAAGAATTTTGGTTTTTAGGTCTGGAGCACAATATTTTGTGATTGGTGCACAATATTTTTGGGGGATCAAGTGTCACATGTGGATTTTTTGAACATCAGCAGCAATGCATAGACAAGGCACAGGGAAAGCAGTTGAGTTCAAGTCAACAGGAAGAACACCAAGGAGACTCATCTATGAGATTCAGATATTTCTTTTATTCTGAAGAAATCTCTAAATCTCATAGATGAATCTCATAGGTGAATCATAGATGTTCTTCTCATTCACTCTTTCCCCTTAATCCAGTTTTTCTGACTAAATAAAATGTTAACTTACTGAAAAAGGGTAACAGTTTCAGAGAAGGTAGGAACCATCCATCATCCATTCTCTACCTTTGGAAGGGGGCAAGTTGAAACTTGTAAAATATTGAATTTGATGAATCAATGTTCTAGCAGCTACAAGGGAGCTTCCTATGTCCCTATCTGATCTTTTAAGCTGTAGCTTAGAGGCCCAACACAAACTTAGAGAACTATCATTGGATGGATTTGTGGTCTGGCTCAATGGCTTGTTCACACATAAAGCTCAACTAAAACATTAAACCATGATCTGTTGAATTTGCCATAGTAGCATGATTTCTATCTAATAATAAACACAGGAGGCAGGCTTTGACATCCAGCTAAGACAAAAACCACACATTATGGCTTAACATTTTGTGGTATTCTCCCCAGAGAGGCTAGCAAAATGTTTTTCGAGAAACAGATCAAAATATTTTTATTAATACAGACCTTTTAAATGTGTTAAGCATGCTTTCCATTTTGAACAGCTGCTAACTATCTCTATGAAAATAAACTTTCTTTTTTAATGGTTCATTTTATTATTATATTTTAATTGTATTTTTTAAAACAAAAACACGCTGGAAGCTATCCAGAGAAGTTTGCTTTTGGGTAATTATATTTAAATTTGATACATCAAATAAAATGTTTTGAGAAGTGGCAGAGCTGTCGGGGGGGGGGGTGGATAAATTCAAGATGGCAGTTGTGACTGTGCCATTGAAGCCCCACATTTTTAATATCTGTCTCATGTGCAATTCTTATTTTAGACACCCCCTATGGATGCCCTTGAAAAGTGAAGAAACTAGTACTCCTTTCAACAAATATAAGCATTTGTCCTTTAATCTGAAGTATCATGAATCTGTCTGAGATCTGAAAAGGGCTGTTTAGCTTTGCACATAACTTTACATAACTTTTGAAATGTGCACACTACGCACAAGTCCCTATTATAAGAAACCTTCAATTGAAAAAGTGACAATGGCAGGGTAAGATCAAAGGAAGGGAAGATGAGACATAAGGAAGAAATGCCAGAGAGAGGGGTGGAGTGTGCTGCAGAAGGAAAATGATTAGCAGTTGGCCCTAATAAAGTTGTTTTGCTACCGTTGCTTAAAGAATTATTATGTGGATTAATTTTGGGAAGAAGGCTGATATATGAGGAATTCTGCCTTGGGGAGAGAGGTTGGTTGTTAATAGCTTCCTGTCCCCTTTGTGGCCAGGTCTCAACAGAGTGTCATAAAAAGTGCAGTAAAAAATAAGTCACAAAAGATCCTAGCCTGTTCTTTAGCTTTGGTTTGGAACAATGTGTGAATCTTGCCATTGAGGCTTAGGATTCCTTAAGAGCAAATCAGAATTGTATGGCCCTTTCAACAAACCATGGTTATACATAGGAATGTGAGATCCCTATTACTAAGAAAAGGAATACATTTGACCTATTTACCTCAGTTTTGCTTTGCTGACTGACAGAGATTTTCTGGCATTTCAGTTAGTACCTTAGCTGGGAATTTTTCCCATGCTCAGGGTTAAACCTGGGGTTTGTTTTAGCAGCAGCTATGTCTACAAAGAGGGAGTAAAAAAAGATGATGTTCCAACCATGTGACCGAAGCCCTGCCTTTTTTTAGTTGTTTGGATGGGGCCACCATCTTGATTTTTTTGACCCACTATGGACCCCCCCTACTAAGTAATGACTCTTTTGTCTCTGTATACATGGAGATAATTAAGATAGATGGGCCCTGCACCATTTCACAGAGGTGACAACTCAAAGCTCAACATCACAGACATTTCCTACAGAGAATCCAATTTTTCTCGTCCCTCCATTTCAAGCTCAGAAACAATGCATGTATTCACGTAATGTTTCTTCCTTTATCTATGAATATAAGAATGCCTGCCCAGAAAAGTCAGAAACACTGGATTAGGGGGAGGTTTTTTATGCCTACCATGCTTCCATCTGTCAGCTAGCTAGGGAAAGCAATTTTCAAACCACTCATACCAGAATAGTCAACTAAGCAATTTGATTGTTTGTTGGGAACACCTTGTGTCCCCAACAAGTTGTTGTATGTCAGGGTTCATGGCTTCTAATCCAGTAATATGATAGCATCAGACAAACTATGGGATTAAATGCTCATTTAGACTAATTTATCAACAATAAAGAAATCAGCAGTGAGGAAATATGTCACATCTTAGCACTTAGTAGAGTAGGCCTTGGAAAATTCAGGTATTCAGATGCCAGGATGCAAACTGTGCAGGCAGTGGTCTTCCCTGTATAGAAGCAAACAAAGGATTTGAAGAAGCAGGCTGGAAAGAGTATTAATGTTATGCAACATTGGTTTGGAGAACACTCCTTAGAATACAATGAACTTCGAAGAAATGGCTCATCAAACAAATCAGTCCAGAGATTTTGAGGCACAAATGACCAGCTTCAAATTATTATATGTTGGAGACTTTATACGAAGAGATAGCTCTCTGGAGAAACTTATAATGCTGAGAAAGATGGAAGGGATGAGAAGAGGAGGCTCACCAAAAGAAAGGTGGATGGACTATTATGAATATGAGTATGACAATAGAAGAGCTTAAAGTTGGGGACAGAGGAGCTAGAGAAAAAAAAACTGTGCAAACATTAAGTGATGACAATAGTCTGGTCTGATTTGATCTGATAGCACATAATCAGTGCCAGATTTCACTAAATCCTACAGGCCTATTCTCCAAACCACTTGGAGAATGGCAGGACAAGAAGTAAAATTTGGAAGCTTATCAAAGAGAGATGTAACCTAGAATTAAAGAGAAATTTCCTGTCAGTGAGAACAATTAATCAGTGTAACTCCTTGCCTCTAGAAGTTGTCAGTGTTCCATCACCGGAGGTTTTTAAGAAGAGATTGGACAGTCTTTGTCCAGAATTGTATCAGGTTTTCTGCTTGAGCAGTGGGTTGGACTAAAAGATCATAGGATCCCTTCCAATTTCATTATTTTCTACTCCGTATTCACAAAGATGGCGAAGGGGTTGGGAAAGAAGACCTATGAAAAACCAGAAAGAAAATGGAATAGGAATTTTATCTTGGGAAAAAAATTGAGAGAGAGCACAATAGGATAGAATAGAATGAGCTGGAAGGGACTTTGGAGATCTTCTAGTCCAGCTCAAGCAGGAGAACCTATACCATTTTAGATAAGTGACTGTCTAGACCAGGGGTGTCAAACTCAAGGCCCATGGGCTGGATCTGACCCGCGGGGTGCTCAGATCTGGCCTGCGGGGCCACCCTGGATCAGCGAGGGACCAGCCCGTGGTGCTTCTGCCAGCAAAAATAGAGTGCGGGAGGGCCAAATGCGGAAGGGCAACAGCGCTGATGCAGCCCTCAATGAAATCGAGTTTGACATCCCTGGTCTAGACTCTTCTTAAAAACATCCAGTGATCGAGTGCCCACAATATCTGCAGGCAAGCTGCTCCACTGGTTAATTACCCTCACTGTTTGGAAGTTTCTCCTTAATTCCAATAGCATTCTTTAAAATTTTGAGAAAATACTATTTTTTTTCACTACTCCTGGAGGCAAGACTGAGTTGGCTTGGACAGATGAAATGTCTCTGGAGTGTAATATAATTTTTTTCTGCCGGGTTTTAGAGCATGTTCTATCATCATTGTGCCAAAATAACAATAATGAGGGTTTATATAGACCCGATGATGGCTGTAAGCCAATGTATCTCAATCACAGCAACTATAAGATGTGTGGCCTTGATCTCCAGAATTCCCCAGCCAGCCATGCTGATTGGGGAATTCTGGCAGTTGAAGTGCACATATTTAAAGTTGCCAAGGTTGAAAAACACTGCTATAAACTCTTATAGATAACTAGTGTGGAACTCTTCTAAGAATAGGTAGATAAAGCATTAGTTATATATAATAATAGGTTCTCAGGGACTATGAATCTTCACTGGACAGACAACTTTCAACTAATCTCTCTGTTCCTTGTATGGAACAAGGAATTTTGCATAAATGGCCTATTAATCACTGCAAAATTTTATATCTGTGTTTTCAGTGTACAAATCCAGCCAATTCACTAACCATGGTTCAGTATGTTTCCTGAATTCCAAACATTTTGTTAATTGAGAAAACCTTTCTCAATTAACTCTGAATAAGCATTCTGTCTATAGGACAGTCTCTGATTCTGCGCTCACCTTATTTATCAATCAGATGCCTCTGTAAATGCCCACAAGCCAGGGTAACCTAAACAATAAAGACTGGATGGATATAACATACTTAACCAGGCCACTTAAAAGGTTATTGGTAGCAATTGCATAATAGTTATTTATTACATATCTAAAGCACTGCAATCAAGAGATTCTCCATGTTTTCCCCATAATCAAGCATTAAACTAATCCTATAATATAGCCCCCAATTTGATAGTTACCATAATGAGTGTCAGTGCTATCTTTCCTGTCCTGTTTCTGGGCTGCTGTGTTTTTGTAGACAACTTTGACTTCAAGGGGAAAATCAAGGTAACTCAGATCTTGTCACCATGGGCAATGGATATGGGTTTGTGTGCAATATGAATTGGAAAACTGAGATTCTGTGGGTTTAAATTTTGGCATTAGGAGCTCCAAATCCTGATCAAAATAGTTTTGGCTGCAGATGAGGTATATTTGTGTATGTATGTTATAGAAAAATATATTTGAAGAAATTAAAATGCCACATCAAGAATGGTTTGTACTTCTGGTTAACGTTCATGCTTCCTTGGCCAGGCCAGCCATAAAATTTGTTTTTGAGTGACATTAAATATTTTCATCCTCATGTAAAGAAGACAGCAAGGACAACATTGGCAAGTCTCCAAGTTAACTCTGATGTGGTAACTCAGAATCCAACTCAGAAATCTCATATACAGCACTCCGGGATGTCCCTCTTATTCAAAGGTAGATCATATATAGATTAGCGGCCTGGTTTTTTAAAAGAAGCAAAAAGCTGAAATTCTGGGGATTCATATAAATAAACTTTACGTTGTCGTTGCTGCTCTCATCTCATGATGACTATGCCAATTTATAGGTATTGTCTGCCCTGTAGAGACAAGATAGACCTTGTGTTCCTGTGTTTCCGGTTTATTTCTCAAAGTCCTGAGAGCATAAACCTTTGCCCATTACTTTGAGGTGTTGTGAGGATAGGGTGACTATCTCATGCTCATAAAATATTCTGAAGATTAAAGGCCTTCTAGCCACTGCCAACTGTTTTATATGACAATGATTATCAAAATCTTGGGAACACACTGAGAAAGCTCTAGCAGTTTAAATTCACAACTATATGTTTAATATGAACACAAGGATTAACTTTTTTTGTTAAGCAGAAGGAAAAAACCTTTATAAGGCTCAGTACTCATTACCTATTAAAATTATAGATTTGACCATGAGGAAAACTTTACATGAACTTTGCCAAGTCCTCTGGAAACAGATGGATCTGAATTTTCTTCCACTGATTTGTGTCCTGTGTGAGGCAACATGTTTTAACTGATGAAGTGATACATAATCTTTGTTGCAGCAAAAATTACCACCGGTGCCTATCACTCTTTGCTAAAAGCATTATTCTAAGTACTGTCTTCTATTATCTATTTTCATTTGTCAGTTGATTTACTCTCTAGGTTTTTATCAATCCAAGTCACAGTTCATTTTATAAGATTGATCAGGTAAGCCACGATTGGTTGTATGGCATAACACATTAAGCCAGGAAAAGGGCACATTTGGAATTTTGCGAGCATGTTGTTCAAAATGGCTGTCCTGAGGGACTTTCAGGGTTGACAAAATGGCTACCGTAGAGGATATGCCAAAGCAACCACCAATGATAGTAGCTTGTTCACAAAGTGGTTGTTTATGGTTGATCACCTATTTACTGGAAAGCAAAGAGATCCCCAGGATTCACTTTTTTCCTATTGGACACAACACCAATGCTGCAAATAAATATAATCCAGAGGTTGGTCCCTTATTTGCAGCATATCATCCTCCTATCCATGGTTGTGAGAAAGGGAAAGATGGTGATCATAATTGTGCAACTGAAATTAGATCCATTTTCACATTTGTCAAATGTGTGAAGTGCATAAAAAGAAGCAGGACTTGATCTCATGGTCACAGAATGACACTCCCTAATTCTGCCCTATTTAAGGTTACATTTTAAACAAAATCAAGTAAAAGAGGGAGCCTCGGGGTTACCAAGAAAGCGTGTTTCAACTGATGTTTAAAGTGTCAATTCTTCCTTACAAGTTATAGGTAAGTATACCAAGCCAAATAGCCAAGGCTAAATTAATGACATCAGGGCTTAGATCATTGTGGTACTCACCTCATTGTATATTACCAAACAATGGCTTATTCAACAAACCAAAAATTTCATGATGTATGTAACAGGTCACACAGTGGCATCCCTCATTTAATTATAATCCAAATAATGTATTGTTCTTTGGATAAAAAATATAATAGAAAAAGAAAATACAATTTTCCTGTGATATACTGTTAACACATATTACATTATTCAGAGAGAGACAACTGAACTTCAAGAACAATAACCAAAACACAATTTTTAATCACATTGTTTGGTTACTGAGAGAGATCAGGAATTCAATGCAGGTGAGTAGTGAATGTGTTGGTAAAAGATAGACCATAAACTCAAGAAGTTAGACTTTGTTAACCTTCTATTTGCCACATAGTAAGTAACTTAACTTTCTCTACCGTTGGTTGCTCATGAAATAAACTGTTAAAAGAGTTCATCCTTCTAGCCAGCCTATTGTCTTTGTAGTCTCTTTTTTTCTATTAACCTCTTACTCTTATCAAACTACCTTATCAGGATAAGGATTGGTGAGTAGCTTTGGGGAAACATAAGAATAGCTGTCCTAGTTGTTAATGAAGGTTTAACAAAGCATTTCCTCAAAAGCAAACACAGGGTCAAAACTGAGACTCGTTTGATGGAGCACTAAGTATGTTAGACTAAAATTGGGATTATTTTGCTTCAATCCCTTTTGACCACCAAATTCACTGGCTGATTTTCTGTTTCTCAACATCTCACTTTATCTAAGCTTGTGCAGTTTTTGTGAGAAAAATTCAAGAGCAGAGAATTTAAAGAGAATTTCCTTGAAGGAAGAGTGGGATAAAAATGGAGAAGCTAAATAAAGAAACAGTATTTATTATTGACAGGAACTGGAAATAGGGATGGTTGATTTCTCTGCCTGTGGGAAGCTGAATGGAATTGGTGGCTAAAACTTGCATTTTATGGATCTGGAACATATCTTTCAAGGAATATCCCAAAATAGGAACAACTTTGCATATGAGGACATAAACTTAGTTATACCCAGGACTATCCATTTTGATGATTAAAAACACATTTAAAAAATAACTTCAATGAATACTTTTAAAACAGATATTTGTTAGTTGGCTTGCAATGACTTAAAATATTCAAGAATTTTTTTATTCCTCCACAAAATCATCTTTTCGGATTCTGCCATACAAAAAGGGGACAAGGGAATATTTAATTTTTCATTTTTTTTGTAAGAATCTCTTGCAGGTTATTTGTGTTTATTGGTAGAGAGTCTGGTGCAATTTGGGTTACTGTTTTGTGAGATCCCTTATAAAACATATTCTATCTTCTATGTTCTTAACACCTAAAGCTATGATTTGTTGGCTTTTTTGGGTAAAGGAGAATTTTGGAGACAAATAATGGTTAAGATTTGAAACATAAGGCTGTTTTTGTTTTATTTTTGTTTTTAAATCTCTTATAACATGTTCAGGTAGTCCTTGACTTACTACCACAGTTAGGACCAGAATTTCCATTGCTAAACAAGGCAGTTGTTAAGTGGGTTGTGCCTGGTTTTACAACCTTTTTGTCACAGTTGCTAAGTGAATCACTGCAGTTGTTAAGTAAATCACACAGTTCTTAAGCAAATCCAGCTTCTCCCTTTGATTTTGCTTGTGGGAAGCTGGCTGGGAAGGTTGCAAATGGCAATTATATGACACCCTCCACCCCCAAATGTTGCAACCATTGTAAATACATGCCAGATGCCAAGTGCCTATATTTTGATCACATGACTATGGGAATGCTGTGACAATCATAAGTGCGAGGACTGATCATCAATCACTTTTTTCCAGTGCCGTTGTAACTTCTGTTGCTAAATTAATGGTTGTAAGTCAAGTACTATGGTACCTGTAAAGATTTCTAGGAGGTTGCATACCAGTTACATCTTTTCAACTAGGTGGGCGAGCTTAACTTTTGCCATCTTATTCTTGGTGCTAGATATTCTGGATCTGACATTCTTTAATTGGAATGTTGGAAGTTTTGCAATCACAAATGATAGATTACTTCTTTGACTTCTTTGATACATAATTACTATGTAATTACTATGTAAAAATAGACAAAAAGGGTACATATTCTTCATAAATCTGAAAAAGTTGGAGGAGATGCTCCTAAAAATCTGATCAAATGAATGCACAGAGAAAAAAAAATACTGCAATTTCTGACATGCTCTTTTGGTACTTGTATAGCAGTTGCAACAGGGGTGGGCTGCTGGGGGTTTGCAGGGGTTCAGACAGACCCTTGGTGAAGATTCTGCATGGCCAAATACCAGTCCTGGCTGGCCCCGCCCACCACGCCCCACCCAGGAGTCTCCACGCTGCCAGTTGTGGATGCAGGGATCTTTTTAAATGCCCCACGTTGCGTG
>JANHFL010000279.1:56536-70360 GCA_032468155.1 Oxyrhabdium leporinum
AAGGGTGTTGGGCAATTCCTATTATGGCTTAATGGCTTTGTCCTGGTTTGGATCTTGAGTGAGGGCTAATCCTATCAACCTGGAGCTGAAGGCCTTTTGTCTTGTAGATAGAATGGCTGTCTTTCTGGGGCTATTAACAAATGTGGGGGCTGTTTTCCAAGAGCTTGTTTCTCCTTTTCTCATCCAGGGAGGTATAAGATTCTGCCTTTTTAATATTTCCTAGAATATTTCATTCTTCTAGGAGAGGGGTGGGTGCTAACTTTCTACAGTATAATTCCTAATCTTGAAAGTCTCAGAGCTTTGAATAGATTGTCTTCCAAATAAAAGGCTGTTTCCTATAAACAGGATCTCATACCCTGAACATTTCCCTGGGCATTTTGAGAAACTAAAATGGCTGCCCAGCTTTGCTGCAGCTGATTAAGACTATAATTAAAAGTCCAGATTTGTCCATACCAAAAGTCCTTCAAGTCCTTGAGAGAGAAGAACACTATTTAGAATTCACAGTCGGTAACAAATTGATTAAATAAACTGTAATCAATAGTTAATTGATGGGACACTGGAAAAGAGTTCAGTCTTTTTATCTTGCAGGTTTACCTTTTAGTATATTATTCCTACTTACTCTTCTGGCATTGCTTATTTTATTATTATTTTTAATTTAATGTTGTGGAGGATACAGAATAAGAAATATTTAATCCTGAAATTCTGTGTGTTTTTCCATGAGGTTGATCATGTGCAACAATGTCAGAACATTTGTGTGTAAACAAAAAAACTCCAGAATGACACCAGGATGCTAATAGATTCCCCTGGTACCATTCAGGTTTCCTCGCTCCCTGACCTTATAAATTTTTCAAGCATTTTTAATTTTAGAAAATGGGAAACTGCTACTCTAGAAAGCAAATGGTTATCCTCTGACATATTTTTTTAGAAAATAAAAATAATGAGTAACTGCATCCCGATGCTTTGTTTGGAAATTGACCTATCTGCTCAGAAAAAGGACAAAGTTAAGCAAGATTTATAGGAAGTGTCTTGCAGAAACAGGTTGACGAGTTAGGTAACATTCTAAAAACATGGTGCTTGGCAACTGGTTATATTCCCATAGCAGCCATTCTGAAAATGGCAAGTTTGCACAGCAGCCATTTTGCAAAAGCATCTTTAACATGTTGTCAACATTCAAATATACCCAACAGCTTGAAAAGCCTGCTCCTCTCACTTATATAAGCAATGGAAATTATGATTCATTCTGGACAGAAGCTATATGTACATAAATAAAGTTGTGGGCAAATTTCCTGTAGAAAATGACGTTTAGATCTATTGCCTAGTTGCAGAGAAATATCCTAAAAGTGCTAAAGGGACCAGGAATTGCTCATGACAACATTGGCATTCTATGAAGCCATTCTAATATCCGTGGATCTGAACATACTAAAACAGTGGGTAAAGTTTGGTGATAAAGTTTGGTGACTAAAAATGACTGGTAACTTTATTTGGTCTACAGTTTGTCTTTGTGAGGAACTTCAGTATCAAGATCCATACTATTCCATGGAAATCGTCAAAAGACTATAGTTTCCTCAATGGTGAGGGCTCCTTAAGTAACTTTGAATATTTGGAATACTGAGGGCTGGCACCATCTTGTCATGGGTATATTTGACAGTACAGATTTTTTGGAATCAGAAGCAGCCAAAATTATCTGGCCTTGGCATTTTGGGCATCATGTAAGAAACACCTGGAGTGGTTTTGGTTTTGTACAAACACAGGAGCTTCCTCATCAGATTGTCTCATTCCACCTGGAATTCTTCAGTAATATCTGAGCATAACAGTGAAATTACTTTAAATTCAGCCTCAGTTTTTATTAAACATGTCTATGTAGTTTCTTCGGCAACAGTACAGAAGTGGTTTGTTATCAGTTTCTTCTAGGATTCTCCAGGTTTTGTAAGGTCCTGAAAAATATCTTGGCTTCTTGAATTATGATGTCACATGGTTCCTGAGACTTTGGACGGGGCTCACTCTGTTCAGCTTTATCTTCAAAATTGTCATGGAACCTCATTAAAGTGAGAGAGAAATAAACAAACTGACAAAGTAGTTGAGATGATAAAAGTACCCTTCAGAAGAAGTACTGATAATTCCAGGTTGGATTCCTTTTGGTTAGAGGCCCAGTAGTAACTCTTTCACTTTCCCCCTTTGTAACAGGCATGTTTCTTTCACTGTGGCTTCAGCCACACCTCATAGATCCAGTTTTCCTTGGCCACTGTTGTTATCATGCTTTCCTCTTGCATTGATTCATTAACTGGTGCAGGATTGCCAAATTATGGCAGGAAGAAAGCCTGCGGGACTATTATTAATGTTTAAGACATTTGTTTCACACTGAAATAGTTCTCCTTTCTAACGATTTACAGCTTACTTCTTCACCCCCTCCACGGGCCTTGCTTTTTGGCTCCCAAGGGGGCAGCAGGAAAGGGAGACATGGTATTTCACAGGTCATTAGCACAGGGAGATGAAACTTGTGGCAGAAAGTCCTGGGAGGAATTCTTGAAGTGTCATACGCCTTTGAAGGAGAGCATAAGAATGCAAAAGGTTCCTGCTTGATTAGACCAAAGGCCTGTTTAGTCCAGCATTCAGTTCATACAGTAACCAATCAGTCACTTATGGAAAGTTCTCAAGCGGAACATGAGCAAAAAATCTAACGTCCTGTGATCATTTCCCTAGTATTGAGAGGTATCCTACCTCTTAGACTGGGGTTAATAAATAGCTATTATGACTCATAGCTATCGATAGTTTATTCTCCATTGGTGTCAAATCCCCCTTTAAATCTTTCATTGGTGGCCATTGCTACAGACCATAGCAGATTTTCTAGTTTATACTGAAAGAGCATTCCTTTTATCGCTCCTAAATGAGAAGGGATTGACCCCCCTTCCATGTGACTGACATTTCAGAAGAGATGATTTCATCAAGAGCCTACCTGTTTTTCCTAAAACTGATGGCAGTTCTGATACTCACCTGGATTATTTTTAAGAGTCAGAATTAATCTTTTATTGAAAAATCTTTGTGGCAGGCTGGGCTATCGACGGCTAGTGGAATTAATGGCTGTATATTATTTCCAGACTTGAGAGCCAGTTTGGTCTAGTGGTTAAGGCACAAAACCAGGAGATTGTGGGTTGTTGTCCCACCTTAGGCATTAAAGCCTGCTGGGTGACATTGAGCCACTCACTCTTTCTGAACCCACATCAGGCTTGGGCAACAAACTGGTTAGTCAATTCTATTGCAACCAGTGGATCAGTACTCAGTTGATATATAAAAAAGTAGACCCTGCATTTGTTGGATAATGCTAGGAAGAAAAAAAAATACTATCTCCTGACTGAAGGGCAACATGTCTTGAATTACATTAGTTTCAGAGTAAGAAGGGGAAAAAAAATAAAAACTTTAGGTCCTATCTGTAAGTTTTTCATCAGCCTCTCAATACATAGCACTGGACTGGATAACCTTTGGCTTGATCCAGGAGAGCTCATCTTATATTCTTAAACTCCATCTCAATGGGCCTAGAAAGAATCCTGAGTTCAACTGAAATGATCCACCGGTGTGGAGTTCTTGGTCTTCTCTGAGCTTGCTTGTTTGCATGCAGGCATTTCATTACCCAACTAGCTGATATCCTCAGTGTGAGTATGTGTGTGATTTGCTGCTTGTTTATGTATATATTTGTTGGCCCTGCCAATTTTGGTGGGGGGTATTTTCTACTTGGTGCTTCCTTGATTAGAGTATTATTTTCTGCCTGATTGTTTGTCTGGTGCTGATTCTTGCTTATGTGAATATTGGCTGCTGGAAAGGATGTGCTCTAGTTTTTTTGTTTCCTTCCTAGATTTTTTTATTGTCTCCTTTGAATGGTGTGTAAATGTGGTTTCTCTCTATGTATCTATTGATGGCTGATTTGTTAGATGTACCAGTCTTGGTAAGGCATAATTGGAATGCTTTTAAATCCCTCCCATCTTCTACTTTAACATCAGGTTGTTATTGTAAGATTAAATTGTCTGGAGTGATCTGGAACATTGTGGAACACATAGGTGGTTAATAAATCTTTCAGCTAAATTAAGAGCAGCCTTTATTCTCCCACCAAGCTTTGTTTAATTAATTGGGGGAGGAATTTCAGATCACTCACAAGCTAATATGTTGTGCTCTGACTTTCCAGTTACTCGAATAAAGAGATTGCTTCTGGTATGGATTTTGGAAATGTTATTTTGGCCAGTGTAATTGTTCAATAAGCCATTACATAAACATATGCAATTGCCAGTGTAAACCCAGGTTTCTGTCTCCCCATGACATCAAAGAACGCAGGGTGCACAATTTCTCAAAATCACTGGGTGATTTTGTGGGGATAAAATTACACTAAAGAGCCATACATGTCTCCTTTTTGCTCCTAAAGGAAAGGGGATGTAAAAATACAATAAATTAATTGCAGACTGGCTCAATGCCTCTATGTATTCTTAATTCTAAAATAAAGTATGCTTTGTAGAGAAATAAATACAAGGAGAGTCAAATTTAATTTTTCCATTTAATGACTTCACACTCCTCAAAAAGGATATGCAAGACTAAAAGTGTTGCAATGATTAATAAATCCAAATGCATAAAGACCATTCTGGGTTTTAGATTGTGTTATATATATTTGGTCAGCACGCAAACTTTGTGCATAAGAAGTTGGATTAGCTCAGTTTGGCACATGATTCAGAGAAGGAAATTTTCTGCTTGTTTCTTATTTTAATACTTTATATTATTCATGTTTTTATTTGCTACAGGTAGTCCTCAACTTACAATGGTTCCTGTAGTGACTGTTCAAAGTTACAACAGCACTGAACCATTTTTCACACTTACGACCCCTGCAGCATCCCCATGATCATGTGATCAAAATTCAGATGTTGGCAACCGGTTCATATATATAACCGTTGCTGTGTCCCAGGATCATGTGATCACTGTTTACGACCTTCTGACAAGCAAAATCAATGGGGAAGCCAGATTCAATTAACAACCAGGTTACTAACTAATCAACTGCAGTGGTTCACTTAACAACTATGGCAAGAAAGTCGTAAAATGGGGCAAAACTCACTTAAGAAATGTCTCCCATACCAACAGAAATTTTGGGCTCAATTGTGGCCGTAAGTTGAGGGCTACCTGTATTTTGTGTATTTGCCATTTTTAAATTGTTTTGAATCCCAGTTCATGCTTTCTCCCCAGTACTTATGGGCTGTTATCCACTGGTACGTTAATTCTCTAAGCATCCCCCATCCTATCAAAGGGACAATGAAAAAACATTCTGTCCTTTGCAATCAGCTACTTCTCATTCACAGGCCATGAAAGAGTCTAGATCACTGCCTATTTAGTACTTTAAAAAAAATAATAACAACCAATTTGTATGAACTGGACCGAATTACCTAGTTATTACTAGAACAGTAATAAAGGTGCCAGCTTTGGAAAGGTTGTCTTTGAGAATTTGAATTTAATCCCCATTAATCCCTCTGTTCGGCCATGAAGATGCCTTGAGCTACTTCTGTTTCAACCCTACTGCCCAAAAGTGTTACCTGTTATAGTTGGAAATAGAGAATTCTGAATGCTTTCTTGAGCTTTTTAAAGGAAAGTTGCAGTAGAAATGTAATGCAGTGTTCATAATTATTTTTCCTTCCTTTTTATAAGTGTAGACCTATGCTCATATGCACAGCTGTCACATCAAACTTGGCCGTTATCCTGAACTTTGTGCCTTGGGTTGTCTGAGACAATGGGGTGTCCTCAGACAAGTGTTTTGGGCAATCTTCAGCATCATTACAGGGCTAAGAGAAACAGTTTAGCTTAGAACAGGATATTTTCAACCGTGCTAACTTTAAGATGTGTGGATTTCAACTTCCAGAATTTTCCATGCTGGAAGTTGTCAATACTGAAAAACACTGGAGAAGATCTTACTGTTTTATTTTGTTCCCCAATACCCATTTTGTCTAATGGCGGAGCTATCTACTGCCTACCAAGTGGCCACTTCCTTTTCAAAAAATAAAAAATAAACAGGATATAAGAAGATTGAAATGGGCAATCGAATTTCCAGGCGCCTTAGCATAAAGAGGCTGCACTGGTGCAAAAGCAGCCCCAGATTGCTCTGATTCTGCCACATTGCCTCTGCATGAGAGAGGACCCAAATTATTTCTGATTCAACTGTGGTAAATTTTGAAGCCCAGCCAAGCTAGCCTCTTCTTTCACAATGCTTTGAAATACTGAGTTTGCGGGTAGTCTGGTTTCCCCTTTGTCAGGAACTCTTACCTCACCTCACCTCCTTCCAGCTCCTGAACTCAAGACAATCATTATTGTCTCACGACACCCATCCCCACCCAAACTACACAGTCAATTTCAGTTCTGAGGAAATTTCACATTAAGTTGCTCACTCCAAAAATGTCAAGAAGGAACCTGGCTCTTTGGAGGTGGCTTGTCCCTGCAGAGTCCGAGAAGAGGTAAAGAGAGCTATCAGTTGCAACTTTGCTTGACTTATTTGGATTCCTTGCACTCTGGAAAAGTTGCAAGAACCTGCTAACAGTCAAAATAGCCCGCTTTTCTCTGTTTTTATTTTATTTATAGTTATTTTATCTCACCTTCATTATTGTTTATAAATAACTCAAGGCAGCAAACATACCTGATACTTCTTTCTCCTCCTATTTTTCCACAATAACAACTCTGTGAGGTGGGTTGGGCTGAGAGAGAATGATTGGCCCAAAGTTTTTCATGCCTAAAATGGGACTAGAACTCATGATCTCTTAGTTTATAGACCAGCGTCTTAACCACTGAACCAAACTGGCTTTGCCATTGTAGTCACACTATTTAAAGCTAGAGGTATTGGAAAGAGAGCTGGAGTGACAACCTGTCAACATGTTACCTTATACTTTTACAGCTCATGGTGGCTTTTAAACTATTTGCAGCAAGATAGCTTCCTTTTATACCAATTGCTTACATTACTTAGCAAATATCCAACAAAAACCTACAGTATATACTGAGAAAAATAGGAGGGAAGGAGCTAAGTTTCTTTTTCTTTCTTTTTGGCTGCCATCATTGAGGTCAGCTGTCCTGCCATCTGCACCAAGTCCCAAACAAAAATGACTGAAAAGGGAAGGGGATGAAGCAAAATGAGGATCCAGTATTAGACAATGCAAGTCCCAGAATTTCTTGCAAACTACTTTGTAGAGTTTTAAAGGGGAGTACAATTGCATAACCCAGGAATCTCATGGATAAGTAAAGTAAATGCATATCTGAATAAATCAGTAGTCCTAAACTTATAGCCAGTTTGTTTAGCAGCTGTTTGAAGTTACAGTGGCATTGAAAAAAGTGACTTAGGACAGGTCCTTGCACATATCTGTTGCATCATGTGATTAAGATTCAGGCACTTGGCAATTGATATGTACCATTTCAGACAAATTGGATGTGGTCATGTGATGTCTTACTTAACAACCATACTGCATAATGACTTTTCCAGTTCCAAATATGGTCATAGGTCAAGGACTACCTGCACATCAAATGCAACACATTGTTTTGCTTCAAACTTTCTCCATTGTGTTTTTAAAAACACATGTTTTTGTTTTTGTTTTTGTATAATTTTTTCTTCAAGATCCTTTAAAAGTAAAATATAAACTAAGAAAGAAAAGTAAGTACAATTATAAATTTACTTCTTACTCTGTGACTGCAACATGACTCTCTTTCTATAGTCTATCCTGTCTAATCATCAAAACCATAAATTTCATGGTTTGAAAATGAACCATAAAGACAGTCCATTTTTTCTATTTCATACAAAAACTCTATAAAGGGTTTTCAGTCAACAATAAATGTAGATTTTTTTTCTAATAAAATAAGTCAATTTAGCTATCTCAGCAAGTTCTATCATTTACACCAACACCCCCACCTCCCCTGTAGTTAATGCTAACTCTTTCTATTTTGTTGCATTTAGTAATCTTGCTGCAGTTATCATGTACAAAAACCAAGTTTCACGACTTTTTTCCCAACTGTTTGCCCATGTATTCCAAAACAAAAACTTCTGGCTTCAATTGTGTATTAATCTTTAAATTCATCTGAATCAATGTATCTATTTAAATTTGAGGGTATCTGAGGAACTGTCTCACCCCAAAGGGACTACTTTGGATTCCATTGTCCAAAGAATTTTGACTGGTGGGGTCCAGGAGAAAAGCCTTTTTTTGCTGTGGCCCTTTGGAATATTCTCCCATCGGAGGTGAGGTCTACCCCAACACTCCTGGCCTTCCAGATGAGTTGAAAAATTTGGCCCTGTCTCTTGGTTTGTGATCCTGACAGGAGCCTGCTATGTTTGGAGTAGCTGACAGAATAGAGAATGTTCTTACCCCCAAGCCACCCATTATCTTGGCTTTTAACTTTTAACTTCTATATTCAAGCCACCCAGAGTCTCTGTATCAGTAAGATGGGCAGCGTAGAAATTTAATTAATGAATAATCAAGAATTTTCTATTTTGTATACATCCAACAGATAAAATATCTCTTCTTGTCATTCACATTTTCTTCATAAATTTGACATGCCTTTAAACATTCTAGATGAGGATTGTCAAACTCCCAGCCCATGGGTCAGATGAGTCACACGCTGGACACGCCCATGCCCGGTTTAGCAAAGGGGAAAAAAGATACGTCACATGATGCCATCGTGACAACGTGAGTTTGATACCCCTGCTCTAGACAATTTCTCTGGAGGTATATATAAATGATACATCATTTTATAAAAATTCCCTATAAGATTATAACTTACTTTAAATGCAATGCTTTCAGTTACGTAATTTCTCATTGTTCCATCTATATGCTACAACCAATAATTTTAGCCCAGTTAATCAAATGTTCTTTCACTTGTTTTAAAATTGACTAGAAATGTATACATTTTAGCAATTATGTGTTCATTATTTGTACAAGGTTCAGTTGCAAATTCAGCCTTACAATGTTCAGAACCATAAATTCTCTTGTCAACTTTAAATCTTTCCAATAATTATAAATAAGAGAATCATGGACAACTATATCCCTCTGCCACCAGTTCTTCTCTTGATTCTATTTTACATTCTTCTTGAGAAAATGCTAGTATCTCACAATAAGTAAAAGCACAGCCTATTTTTCCAAGAAATGCATACATGGTTTAATTTCAGTTTTTATGGCCAGTTTTTGTTGCATAATTGTGTTCTCTTCAACGGCTGATTCCCTTGAGAAAGAGGTGACTAATACTCATTTCTCATTTGCATAAAGGAAAACCCAGGAACACTTGGCATAAAAGCATATTTCACAGCGCGAAGCAATAGATGTGGATCAGAAAATGATGAGGAAGATAATACAATTTTGGTTTTGCTTAAGTTCTCATGGAGCAGTACAGGTTTCACCACAAGGGGCAGATCTGTCATTTTTCTCCTATAATTCATCTCTTTCTCTCATTATATTCATATATCCCAACTCACTGATTCCTCAGAATACATTAATAATTCCTAAGATAAAACAGCTTATGTGTAGTGAAGAATAAATTAATTAAATAATTTAAGGCTCCTGGGAGCCCATGAGTGGCTGCTTGCTGTATCTCTGGATGATGTAGGAGTGTTCTATGTTAGAATTTTTTTTTAGTACTGTAAGCATATTTTTAAAAAATTACTTATTCAGAAGCAGAGGAAAGGGAGGTCTATTGAGCTCAGCCATAGCAGAAGGATAAGAAATCCTTTAGGGAAGGAAAAGAACCAACCACCCAGCTGAATGAGAAACAAACTTTCTGCTAACCATAGAATCCACTGGGGATCAGATTATCATGGATAAATTCATCAGTACTGCATTTGAAAGAGAATTTTTGTAAAATAATGGACCATTCGTATTTAACACCAGATTGATCAAAATATGTATAAGGGAGTGTCAAATATATGTTAAAACCAATGTGAAGGCACTTTTCATTATCTTTGGTGGACATGTAAGAAAGCAAAGAAATATTAGGATCAGATATGTATTTTTATTCGGAGAATTCTTAAAATATACAATTGAAATCAAATGTTTTCTTTTTAGGTTTGATGGATCAACAGATCGAAAGAAAACATGGGACTTTATTTCTTTATATCCTATCAGTAGCAGAATGTTTATATGCACAGAGGTGGAAGAACTTAGAAATCCGTATAATAGATGAGTGGACAGTGAAGTTAATGGAATTGGCTGAGAAGAAGAAATTGAGATAAATTACTTAGATCCCAGAAAAGACTTTGTCTAGCTTTGTTTCTACTTGGAGACCACTTTTGGATTTTTTGCTTGAAATTGAAAGACATGATTTGGGGATTTGATGATTAGAACTGTTTATGATTATAGAAATACTGTGCATTTCTATACTTTAATCTTAAAGTAAGGGGTTAATGAATTTTATATTTATCTCGGTACCAAAGACAGATGGAAGTTACACTTTTTTATTTTTTGTTTTTCTACATTTTTCCTGACCTTTTCCTTTTCTAATTTTTGTTTTGTTTTGTTTCTGTATATTTTATCTCTTGTTGAAACTTAATAAAGTTTTAAAGAGAAAGAAAAATTCCTCAGTGACTGAGTGGTACAGTTTTTTGGATGACAGAATGTTATGTTGCAATAGATAGTAACAGATTCTACTTTATACAGATTGCAATGTTCTCCTAGCACTATTGATCAATAGTTATTGATCCTGCTCCCCCCTCCCCACAAACACACTTAATCCGGACAGCCATCAATCCACCTGGTGTTATTTATCATTAGTTCTAGCAGCACACAATCACATGAACTGGATCACCATCTTAGGAATCATCTTAGGAAAATCACCATCTTAGGAACACAGAATCTCTGCCCACTTTGTCTGGGAAGTTCCTGGAGCATCCCATAAACTCTTTTGCTGGGGAGTGCTGGCACGGCTTCATGCTATCACTAACCCTTCCTTATTGGCCAGGCAATCAGAGCTTGGGTGGTACCTTCTGTGCTTCCTGTCATGGGCTGTGAGAGAGGAGAAAGGAGGAAGAAGAGCCACAATCTAAACAACCATCATGCAAAAGATATTCTTAGTCCACAGAAGAAAAAGGAATGTGGGAAGCATCTTAGAAAGGATTCTGCCTAGTTTTCTGGAGCATAAAGAGAAGTGGGAAGAGTTTTCGGACCTGCAAGATTCTGTTCTTGTAACCTTACAATAAAGTTACCATGGTTTTCATGGCTGGTACTTCTTGACTGGTCCACAACAAAGAACTGACACTTCCAGACCTTGACAGTGAACTACACTGAACACAAGCTTGCACTTTCCACACCTCTTTCTCTACATTAGTACCTCTATTCTTTGGAGTTCTAGATGCATTGAGTCAGTTGACTGGATTTAGATGTTCCCACAAGCTATAGAGTAGAATTAGTTTAATCACGTGTATGGCTGATTTGTGTGGTTCCTAGATTTAACTCAATTGACTGGATCAACTGGTCTATTTTTGTATTCCACAACTTACTAACACAGTTAAATGATTTGGAGGAACAGAGCCAACCTGTACCATTTTTCCTTTCTCATTTTATCTTTGCAATTCTTCTGAATGGAGCATAGCAATTGAATTTAGCTGAGTCTGTCATGTTTCCCCCTTCCAGCATTCCACCTTTTGATACCTGGTTTCTTTTCAAGTTGGAATCTGTTTTGCAGTTCTCCAAAAGGTTCAGAACTTGTAACTCTTTTATTGCTAGTTCAGTGCCAGCCTGATCATACAAACCAACAAGGCTCTTTTGAAACCTCCCTAGCATCATGGGCATCTCAGGAGCATGCTGCTTGTGTTAGAATTACAAAGACCTTGTTATAGTGCAACTCCACCTCTTTCCTATGTGCAGCGACATTATGGCACGTGTACAAAAGGAGGCAGGGCCTGCATTGCAACACTGCTTTTGTCATTCAACCCCCTGAATAGTCCGTTTTGTTACACAGGCCCCACAAGCACTGAAGGAGTACAAATAACTAAACAGCAATTAGGACTTGGAGAATGGAGGTGCACGTTATTTTCTTAACCACGCGCATTTCCTCACTGATGCAGATTTATTTTTTCAGCTGGGCAGCACAGACAGTATTAATTGTGAGGAAAAAACAACAGCAGAATATGGAGCAGCTGGATTTCCCCACCTTTCAGTCTCTGACAATTATTGTCAAGAATTCAGCATAGCAAGGTCAGTTAGAGAACTGTGATGAAAATTAAAGGAATCAACAGAGAGAAAACCAATTTTCTTAACTTAAGAAACAGGACACTGGAAAACAATGAAGAATTCCTCTTTTGGTAATAGTAATTACAAAAAAGGATTTTCAATAATTTTGGATTGCAGCGTGAATATGAGTCAGTAGTGTGAAGTGGCTGCAAAAAAGGCAAATACAATTTTAGGTTGCATCAACAGAAACATACATTCAAAATCACAAGAAATACACATGTCCTTACAACTTATGACTTATGATCACAATTGAGCTCAAAATTTCTGTTGCTAAGTGAGACACTTGTTATGTGAATTTGGCCCCATTTTATGACCTTTCTTGCCACATTTGTAAAGTGAATCACTGACGTTGTTAAGTTAGTAGCACAGTTGTTGTAAATCTGGCTTCCCCATTGACTTTGCTCGTCAGAAGTTTGCAAAAAGGGGTCACATGACCCTGGGACACTGCGACCGTCATGAGTCAGTTGCCAAGCACCTGAATTTTGATCATGTGATCACGGGGATACTGCAACGGTTGTAAGCGTGAAAAATGGTCATAAGTCACTTTTTCAGTGCTGTTGTAACTTTGAACGGTCACTACATGAACTGATTTAAATCGAAGACTACCTGTATGTATTTTTTAAGACAGGCTCCATCTCAACCATTGGGTATTATTTTGGGTACAACATGAAAAAAAGTGAGACACACTGAAACAAAATGAGAGAACAATGAAGATAATCAGGGTAATAGTCTTGTGAAAAGTATTGAAGGAATTGGGTATGGTTGAGCCTGAGGAAAAATGAGATAAGATAGATATTTTTTTAAAAATATTTCATTTACTTTATTTATGCCTGGATTCCAGTTAAAAAGTATATATAAAGAAGTAGAATAAATTAAA
Source organism: Oxyrhabdium leporinum (assembly GCA_032468155.1). NCBI lineage: Eukaryota > Metazoa > Chordata > Lepidosauria > Squamata > Cyclocoridae > Oxyrhabdium > Oxyrhabdium leporinum. Next base: position 69,623 of record JANHFL010000279.1, read on the forward strand.
AACATATAGGACTGAATAATGCAAATGGATAAATCTAACAATTTGAATTATTTACAAAAATAAATAATTGGAGCTGAAGTCCACATATTTTAAAATTGCCAAGTTTCAGAAACATAATGGTCTGTTCCAGCTCTGCAGTTCTATGGCAACTTTTTTTCCCATCCTGATGCTCATCAGACATGTTAGCTTGCAAAGCTCAAAATTCCAGCTAATATGGCTAGGATTTTCAGGAGCTGTAGCCCAACATAGCTAGACAATATGGAGTTGGGGACAGCTGATTTAGAGTGCAGAAGGAGTCTGCAATATAGTCATATTCTAAAGAAGCAGCAGGAGAGAATGGGATTGAATAAGCAAGTGCCATTAGGGAAAAATAGCTACTGATTTGGTCTTGTGCGCTAGAAATCAATTGACAAGGCTTGTCACTGTATATGGATCCTAATATCATAGTGTTGGAAGAAACTATTACTAGCCGATCTTGCACAGAGAAAGAATCCTAATTAAAGCACTCTGAGAAATGTCTACCAAGCCTCTCTGTGTGATAGCATCTAGGAAAGGGGTAGCCACCAAATTCCTAGATAATTGATTCAACTATTCCTACCGTTAAGATGTTTTGCTCAATATACAGCTGGATCCTGTCTTCTGTAAGTGTCATCATTATTCCATGATAGAGCCTAGGTGGCGCAGTGGTTAGAGTGTTGAACTGCAGGCCACTTCTGCTGATTCAATCTAGCGGTTCAA
>JANHFL010000279.1:122903-134432 GCA_032468155.1 Oxyrhabdium leporinum
ACATGGTATTTGCAGAGTGAGTCAACAGCATCAAAAGTGAGGGTGCAGCTCAAATGATTAAAAAAGCCCAAAGCCCACCCCTCTTTATATCCGTGTAGTGTTTGTGATGCATATGGAAAGGAGAGGAGGCATCAACTGCAATTTTGCTGTTGTCGCCCCTCCCTTGCAGAGATGCTCCTAGCTGAACTAGATGATTGGCATAACCTTACCATTCTCCCTTCTGATAAATTGGTATTTTGTGAATGATCCTGCCATGGTGACAGTTATTTTTTTTCAATATCCAAATAGCTAGTCCAACACACACACACACACACACACACACACACAAATAGGGGACACCTGTTGTGGAAATCACAATCTCCTTTGTTTGACTTCCAATATTCTGAACAAACAAAATGATTTTTCCTCTAGGGTAAGAATTGAGTGGCCTGTTCATGCCACGCACATCCCTGGGCTAATCAAAGCTACAGCTTTTGTTAAGCCCTGATCTGTTTGTATGAAGCCTCCTTGCTAAGACCTGGGGATCATCTGCCTTCATCTGAGATGGGAAGGGAGCGGCATGTGAAAGGTCAGTGCGTTAGATCAATATTTAATTGAACTGCAGGCCAAGTATTTGGCCATCAAATGATGCTCTGCATTAAGATTCTTTCCTTGACCTGTTTTCACCTTTGACTAGGATGAATTTATCTTTCTGGGCCTCCTCATCAGTTTCCCCCATGACAGCTGCAACCTTCTATCTTAGCAAGGAAGCTTAAGGGTATGAAATGAGGGTCTGATTTTGCCCACGTGCATCCAGACACACGTGCTGATCCTCACCACACATTGTCCCCTGTGTGTTTTGGCATTTCAAATAGGATGGGACAATACCTTATGCCATGGTTAGGAAGAAACGGAACTCTTGATCAAAGTTATGTTAAGCACTTAGCACTAGAAATAGCACTTATACTTATATACTGCTTTATAGTGTTTTACAGCCCTCTCTAAGCGGTTTACAGAGTCAGCATATTTCCCCCAACAATCTGGATCCTCATTTTACCCACCTCGGAAGGATGGAAGGCAGAGTCAACCGTGAGCCTGGTGAGACTCAAACTGCCAAATTGCAGGCAGCTGGCAGTCAGCAGATGTAGCCTGCAATACTGCACTCTAACCACTGCGCCACTCTGGCTTTTCACTCATGTTAAAAGTGAAAAAGACAACTCATAAAGATGTCCTCCAATTGAATGGGTGGCTAGAGGGGTCCTTTCTTCATATTTGGCGGTTCAGAGACTTGGATTGAAAGTAAACAATGCTTTGTTTAATCAAGATGGACAACCAAGAGATATCAGATTATAATTCTGTTCTCCTGTCCATCACATGCCATTTAGGAACTTTATTATACAGGTACAGTATCTATGGAGATTGTCAGTCATCCAGGTCATGGTTGTCCCAAAGGTACTTTTTCTAAAGGCAAGTGGACTTCCTTTGTTTTTCCTTGAAGGTGTTTCGTTTCTCATCTTAGAAACTTCTTCAGTTCTGAAAAACTGAAGAAGCTTCTTGGATGAGAAGTGAAACGTCTTCAAGGAAAAACAAAGAAAAGTCCAGTTGCCTTTGGAAAAAGCACCTTTGGAACATTTATTATGCAGGCTTTGATTGCTGCATAGAAACAAATGCTTTCTACACGAAACTGATTATTCAAGAGTGATAGAAAAAGGAGCAGCATACTGCAAAGACAAGAAACCAATGTAAGGGAAAAGGAACTCTTGGATTCATATTTATGCAGACAAGTAGCTTCCGCGATGGTTGAGATTTGCAATGAATACATGCTGCAAAACTCACATTTTTCTTTCCGCTGTAACAAAACTCTAAAAGGGGAGGCGTAACCTGAACAAAAGATTAGCAGGATGGAGTCTATCTGCCTTTGAGAGCAGAGCAAATGCAGCGATTTGTGAAGGATTAAAACTGCAATTTAAGGGAGAGCAGCTGCCGTTACACCATTGCCAGCCGAACCAGCTCTTATCTCTTGCCTTGTGCCTTCAGTTTTAGTCTTCTAAAAGTTACTATCACCTTCTGCTATGGGAACAGATTGGATTTTGGCTTTGTTCCCTTAAGACTTCCTTGGGTTCAGTGAAGGATGGTTGTAGGACCAAACGCTAATTCTTGGTTGTCAGTAGTATCTTGATAATTATCACAGAACCATGAATGAAAGAAAGAAAAAAAATAAAGAGGAGGCAATTAAAACAGTATTTATTTATTTATTTGTTTGTTTGTTTATTTATTTACTTATTTATTTATCCTCTTCTTCACAGTTAAACATAGAATCGGATTCAGAAAAATAACAGTCAAATCTCTGGATTCTAGCATTGTGCTTCACTCATTGTACTCAAATATTTTGACATTAACTTTTATGCAGTAACTGTAGTACTTTTTTCTAAAAAAAAACACCTTTTGTGGTATAGAAACCTCTAGTTGCTGTTATTACTTTGAATGTTTATCTACAATTTTAATTGGGCTGCTTTGGAATATTGTAAGCAGATCTTTGTTCTAAGAGGTAGACCCCGATTCATTTAAATCAACCATCTAGTCAGCAGTTCTAGAGTAGTGTCAGGCAGCCTTTTGCAGGAGAACATGGTTAAGCAAATGTCCATGTGAAATCATAAGTAGACCAGAACTTCAGAAAGAGTAAATGGCAGGTTGATCAACTATTTTGGAATGCCTACTGGTAGTCCTCGATATGCGGCCGAAATGGAGCCTGCCCAATACAATACCAATGACATACTTATATACCATCCCATAACGCTTCACAGCACTCTTTGGGTGGTTTTACAATGTTAGCATATTGCCTCCCAACAATCTGGGTCCTCATTTTACTGACCTTGGAAGGATGGAAGGCTGATTCAACTTTGAGCCGGTCAGGATCGAACTCCAGGCTGTGGGTAGAGTTTGCCTGCAATACTGCATTCTAACCACTGTGTCACCAGGGCTCCTACAGTCATACGTCATGATAGTTGTAAAACAGATGGGTCATGCGACCTACCCAATTTTTGCAGTGGTCATTAAGCGAACATGGCATTTGTGATAAATTGTTGTTTGCGGGCATGGCTTTTCTGAAAGCTGGAAGTAATTGCTGGTTTTCAGGAAACTGTCACAAAATGGGTTCATGTGATTGTGGGTCACTGCAAATGGCACATATAATATTAATGTGCTCAATGATCCATTCACATTAAGTTATAAAGAATAAAAAACAAATAAATATATAATCATCAGGAGTACAGTATTTGATGGCAAGGCCTAACTGCTGCCACAGAAAATAAGTAACCACAATATTCATGATATAGAAATTGGAAGCATGTAGAAACTTTGTACAGTATACCAAAGATCTGTCTGTCCAGGATGTTGTTGCATGATAGTGAAATAAATGAGCTATTTGGATACCTATAGATATTACAGTACAGTAGTATGTGAGTGCTGCTTTTCATTTCTCTTGAACTGTATGGATAATTCTATTCAAGAAAAAGGGGATTTTTTAAACCATCTATTCAGCAAAAATGCCAATGGCAGGATGCTATGCTGGACCCCAAAGAAATCCTTCTATGTAAGAAAAGTGAGAGATGTTAAACATTTAGCCAACATTTCCTCTTAGAAGCCAGGTTTTGCTATTTTATTTTATGCTACTGACCTCCAATTGATATTTCATGTCCTTTATCCTCTGAATACATATGTATGTGAATACACATATGGCCTTATTGTAATCCAAAACAAGAAGGAACTCAGCTAAAAGGCCATAAGAATCTAGTTTGGATTTTATTAGACTACTGCAAGCTTATTTATTTGTAAAAGTCATTAGCCGCCTATCTTACCGCATGCTAACTCAGTTGAATGTTTTCCATAAATACAAAAGGTAAAGGATTGGTAGGAAAAAAATAAGATTTTTTTCTATTCATTATCTAATCAGCAGGTTCCAAGCCAACATCTCAATTTTGGGCATCCACATCTCAAGTCTGAGAATAGTATTGGATACACATCTGGGGCAGAAAATATTCCTCTTAAGAATTTTGATTGCATGACTTCCTTGTGCCCTGAATAAAATCTGAGCTAGTGCTTTAGCATTAAAAAGCTAAAAACTGTGGCCACCTTTGTGCTGTTGGAAGGAATGGCTTTCCAGACAACAATGGAAGCCCAACATATCTGGAATAAATATCTGGAAAGTGCCAACTTGGGAAAATCTTGTTCTTGAGTTATTCCTACTGGAGAAATCTGCAATAGTGCTTCTTGTCCTGAGATTTCTTCTAAATTGGGGTAAAGCTGTAACTGAGCCAGCACCCAAGCTGTGTGACCATGTTAGGACTTCTATCGAGATGACCGTAGAAATGTGCAGCTGCCTTTAAGGTCAAAATGACTAAAGAGCTTTATATTGGCAAATAACAATACGGACCCGCCAGCTGCTAAATAGTTGCTTTGCTTTTCTCGCATGGTGGTCCGGCGGAACAAAATGGGGAGGGATCTGATTTCATTGATTCCTCCTACACATATAAAAGGGATCTGATAGAACTTTCAATCTTATTAAAGGCTGGCATCAAGTTACTTGTGGTTTGCCTGGAACATTTTTTTAGGATCAAAGCATAAACACAACATCTGCGCCAAAGATTAAGAGAGGGAAAGGGAGGCAGTTTGCCAGGTTTAACAAGGGCATGACTACCATTCTCCAACCCCAGTAAAACCATATCCCATGTCATCTCAGAATATATGAAATGCAAGGGGCTGAGATTTGGGGTGGAGGGTGGGGAGAGGTTCATCCAGAAGGTTTTCTCCCCAGGAAAGTTCATGATACTCTTTATCACGGGATCAATGCAAGATAACTTCCCAGATGAGTAGACTAAGGTCAACGAGGCATTTTTGAACACATTTCTCTACAGAAGTGTGTACAAAATTACAAAATGGCGGTCTTATAATCTCTTACACTTGTTAGGGAAATAAACCATTTTCATGTAGTGTTCATGTTTCATGTTCACCATGTACTGAACATACTAGTGTTAGCACCATCCAAGCTTGGGATATTGTAAATGCAGGTTCAGCTCAGATACATGAGTTGATTAAGGGTGTGGTGTCATGACCACCAGAGCTAAAACTGTATGTTTCCACAAAAGAGCAGAAACAAGGAAAGGGACATTCCACAATTTCAGATAAAGCATCAACTTTTTCCCAGCCATCAAGCAAAGAAGAAGCAGCAGTAGGATGTTCCTATTCTTAATCAAAAAACCCACTTCAACTTCACTGGTAAACTGCCTTAGAATTGTAGACATCATAAACACCATTCCAAGTGCAACTTGGGCTAATTTGGAAGCTGTCTCTATCTCCAATACAGAACCGTAGAATAGCAGCAATCAGTATGAAGATCACCACTCTTAAATCTTTGGGATGGTGAGCTACATAAGATTCCAGTGTGATTGTTCAGCATCTGATCAAGTCCCCGATGACTGTGAAACTCCAGTCCCAGTATTGTATTGTAAGTATTGTAATAGCAACTGCTAAGGAATGTGTGTGTGTTCCAGCGATATGGTTTTTGGTGGTGGAACAGAACTGTTGTTTGGTCTTAGGCTCTGGCTGTCAGAGGATTACCGATCTTGTTACAAAACTGCCTGGTTTGTAAGATAAGCAGGAGAGGACTTTGTAAACTTACTTTTCTCTTCTGGAAATTCTTTTATTAAGCACGAGGGAAAGAGCTCTGTAACATAATCCATTAGAATTTGCAACTGATTCCTACTCTCTTTCTCAGGAAGTGTGTCAAGATATATCTTTTTAAGTGTATGAGTTATTCTAATGATGATTTTAATATGAATTATTGACATTTACACATTTGTCACCATTGTATTAGGTTACATTGTCAGTCAATTTGGTTTGCATTCTGCTTTTTTTTTCCTTTATCAATCTGAGTGCAGTAGAAAACCAAGTAGAAATTCGATGAACATAAATAATTATTCTATATCAAGTAGTAAGGGAAAACTTTTTCTATCCGGAAGCCACCTAAAATGTCCATCAAAACAAGGGTCCCCATATAGAGTATCATTCTATACTCGTTGGTTCTTTTGGTCAAATCACATTGTTTAGTCTACAAATTCTTGACAATATCAGTCATCTGTCTCAAACATCAATAGCCAATGTGCTCTAGCACATGCCACAATATCTTTATGTAGTTTCCCCCCACCTTTTAATAAGAAAAAAATAACAGTCTATGAGAGCTCCCTATTTTAATTAGTGTAGCAGATACATATTTTTTTTCTAGAACAGGATCAGAATAAACCTCCATCATGGCTTTCATGAAGCTCAATCCTTAGGAAATTCTGAAGATAAGATGTCTCATTATGTGTGTTTTTCATATAACATGTTAAACAATAACATGGTTTAGATTTGCTTAACGTGCTATGTGAATCTAACTCCTGATATTTGTAAAACCTTTGTTTTAGAGGTGATCTTATTCCACTGTTGAGCACAGGTGGTCCTCAACTTACAACAGTTGATTTAGTGACCGTTCAAAGTTAAAACGGCACTGAAAAAAGGGACTTATAGCCATTTTTCACAGTTACGATCTTTGCCCCATGATCATGTGATCAAAATGCTTAGCAACCGTTGCTGTGTCCTGAGGTCATCTGATCACCTTTTGCAACCTTCTGACAAGGAAAGTCAGTGGGGAAGCCAGATTCACTTCACAACCAGGTTACTAACTTATCCGTTGCAGTGACTCACTTAACAACCGTGGCAGGAAAGGTTGTAAAATGGTTCAACACACACTTAACAAATGTCTCACTTAGCAACAGAAATTGGGGGCTCAATCGTGGTCGTAAGTTGAGGACTACCTGTATTTGATCCATCACATTCTATCCCAGGATGTAAGGGAGGAGCATTTGTGGATTATGTGGTGACTGGGTATTGGTGTGTAAGAATGCCATCAAGGAATGATCACAACTTTTCAGGTAGGACACCGGTCAGTGTGTTCATTGCTTAAGGCATGTGTCCTGCATTTTATTCCCTGTAGCTGCCTGCTTGTGATTGCAAATAGATTTCATGCCCTGACCCAACATGGCATGCTACTGAGGTCACATCAGATTATGTTCCTTTCCCTGGTGCTTATTTAAATTAGTTTGTTTTCCACTTTTGACAGGTTATCTTTTCTGATGGAGTGTAATGAGGTGTAAATAAGCAGAAGTGAGCTTGGAGGCTGAAAAGGAGCAGTGTGTTTGTCAGGTTAGATACAGCAGTTCTGGGTCCACAGCAAAAGGGACAATCACAAATCAACAATTCATTGCTGGACACATGCAACCAAGTTGCCAAGGCAGTTGTGGTGGTGGAATGCAGAATCTGTTAGGCCTGTCCTTGCCAGTTTCCTCAGGTGGGGTGTGTGTGTGTGTGTGTGTGTGTGTGCATTTCTGTTAAAAAGGTAACAGTGCAGTTTCTCCAGTGTCCTAAACTACCATTTTATATGGTGTAGTGCAGTGTTTCTCAACCTTGGGAACTTTAAGATAGGTGGACTTCAATTCCCAGAATTCTATGCTGGCTGGGGAATTCTGGGAAGTGAATTCTACCTATCTTAAAGTTGAGAAACAGTGCACTAGGGCATTCTTGCTTTCAGCCATTGATTATGCTCCCATTCAGAATTGAATCTTATTTTGTTCAAACATTTCAAAATGGCAATGACACAGCTTGCTGGGGAATTCTGGGAATTGAAGTCTACCAATCTTAAAATTGCCAAGGCTGAGAAACATTCGTGTAGAAGTTGGACTGATAGTAGGGAGAACTGGGAGGACATGTAGCTTTTATCTCAAATGCTTCCTCAGTGAAATTGAGTTTACTTGGGTACATCACTTTGAGCGCCTGAACATAAGGCAAGATATAAAACTAAGAAATAGTTTTTGTGCTTAAGATCTTAGACTAGCAATGAGGAGACCCAGGTTCTAATCCTCCCTCAGCCAAAGAACTTCACTAAATGATTGACTCTTTCTCAATCACCTTGCCTCATGTTGGTGGTGAATTACTTATTCATGTGATTTGTCTACCACTTTCAAAATCAAATCAATAAGGCAACTATTATGAGATGAATTTTGATCCCCTTGAGAGTGCAGAAGTAATTTCTTTTTTCTTTTTAAATCCTTTGTTATGGTTTTTGGGCCAGAAAACACAACCAGAAAATATGTAGATCTGTAATTATTAGTAATACTGTTTAAAAATAAGTAAAATTACATAAAATGCATTATTATAGTAGCTGTAACACAAATAGTGGAAATCACAAAATTTGTGCTAAACTTGGAACACTGAATAAAATTTATCTGCCCTTAATTAAATTAGAATGATAGCTATTAAACAGATATTTTAAAAAGTCAATCCACAGGATTTAAATTGTTTTAAACTTATATTTATATATAGATATAGATATTTATTGTTATTTCTTTTGAATTGTTTACAGCTCTGTAAAAGATAAGAAGGATATAACATCTTAAAAAATAAGAAATAGCAATCACATTTCTTCATGTGAGCGAAGGAAGTTCACAGGAATTAAAGAACAGCATTTATTACTCATCATCAACTAAGGTTTTCAGAATTATTTCCCTGACATAAGAACATGGAAATCTGCCAGGGACAAAAAAAAAAGCCCAACATTGGAGAAAAATAAGGGTTTCCTATTTGAGCAGGGGTTGGACTAGAAGTTCTCCAAGGTCCCTTCCAACTCTATTTTTCTGTTATTCTGTTATAATAGAACAAATCCTGAAACCTGGAATTTGGTAGGTGATATTTCAAGTAAATATTCAGAGCCTTTTATCTTTGTGCATTTTTTCTCTTTTTCCTCCGCCGGGTCTTATAAGGCAATTATTCGCTGAATCAGCCGTCCTTCTAATTAGCAGTTTGAATGATGGATATTCTTAGGGCAGGGTAGATTAAATAAACATATGCCTTCCCTTTTATATATATTTAAAAAATTCTCAGTTCTCCTTCTTTGAGTACTTCTGTGTTCAGACTTGGAATTAGCTGTTAGTGTGAAGAATCCAGACGGTGAAAGGCAAAATATTTTACCAACAGAATTTCCACTGTGGAGATTTTAGAACTAAACAGGAATAAAAATCCACTTAAATTATTTCTCACTATTGCACATATAAGATTCTTTAAGTACAGGAATATCAATTTTTTTATTTGACTGGGAGACACAATTTAAAGGAGGAGCTGATTGGACATGGGAATGGATTTAAAATATATAATCCATTTATTAAATAGAGATATGACTATTTCTCATACATACAATAAATTTTGAACCTTTTTGAACCTTTTTAAATTTTTCAACCTTTTAAAATTTATTAAAATTTTAATAAATTTTAAACCTATATGATTAAAATGATAAAATCACAATCCAACCATTTTCTGGGGGCGGGTCAAAAAAAATCAAGTTAGCAGCCCTGAGTATATAATCAAAAATCTGCATCTTTTTACACGTGTTTCTTCTGAGGATGTCCCAGATTAACATTTAAAAGCAGATGTTCTAGATTGTATCAGAGGTTCAGGTCTTTTCTTTATGAATACCCACATTGTCTTCAGTTGAATGATTCTGGTTTTGCGTTCCAACAATATACATAGCCAACGCCATAAATAAGCAGAAAGAGATGTTGATTTGCAATGGGAGGAAAGACATTTTCGTTTAGATACAGGTAGTCCTTGATTTACAACCATTCATTTAGTGACTGTTAGAAATGATCAGAATTTGGACACCTCACAACGGATTCATATTTATGACGGGTTGCAGTGCCCCAGAGTCATGGTATCCCCTTTTGCGAACTTCCGACAAGAAAAGTCAATGGGGAAGCTAAATTCACTTTAACAACTGATTCACTTCAGAACTGTGGCAAGAAAAGTTGTAAAAATGGGGCAAAACTCTTTAAACAATTGTTTAAATTGTTTAAATTAAATCTATTTAATAAATGGATTATATATTTTAAATCCATTCCCATGTCCAATCAGCTCCTCCTTTAAATTGTGTCTCCCAGTCAAATAAAAAAATGGATATTCCTGTACTTAAAGAATCTTATATTTAGCAATGGAAATTTGGGGCTCAGTTGGGATCATAAGTCGAGGACTATCTGTAATTTTGTTTCCTAGCTTACACAACATTGTGTCCAGTTCTGTAATTGTGAACAAAGCAGGACAAAATTAATCGTAGCAATTCGGAATGAGAAACTGAAAAGCACCATATTTGACCCATGGGCCTCATTTTTTCAAATCATTTGTAAAAATAATAAGGGCGGGATTCAAATAAACAAACATAATTTCTTTTAAATAAAATAAATAAATAAAACTAATGCAGGATGTTGGGATTTGAAATCCATCAACTCTTGGGTGAGCATGCTGTTCAATTATAACTTTGTCAGATGTAACCTTTGTAAGAAACCCATCAGAAAGCATAATAAAGGTGTGAAGGAAAGCAAAAGACTATACAGACCTTAAAACGTTAGGTTTTCTTTTCTAAAATAATTTAAGGTGCGAATCTTAGATTTGTTGAGAATACTGTTATAGAATGAATGCTTTTGTCTAATCTAGTGCTCTTCTCCTGGAAAGATTAGACCAACCTTGTTTCTCAACCTTGGCAATATTAATAAGTGAGGCTTCCAGAATGTCCCAACCAATGTGAACATTGTAAAATATTGATAGTTGATTGCAGCTAGTTAAAATTATTCAGACCTTTGACTCACTGAGTGCCAGTTTGGTGTGGTGGTTGAAGGTGCCAGGCTAGAAAACAGGAGATCATTAGGCATGAAGCCAGCTGAGTGACTTTGGGCCAGTGAATCTCTCTCAACCTTAGGAAAGAGGCAACGGCTACCACTGCCAAGAATATGTTGCCAAAAAATCCTGCAGGGATCTGCAGGTAGTCCATCGCAGTCATGACTGACTTGACAGAGAATTTAATTTTTGTCTCATTAATTTAATAGCAATAAAATATGAGTAATCCTAGATCCAATCGACCAGCCAGAATGTATAGATTCATGGTTTAAAATGATCCTATTTTACTTAGTGTCCTGTGTTATTTTATCTTAGTGTCCTGTGATAATCCTTCTGTTCTGGGAAATCGGGTGGTTAAAAAAATACCAGAAGGATTGGTGCACCTGGAAAAGATTTTCAGCCTCACTCTCTCCCTGTGGTCTCAGCTTTCCTGTTCTACTTACACGCTGAGTTAATTTAAGGAAAACAAAACTCCCAACAAGTGGGATATGTGTGGAATGGCACTGAGATCCAATTGCAACCATCTCTAATCTTGCATCTATTGTCTAAACTTGGAGTGGGCATATTTTTACTCCAGAATAATGCTATATATAAAAACACAATAGACATTTGGTGGGTTGGTGATCAAGTTGCCAGAGAAAGAGAAGACATTCATTATGGTAAGATCCTTGTTTCCTTCCACTTCCCTTTTGCATTATCTTTTTTCCCACAAGCAATTTTCTTTTTCTTTCTTTCTTTCTTTCTTTCTTTCTTTCTTTCTTTCTTTCTTTCTTTCTTTCTTTGTTTCTTTCTTTCTTT
>JANHFL010000279.1:137028-149914 GCA_032468155.1 Oxyrhabdium leporinum
AGCTTCATCACTGGAGGCTTTCAAGAAGAGATTGGACTGCCATCTGTCAGAAATGGTGTAGGGTCTCCTGCTTGGGCGGGGAGGGGGTTGGACTAGATGACCTACAAGGTCCCTTCCCACTCTGTTAATCTGTTAAAACTACATGGCTCCTTTCTACTCAGATTCTATTCTGTTCTGTTTTGTTTTAGTTTATTAACCCTCAAACATTTATTATATGCAAATATAATGGATGATCCCATCATCCTTGCTTTAAACATTCATATTATTGCTTATAAATTGGTATTTTTTCATGTTTTATTTTCTTAGATGTTTCCAATTTTAAATTAAATTTCATCTTTGTTCCTTTGCCTTCGGAACCACTGTTATTGTTTTAATTAATATATGGACATCTATATATACAGGTAGTCCTTGCTTAACAACTACTTGCTTAGAAACCATATCAAGTTATGATGGATTCTGAAAAAGATAGTTATGATATGGATTCAAAATTCCGATGGCTGCTGGCACCCCACATCCCACATTCACACAATTGCATTTTGGGTATTTGGCAATCAGCCTGCATTTGGTGGCACAGTGATTAGAATGCAGTATTGTAGGCTGACTCTGCCCACTGACAGGAGTTCGATTTTAACTGGCTCAAGGTTGACTCAGCCCTCCATTTTTCCAAGGTCAGTAAAATGAGAACCCAGATTGTTGGGGGCAATAAGCTGACTCTGTAAACCACTCAGGGCTGAAAAGCACTATGCAGTAATATATAAGTCTAAGTGTTATTGCTATTTACAGCCATTTGCAGCATCCTTCAGTTACATGACCATGATTTATAACTTTTTTGCTGGAAATCAACACTTACTTCTTGTTTCCGGCAAAAAGCCATCAGTGGACAGTAGGTTCACTTAACGACTATGGTGTTCACTTAACAACAACAACTGTGTTTACTTAACGACCCCTGTGCTTGTTTAATGACCGCCACTAAAAATGGTAAAATCAGGTTGGTCATGCGATGACCCCCTTAATGACTGGCATGACTTCATGATTCCGGGCTCCATTACAATCATAAGTCTAGAACTAATTGTAGATGGAGAGGACAAGTCAAAAAATCAAGACCACAGATAAAAAAAGAGGGAAGGCTTCAAATGCACAGTTGAATTCCTATCTTGACCTCTTCACATCCTCCACACACAACATCCCTAGCTAATAGAAAGGTGGCCTAGCAAAACATTTAGACTCCTCAGTGGTTTAGTGCATCTTACTATCAACCTTCACCTCCAAGTTGATGGTATGTAGATAGCAATATGCTGGCTTGCATGGTTGTGTCTGTATGAGAAATGCTAGCTTGCACAGAAGAACTTGTGCAGTAAAATTGGATTTTGGCTTCATTTGTGGCATATTGGCCAAGCTGTGGCCAGACTGATGGGTCCTGTTCTCACTGGTCATGGAGAAGATTGCGTGTGGCAGAGATACGCTTTGTCTATTCTACTGCGAAAACCTGAATGGATCAAAGTCATGATGGACAGTGGAGGTCCATATCTCGGAGCCAATCTGATAAAGAACATACTAAATGGGAGAGTATGTCTTGGAATGTCAGAATAACAGTATAACAGAGTTGGAAGAGACCTTGGAGGTCTTCTAGTCCAACCCTCTGCTCAGGCAGGAAAACCCTATACCATTCCAGACAAATGGTTGTCCAAGCTTTTCTTAAAAACCTCCAGTGTTGGAGCGCCCACAACCTCTGGAAGCAAGTCAATGATAAAGAACATGAATTCATAAAGAAAATGAAAGATAATTTGGAGAGGTATGCTGCATAAAGATGGTGATTATGTTTCTTTTTCTTTTGTAAATCTTCTGTCTCTCATTCCTTTGCCTTATTTATCACTCCTTTCCTGTACTCTACATAACATTCTAAAGAGAAATAACTATGTATAAAGGTAAGTATGTTTGGATTATGACTGCCTGGATTAATAATGATAATCATCTTCTGAAACACCTCTGAGAAGCATTAGAGGGAATTTAAAATAGTGGAAGGGAAGAGTGGGGGGAGCAAACAGACTTAACCTCAAATAATGATGGCAATATCCTTAATGAAAGCAACTGAGATCGTCTACACATAAGAAACCATGCAATTATGCTAAATGAACTCTGCAGAAAAGCTGTGCCCCATCCCTTACCTTTTTATGATGTCTTTAAAAATGTATTAAAATTATGGTTCAATAACAGTAGCATCATAATGGTTTACTAGAGACAAAGAGCTATGGTCAGAAATAATATAGCCATAATTATAAGGGATGGTCACTCACAAGACAGAAAAGAGCATGGAAAAATAATTGCAGACTACATAAATGCAGGTAGTCTTCGACTTACAACCATTCATTTAGCAGCCATTCAAAGTTACAATGGCACTGAAAATAGTGACTTATGACTGGTCTTTCCACTTAAGAGCTGTGGTGTCACACAGTGGTTAGAAGTAGTATTGCTAACTCTGCCCACAGCCTGGAGTTCGATTATGACAGGCTCGAGGTTGACCTAGCCTTCTGTTCTTCCAAGGTTGGTAAAATGAGGACCCAGATTGTTGGGGGCAGTGTGCTGACATTATGAGCTGCTCAGAGAGTGCTGTAAAACAGTGCCCTCCAACCTTTTGGGCACCAGAGACCGGTTCCGTGAAGAGAGATTTTTCTGCAGATCAGAGGGAGCATAGTTTCATGTGCTGCCTGTATCCCACGGATGGGGCTTTGCTTGTTTGTGTGGACCAATTTCTGGCATGCTGTGGACTGGTGCTGGTTCATGGACTGGGGGTTGGGGACCCCTGTGGTAAAGCACTGTGAAGTGGTATATAAATCTAAGTGGTATTGGTATTGCTGTTAATGACTGCTACAGCATCCCCATGGTCAGGTGATCAAAATTCAGATGCTTGGCAACCTGCATGTATTTACAACAGTTGCAGCATCCCAGGGTCACATGATCACCATTTGTGATCTTCTCAGATGGCTTCTAACAAGCAAAGTCAATGGAGAAAACCCAATTTCTTAACAGCCATGTAAATCTCTTAACAACAGTAGTGATTTGCTTGGAATCGTGGCAAAAAAATGTTTGTAAAATTGGGCATGGATCACTTAATCTCCATGCTTATCAATGGAGGTTCTGATCTCAATTGTGGTTGCAGAGTGAGGAATACCTGTATTGGTATGTCAGGCTGAATGGTATAATACAGACCTGGTCTGTACCAAGAATATCTTCCTTTTCTTCTGGAAAAGTTCTGGAAGAAGCCAGGATGTATACCTGTGCTTCTTCTTTCCAGCCTTAACATGAATTAAGGGTTCCCTAATGAAATTTTAGCATTCCCACACCACACAGCTATTACTTTTTGGATCATCCTTGTTGAAAACTCTTTCCACTTTCACGCTGGGATAAATATTAGCTGAATATGGAGCTAGAGTAGGATGTCAAGACATCATCTCAAGATGCCATGAGAATCAAACTCTCTGAGGAACACAGTACAGTGGTACCTCAGTACTCATGATTAATTGGTTCCGGGAAGCGCAATAAATACCAAAAATGATGAGTACCAAATATACTCAAGGAAAAACAAAGTCCAGTTGCCTTTTGAAAAGCACCTTTGGAACAACCTTGACCTGGGTGACTGAAAACCTCCATAGATGATGAGTACCAAACATTTTTTTCTCTTAAGGAATAATGTAGTGAGTCACAAGGCAGCCAACACCAACAAGTTCTAGCTTGTGCGTTGAGTACCAAATAAACAATCAGTACCAGGATAAAATTTTCATGTCAAAATGTGTTAAATTTGATGAGTTTCAAAGCAGTTGAGTACCAAGGGACCACTGCATTAGCAATATTATGTAGGCCAGGTTCCTAACACCACCTTCTAGAGAACAGGGGTGTCAAAAATGTTGTCGCTGCAATCAAAGTTTGCAGCACGGCAGAGCAAATTTATGGACGAAAGTTGATTTACTAATGGCTACTAAATGTGTAACTTAATGGACTCACCATGTTCTGAGTATTTTAAGTAGTTTTTATATTTGCCTTTTAACTGTCTTCTGGACAACACACACTGAGAGATCCAGTAGGGCAATGGTGGGATTCAAATAATTTAACAACCAGTTCGCCCAGGGTCAGGTTGGCTGTCGTGGGAGGTGTGGCCCATCCCTGTCCTACAGCTCCACCACACATGCGGGACGAGCCTCGTGCAATGGCCAACCTGACCCTGGGCAAATCAGTTGTTAAATTACCACCACCACCACCACCCACTATCAAAGTGAATCCTGGGCACTGCACTGCAATGGAGAAACGGGAAACAGCAGCTGGCAAGCGGGAAGGAGGAGGAGCAGGGAGAAGAAAGAGGGAAAGAGGCCTTCTCATTCCCTCGGGCCGGCCGCTCCGTTGCCCATTTCTCCATTGCAGTGCAGCGCCCAGGATCACTTTGATAGAGTGTGTGTGTGTGTGTAATTTAACAACCGGTTTACCTGAACCTGTGTAAACCGGCTGAATTCCACCACTGCAGTAGGGCCTACCTTATGGATCCTTGCTTCTATTTTCTGAGAGGTTCTACAGAAGTGAATGTTCATTCTAGTGAACAGTTCTCTGCTTTCCAGCAAAACTGAGATATTGTTTTCTTTCAGACATCCAAATCCTCCCACCTCACCGAGTCCTCTGATGCCTGAAAAAATGCTGCAAAAATCCCAAAGCAAAACCTTTTCCCAGTCTTGAACACCCATCCGTCACTTCAGAGGAATCTGTTGTGACATCATAAACTGAGACACTCGGATTAGATTTATCATCTAATTATAGCAGAACTGGAAAAAAAAGAACTTTTTTTTTTCAAAAAATGATCAGAGGTATGGAATGCTGCCCATAAAAGGAAGGCATCAAACCATGGCAGCATATTGGATTAAAAAGGAATCCCGTGGGAGGGAAACTCCTAGGTACATTAATGGCATTTTTCTAAGCAGGCACAGAGAGAGCCTGCGAGCCACCAGTTGCCTCCCAGAAATCTTGAATCTGGAGCTGCTGAAAATTGTAGTTTTCACAAGCCCCTGGAGAGCCACAAATTGAAAAGGAATGCTTTTCAGTTCAGTTTTCAGAATAAAATGGTGAAATGCTGGGGAAAAAAAATGTTGCAGCAGAGGAAAAAGGTCCACCGGATCTAATTCTAAATGTTACTCTAGTCCAGTGTTTCTCAACCTTAGCAACTTGTAAGATGTGTGGACTTCAACTCCCAGAATTCCCCAGTTAGCATGGCTTCCTCAGCCGGTTCTGACTGAGGAATTCTGAGAGTTAAAGACCATACATCTTAAAGTTGCTGAGAAACATTGCTGAAGTCTATCTTCTTCCCTGCTGCTGTTCTTTAAAAGTACTGAGTGTAATTTCCCTGTAGCCCCCCAGAAAGATGATCTAGTTATCATTTTGCTGCTTGCAGTGGCCAGCCAGATGCCTTCAAGAAACTGATCACCAGAACAAGATGGCAAGCAACTCAGCTCTAATGTTCATTCTTCCAAAATTATAGGTCAGAGATAGTTTCAAGTTTCTCTTGATGCAACCTAAAACTGCATTTGGCTTTTTTTTTCAGCTGTATCCTACTACACTTGGTTTGCAATTAATTACTAATCCGTATATTTTTCTTAAGTACTCTGAATTGTCATTCAATCTATAGCATATACACTTAACATTTGTTTCTTAAGAGAAGTCTCTATTAAATATCATTCTTAAGTTTCGGCCTTTTCAGTTTTGTTCCAGATTTTATTTCTGCCTTCTACCGCATTGGCTATCCCATTCAATTTTTTGCCATTGTGCCATTGAGAATGAGCATTTTGAAGTCTCTTTATATAAGTTATTAATAAAAAATATTGAAGGTTAGAGAACCCAGACCTGATCCTTATGTCACCCCACTAAATACCTTTTTCCAATTTGATAAGGAGCCATTCGTTTTCAATTAACCATTTGTGCATGATTTTAAACCTGCTATGATTTTGAAAGTGCTATGTACTTGCATAGAGCCAGTTTGGTGTAATGGTTAAGGCACTGGGTAGAGGAGTTCTAGTTCTGCCTTAGGCACAAAGCCAGCTGGATGACCTTGGATCAGTCATTTCCTTGTAACCCTAGGAATCATTTTTGAAAAATCTTGCCAGGTAAACCAAAGGGACTAGTCCAGGCAGTCACCAGGAGTCAACAGTGGCTTTAAGGCATTAAAAGAAAAAAGTATTGCAGCTACATAATTGTCATGCCATGCAGCCCCAACTTAACTAGTATACTACTGCTAAAATCAAGTTTTATTATGCTTACCATGTTCCCATAATTGTTTAGAACTTATCAGTTCTATAAATGAGAGAAGGTTAATCTGGCAAGATATCTTCTTGATTAATACATCCTAGTAATTACTGCATTATTTTTAAGGAGCTTATAGATCATGAAATTTCACTAATTGGCTTCCAGGTTCTAAAGCAAAATTAAAAACAAACATGGAAATCTTGCAGATCTCAAATTCAATCCATGACATTGTCAGGTAGGAAAGTTCAGCCTTGAAAGCTTGCAAAGCCATGGGTGATATTGACTCAGTGTGAAACAGCTCTAACCCATATTCCTCTCTGCTATATTCTTTCGTAATCCCCGTCTTTGTGACATATGTTTAGTCTTGGTAATCAGACCTCTTCTTGTTGCATCATGAATGACACCTACATGATAAACCTTTGGGGCAAAATCCCAAAGGTGCTTTTTCAAGAGGCAACTGGACTTTCTGGTTTGTCTTTGAAGACATTTCACTTCCCATACAAGAAGCTTCTTCAGCTCAGACCTGAAGAAGCTACTTGGATGAGAAATGAAACGTCTTCAAAGGAAAAAACAGAAAGTCCAGTTGCCTCTTGAAAAAGCACCTTTAGACAACCCTGACCTGGATGACTGAGAATCTCCATAGACACTTCGGGGCAAAGGGCAAAATGGGTCCAAGTGGTGGTATCCACATGGGGTAGGAGTGGTTATGTCAAATAAGTTAGTCTGACAAAAGCAGTTTTATGCCATCACGACGCAAGAAAATTTTGTGCCTGTCTCATGATCTCACAAGCTTGTGGCCCACCGGTGCAAGTCAGACGTTCTCTGCTTAGAAGGACCATTCCCTTCTAAGCATTCACACAACTGGACTCTTTTATAACTGAGAGTCCTTCTGTACTGTATCTTGGTGTCCAGTGACAGAAAAGAACCCCTCTTGGACTAGCATGTGGGTCCAGCACATTTAGTTTTGATCCTTTTTTCTTCTGTACTTTTTCTCACCCAATTTGAAGGTAAGGAACTTGATGGCAAGGAAGATCTCTCTTTCAAAACAGCAAAGAATTTCAGAGGAATTCTTATGGCAGATGGTATTCTTGTATTTAGTTCTGACCACCTCCAAGAACATTATGGGAGTGTTCAACAACCTACAGTCTCTCTCACTCCCCATATTTGCATTACAACAGTTCATTTAGTGACCGTTCAAAGTTACTTTATGACTGTTTTTCACATTTACAACCATTGCACCACCCCCATGGTCACATGATGCAATTCCGATGCTTGGCAACCTACTCCTATTTATGATGATGGCAGTGTCCCGGGGTCATGTGATCACCTTTTGTGAGCTTCTGATAAGCAAAATCAATGGGGAGACCAGATTCACTTAACAACTATGTTACTAAATTAACAACTGCAGTGATTCACTTAACAACTACAGTAAAAAACATCGTAAAATGGGGCAAAACTCACTTAACAAATGTTTCACTTAGCAATGGAAATTTTGGGCTCAATTTTGGTCATAAGTCGAGGGCTACCTGTAATTCCCCCGCAAAAGACAGGGCAAGACAACTCCTTCAATGAGCTATTCCAACCATAATGCTTTGCCTTTGAGAAGTTGTTAGAGAATTCCTTCTTCCCCAAAGTAATTGGGAGAAAGCATTCTAACTTGGTGGAGAATTTTGAAATGCTATTTTTGCTTCTCTCTGAGTAACTTTACAAAGGACTCAATCTTTTTTGACTGGCAGAAAAATACATACTGCAGCTTAATTTTAAATATTTAAAGAAATGTCTGCAAAGTGAGCTGGAGGCTAATAGGTGCCACCTGAATTAATATTCATCATATAAAGGAAACAAAGTTTTGTCTTTTAATGATATTTTTAAAAAATAATTGTCCGCCTCATTTGGAACCAACTTTGCACTGTGAGACATGAAATTAAATCTTCCTTTTCTTAAACTGGAATTAAAGATCTTTAAAAAAAAATTTTTTTCATAACAAAAAGGGAGAGTAATTTAAAAAAAGACGGACATCAGAGGGAAAAATGCATCAGAAAAAAATGAAATGTAGAAATGTTCAAATATATATTTGTAAATACATATGAGATCTTGAGAAATACATTTTTAGCATCCATGATCAATGTTTCTGTCCAGAATTACATTTAGATCAAAATAATATATTATAAAAATATTTTAATATGTCCAAAATTTATCCTAGATGGTAGGTTTTCCGAAAACAATGCCTTGTTTCAATTTTTCATTCAAAGAACTTTCCACAGTTTTAAATGACAAAGTATAATAAAATATGTATTTTATTTTTCGAATGTTATGTAATAAAAAACCTGGCAGCTGATAACAGGAACTGAATTGATTTCTTATGTTGCATCAATTTCTATGCATTAGAGATAGAAGACAGTAAACCAAAAGTCCCGATTCGTTATGAAAGATTATTTTTTCCCTGTTTCTTCAGAAACTTCAAACTGACAGGCTGGGAACTGATGCATGTTAGTATGCTATTTTTTAAAAAAAGAATTGCATCAACAACATTTAGAAATATAGTATATAAATACTAAATATAGTATTATATAAATATAGTATATAAATACTATATTTATATATATATTATTATTTAGTTCTGTCTGTCACCATGGATCATCTTTATGACTTGTTGAATTACATTTTAAAAAATTTCTATGCTAAGAAGAGTTTAGTTTAATTTTAGTTTAATTTTTAATTTATATACCGCCCCATTCCGAAGACTCGGGGCGGTTTACAACAGTTATTTAAAAACAGTATAAAATCTCAGTTCTTGTGAGTATAAAATCTCAGTTCTTGTGAGATTCACACTGAGATCTCAGATCCTCTTCAAAGTTTTAGACTTTCAAGAGAATCTGTCATGCCTTATTTAAGAAATGTTTCTGATACACTGAATTCCTCGCTATTCATCGAAGAAGACAATGTACCATTATAGCTCAAACCAAAACATTTTCTAAAATAATGATTCAACCTGCCTTGAAACAATTTCTGTTGCAAATATGTTCAGTCTTTTACATTCGCAATTCTGCTTTTCCTTTCCTTGTAGTGAACAAATTCACTTTGTGTTTATAAAGATAATAATAATAAAAAGATGGGGAGAAGAAAGATCATGAGCCCAGGCTTTTTAGATACTTTCCAAATTTCTGATATCTGCAATAGAGCAGAACAACAACTGGCATCACTCTGGAAGTTCTTTATGTGCCTACAAGTCACAGCATGTTGGAGCATGGCTACCAATATTATTGTACATACTCAAAATGCTTCTGATGCGGATCTAGATCCTTGCTTACGGACAAAAAAACAGCCATTCTTGTTTGCTGGATTTTGCTTAACAATCAAAAAACAGTCATCCGGGGTGGCTTGTTTTCTGCCAGGAATTGCCAGTTACAGAGTAGAATGGTTGCAGCCTGCTGCTTTTTTTCCAACAAAAAATAATTAACACACCATTATTATTATTATTATTTTTCTGCCCTCTGGATTTCCTCCCCCTCCCAAAAAAAATATGACTTCATTGACTACCCATAGTTCTCATTTAGCAATTGCCTCATGCAGCCACTGTTGGCAGTTACAATGGTGATGAAAAAGTAACTTTGCCACCAAACCTTGCAGTTAGGACCTTTTCTGGTCTGTAAGACAGTAAGACTAACTTCTTACTGGTTTCAGTGCACCTCATAGGATGGAAGTTTCAATACACCTCATATGATGGAGAAGCTGTGTTGCAGTGACTCGTGGCATTTTTCTCAGTGTTGCTTTTCTTCCTTCATTCGCATCTTTATTTTTTAAAAATGTAGATGGCCAAAGTAGTCCTTAAGAAACAATTTCCTCTACAAATTAGGACGCTACATTGTGTTCACATGTTTAACCAGGTTTGCTAAAGACTAAGCCAAAGAGTTTTGAATGAAATTACCCATAGAGATCTGGATGGATCTCTAGCATGTGATCTAATTGAGCCCCGAAGAGAGGCAATCAGGCACATCTCTTTAAGTTCTTACTACAGGTAGTCCTCCACTTACAGCTGTAACTGAGCCCAACGTTTCTGTTGCCAAGGGAAACATTTGTTAAGTGAATTTACCCAAAGTCTATGACCTTTCTTGTCACAGTTGTTAAGTGAATCACTGCAGTTGTTAAGTTAATTACACAGTCGTGAAGTGAATCTGCCCCCCCCCAATTGATTTTGCTTCTCAAAAGCTCACAAAAGGGAATCACATGATCCTGGGACACTGCCATCGTCATAAATATGAGTCAGTTGCCAAGCATCGGAATTGCATCATGTGACCACAGGGATGCTGCAATGGTTGTAAATGTGAAAAACAGTCATAAGTAACTTTGAACGGTCACTAAATGAACTGTTGTAAGTCGAGGACTACCTGTACTGTATGTTTTTGTATGTGTGCTTCTCTATTTAGCATCTGAGTAGTTCTGAACTAATCCTGACTTTCCATGGCTCTGAATGGTAGCCCTGATTTACATTTAGTGCTTATAGGTGTTCCTCTTTTTTTCCTTGACTCCCTGACCTGGAAAAAAATGTAAAGAATTCTTGCAAGGAAAACCTAGCCTAAACTTTAAAAGAAAAGAAAACAAAACCTTTGGCCAAGATAGTACAGCTTGACTCAGCCTCTGGTTTTATCTTTGCAGGTTGATTTATTATTTTGGTGAGTGGAAATTAAACATACTCTTAGAAACACATTTAATTTTGAAAAGTAGGCAAGAATTCTAGGGCTGATTCCACCCACAAGAGTGGGAAATTCCTGGCTTCATCCATTCTGATGATGATGATGATGATCAATTTGCATTTCACAAATATACAACCCAGGATAACCTGGTAGTTATCCTTCTTTATTTGTCTCTAAGAGTTGTGAGGCAGTTCTCAGCTCAAACTGAATAGATAATATTTGCTCTCCAAAACTGACATAATGTATATTATTAATTTGTTAATTCACATTAACAAAATTATTAATAAAATAATACTTAAAATGTACTCAAGTAGAGAAAATTACTTGGTAACCTTCATGCACCTCAAATGGCACAAAAAATCATATGTACTGGAGAATATGCCCAGGTTGACTTTCATGCATGCACCCTTCAAAACATTATATTGTTACATTACATTGTTATTTGTAAACCACCCAGAGTCATTTAGGTGCGATAGGCAATGTAGAAATTTGATAAGCAAATAAATAAAATAAGCTGCTGAAAACAAATTCAGTCTTGGAAAATGAGAAACTGAAAAGACATTAATCATCATTCCTAGACTACTGCCATCTAATGACTAAACTATATAACAATGTTATCCACATCAAGGAGTCTCTGAAATCACTACTACTAGCTGTGGAACAGTGAGACGACAACAATAATGCATTAATTATGTTGCACTTAGAAACTAATTGTGCAAACAGAAATAAATATCAATAGAGCACAAAAAAAAAGTAAACTAGACATTAAAAAGCTAGACTTCTCCAACTCTAATGGCAAAATGGAATCTCAACTAGGTAATCGCTTTATACTAAAAGAAATAAATAAACTAGAACTTATAAAATCTACTAACAATAGATTACTGTTAGTAATGGCGCTAATTATATCACGTTATTAAGCAACGTCCTTTATCACTGATAATAACTACCACGAGGTTTAGATTTATAGAAAGTGCTTTTGAGCTGCATTATATTTGATCATACTTCTGGTTACTGTCATTGCTGTTAATTTTCTATTTTCTTATTTAACCCCTTCCATATGGCACATCAGAGGTAAAGGTAGGGTTGAGCTCTGATTGTATGATTATGGCCACAATCTTAACTGTTTTGATTCTCCCCACCCCCAAGAACTAACCTGGTTGAAACAAAATCAAACCAGTGTAGCAGGGACCTGTTAGTCCTTCAAGACTAGGAAACTAAAGTCATGAATGCTAATACCTTTGTTATAGGGCTACAATAACAGAATCTTACCAGTCTGAATGTGTCTCCCTCCTCCCACCCTTTATCTTTGTGAGAACTAGAGGGGTCTGGTCTAAGATGCTTTCTCATGTTACAGTTCTGCCCGGACTCAGATCCCTTTTATCTGATCAAAGTTTTGGTCCTGGCCAGGGATTGGCTGCTATGGGTTCGCACAGGTTTGAGCGAACCCATAGCAAAGATTCTGCATGGTTCGGTGAACAGCCAAATCCCACTCCTGGCTGGCCCCGCCTGCCCCGCCCCGCCCCTCCCAGGAGTCCCCACGCAGCCTGTTTTGGATCCCAGGTAAGTACAGGCCTATGCGGAGGCTCGGGGAGGGTGAAAAACGGGCCATCTGGAGGCTCCGGAAGGCCAGAAATGGGCCCGTTTCCGGCCTCCAGAGAGCCTCTGGAGTCTGGGGAGGCCATTTTCACCCTCCCAGAGGCTCAAGGAAAGTCTCTGGAGCTTGGAAAAGGCGAAAAATGGGCCTCCCAGAAGTTCAGGAATGGTGGAAATGGGCCGGTTTCCGGCCTCCAGAGAGCCTCTGGAGCCTGGGGAGGCTGTTTTTGCCTTCCCGCAGGCTCGAGGAAAGCCTCCGGAGCCTAGGGAGGGCAAAAATGCCCCCCCCCCCCTGGGGCAGGGGGCCAACTAGGCCATGTCCA
>JANHFL010000279.1:150014-160897 GCA_032468155.1 Oxyrhabdium leporinum
GATCACAGGACTCGGGTGGGGTGGGGGAGGTAGGTTAAGAGCTACAGTGGCACAGTGGTTAGAATGCAGTACTGCAGGCTTCTTCTGCTGACTGCCAGCTACCTGAAATTTGGCAGTTTGAATCTCACCAGGCTCAAGGATGACTCAGCCTTCCATCCTTCCGAGATCAGTAAAATGAGGACCTAGATTGTTGGGGGCAATAGGCTGACTCTGTAAGCAACTTAGAATGGGCTATAAAGCACTGTGAAGCATTATATCAACAGAATAACAGAATTGGAAGTCTTCTATTCCAACCCCCTGCTCAGGCAGGAAGTCCTGTACCATTTCAGACAAATGGTTGTCCAATTTCTTCTTAAAAACCTCCAGTGTTAGAGCACCCACAACTTCTGGAGGCAAGTCGTTCCATTGGTTAATTGTTCTAACTGCCAGGAAATGTCTCCTTAGTTCTAGGTTGGTTCTCTCCTTGATTAGTTTCCATCCATTGCTTCTTGCCCTGCCTTCAGGCTGGCAGCTGTAACTTGGAGGACAAGTCATAAGAAGCTTTTTAAAAGTCTGTCGTAATAACGAATGGTCATTGAACTACAGAAGTTCCTGTCTTCTGATAGAAAAGTTTTAAGAGCATCCAGGATCTGCTGGTTCTTTGCAGGATTCCAAATGCTGATTCATGTTTGCTCCTCAATAGGCATTCACTATCATGGATCAGAACCGAGATGGCTTCATTGACAAGGCTGACCTGAGGGACACTTTTGCTGCACTGGGTAAAGACAAAGAGTCACACACAAAAAGTGTCATTTACTGTGATAGTCTTTTATTTTTAAAAAAGTTTCTTTGGAGGAGGGGTTATTCCCAGTGTGTATCAGCATACTGCAAGTACTTCTTAGTTGGCATATAGGCAACAGTATGTTGGCCAGTGAAGACAGCCTCTAGGTTAGAGATCCTGGATTGCATAGAACAGCATACACATGGATGAGGAAAACTGGACTTTAACTGAGCTTGTGCGATACTGGCCAAACATGCTAAAATTGATTGACGTTTTCCTTATTATTAGCAGGGAATCTTGCATGTAGCATAAGGATGACTACAGCTGATAGCCAAGAGTTGCCAGCTTATTCCCCAAGAGGAACCAGTTTATTTGGTTAGTCTAATAACTTCAGTGAAATTACATAAAGTCAAATTGAAATATCAGAATATAGAACATATATAGAAATGATAGAGGAGAATAGTTGCAGCTCAGGGTTGGAATGGGGTTCTTGGTACTCTCTGTTTCATTGCCAAAGTATACTGATGATGTTACCTGGTTTGGTAATGGAACATCTGCAAGAAAACAGCCACCAAGGGCCCCTCATATATAGAAGCCTTATTTGGCCTGGTAATATTAGTAATATTTGAGCAATCATCTTCTGTTCTCCCAGACCATAGTGACATTATTCATTACTGCATTTGATATTTCCTTGGCTTTCATGGTACATAATGAGAATATTATATCACAGGGCGTATGAATGTTAAAATGGAAGAGTTGGAAGCAATGATCAAGGAAGCTCCAGGTGCCATCAACTTTACTGTCTTCCTTACTATGTTTGGTGAGAAACTGAAAGGTAAGGGGTAATCAGATGGGAATGCCATATGTGGAATATGGGTCTATTTTCCTCACCCACATTAGCTGTCTTTCTGTCTATATGTTCATTTGTTCTGGAGTATAGTATCTTTCTCACAGCAAAATCATGGGCTAATTTAGGCTGTAGTCAAATTTTGAACGAGTCCACTTCCATAATGAAGATTATTTTAATGAAGAAAAGCACAATTAAGTGGAAGGTTGGGCTGCTATAGAGCACACTACCCTACTTAATCTTTGTTGCCAAGAGTTTTCTGGTTATCATATAAGTTCCTGGTTATATATAAGTTCTGATTATCATATAAGTTCCTACGTACTTGTGGACAACATGATTGTGGATAGTTGCACCCCATGCCTTGTTGAAAAGGTACCTTCTCGATCAGAAACAAACAAACAAACAAACAAACCCCAAAAATACCCAGAACAGTCTGTTGAGGTGTGGAGAATATCTGAAGGTCCAGAGATGATGTTGGAGAGTAGCCTTACTGTTTGCCTTCCAATGTCAAGGGCCATTCCTTCCACAGAAGCCACTTTATGAGCAAGAGTAGCTTACCACCTGTGTCTACACAATGCAGGCTTTACATCAGATGATAAAGCAAAATTAAAGGAGAGGAGAAATTTCTAGATTAGCATCTTGTATGGAAAAAGACCATCACATTCAGTCATAATGTGGTTTATGGCAACCTGCAAAACGACCTCAGCTGAAGCCATGCTTATTTCTGCTTTGTTTCTTGGTTGCCATTCAGAGGGGGAGGGGGGAAGAGCATCAGGAATACAGTGCCTCAGCTGGCTAGCCATAACATCTACCAGCTGGTATGAGAACCAAGTTCATGTCAATGGGCACCTGTTGAAGTTGAGTGGGAACATCTGGACTGATTGGCCCATGTGACCTGAGGGACAATAGGGGGTGGGGAGGTCTTATTCCTTTAACTATCCCTAAACGTGAGAATAATTTAGAGCTAGCTTCGCCTTTCTAAGTGCTGATATGATGTACTCAATAAAGGATCTCTTGAACCTGAACAAAAGCGTCAGATCCTGACCTCCCTGAGTTCATTACTCAGAATGATGACAGTTTATTTGTTTGAATATAGCATGACCCTTTTTTCCTAACTGGAATCTTCTACTATTGTTCTTTCCTGGACAACCCTGAATGGGGGTTTGTGGACTACAGATCATGTCCACAAAGAACATAACTCAAGATGGGAACATTATGGGATGGGACCACATCATTTGAAGAAAGGCCTTTCCCTATATATTCCAATGTAAACCTTAAGATTTTATTTGTAGATTTCCTCCAGCTGCTTTCCATTAATAAGATTCAGTAAAACACTACTTCCTATTCAATTAATTGTTCAACTAATAGAAACCAATCTTTTCATATTTGCCAGAACTTTGAGGCAAAGTGTGTGTGTGTGTGTGTGCATGTGTGTGTGTCAATTTACTGACTGATAAAGCAAATTTTGGCTTCAATCTATCTAGGGTGATTGAGCTCAATAAAGGTTATTTCAGAGTAGTTCGTTAGGGTAGAAATTGTTAATTTTTCTCTGCAAAGGCCACCATGTGAGGAAGTGTTCAAAGCCCTTCCGTTTAGTTCAGACACATCTGTACCCCTAAGGAACTACTTTGTTTCAAAATGAAATGTTTACTAAGACAAATATTCTGGCAATCAGTCCTAATTCAGATTGGCTTGTGGAATGCTAATTAATAGCCTGTTAGTTTAACATTCCAAATATGGTTATTGTTGATTCTGTAGATTGTTGACAAGAAGAACTCCTAAGTAGATATGGGGGTGGGATGAGGGATGGACAAAATGTGATAAATCAGCATTGACATTATTAATTTAAAGCTAATCCAATAAGATTTAGGTCAGTGTGTGTCTCGTGAGAGCAGAGGAATAAGCAGACATCTCCTGCCCTCCTCATTATAAGAGGTGGACCAGACCAAGGGTTTGACAGACAGAAGAGTGATGTCTGTTGGGCTGGCAGGGGACGTGTCCTTCCTGCTTCAATCTTGAGAGATGCCTCACTGTTTACTTAGGATGGATGATTAAGGGAACTGGGTATGTCTACCTAACAAAGAGAAGAAGCATGGGTAACATGATAACTACTTTCCAGTATTGAGGGGCAGTCACAGAGATAAGGGAGTCAATTTATTCTTCAAAGCACCTGTGGGTCAGCCAAGAAGCAAAGGATGGAAACAAATGAAGGAGAGAAGCAACCTGGAACTAAGCAGAAATTTCCTGACAGAACTATTAATCAATGGTAGAGTTTGCCTCCCAGAGTTGTGGATGCTCCATCACTGGAGGTTTTCAAGAAAAGATTGGACAGCTATTTGTCCAGGATAGTATAAGATGTCCTCCTGGGCAGGGGGTTGGAATAGAAGACCTCCAAGGTCCCTTCCCAGCCCTATGATTCTACAATTTCCTGCAACTCTGATCTGGTTTGGATGCCTTCCTTACCTAGATGAGTTCTTCCAACATGTTTTCGTTTCAGCTTGGCCTCTTTGGTTGATGAAGAGACATCTAGACAATTTGTCCAAGCCACCCACATGATGACTGCAGCATTTGTATGAATTGGCAGGAAGTATAGTGTTCCAATATCTCAGGGGCTGCCACAAGAAGAGGGAGTCAAGCTATTGTCCAAAGCACCTGAGGGCAATTTCTTGACAGAACAATCTATCAGTGGAACAACTTGCCTCCAGAAGCTGTAAATGCTCCAACATTGGACGTTTTTAAGAAGAGATTGGATAACCATTTGTCTGAAATGGTATAGGGTTTCCTGCCTAAGCAGGGGGTTGGACTAGGACCTCCAAGGTCCCTTCCAACTCTGTTATTCTATTCTATTCAGGTAGATGGCAGGAGTTGTGAAGCAGCTTTAGCCATATGGCAAGATGGGTATATGAATTCCTGCATCCTCCAAGCTGGGAGATTTTTTCTCTGTCAAGGACCAGTGGCCTTCAGAAAGAATTGAAACAAGGAATGAGTGAAGACAGAGCTAAAAGCATGTGGGGCAGCAAGTCTCTCTTTTTCAGGCACTTCTTCTTCTTTCTCTTCCAAGCAGTAAGTTACTAAAGATCCTCAGACAGGATTATCAAAATCTGAGCTTGCAGGGGGTGATTAGGACGAG
This sequence comes from Oxyrhabdium leporinum, assembly GCA_032468155.1. NCBI lineage: Eukaryota > Metazoa > Chordata > Lepidosauria > Squamata > Cyclocoridae > Oxyrhabdium > Oxyrhabdium leporinum. The sequence goes on from JANHFL010000279.1 coordinate 154,752, forward strand.
AAATTACAGGTTATTCTTCTCTGCGTAGAATCTGTCCTAGAACTTTCTGTTGCAGTGGATAGTCTAAGATGCTAGCTTATTCTGCACTCAAGAGCAAAACAGTTTGGGCCAACCCAGTTGAGATCAACTCCCATAGAAGTTGTCTCTTTCACTAATGGGCTTATATCCATGAAAGATTTTTAAAAGTCTCTAATACTGGAGAGTTTTCCTACCCTCTCTGATGGAAAAAAAAAAGAGAGAGAGAGAGAGAGACAAGAATACGCCTTGTGTACTTTGTCATTTTCCTGGACTCTTTGCTTTGAAGTGGAACTTTGTGGCCAGCATTCTCTATTGATTAGCTGGTGCATAAAGTGGTTTCTTTGATGAAGTGAAGCATCTCTGTGTGGTATACAAATTGCATTTCTTCCAACCCTTTGTAGAGAGGAGACCCATGTGGTTGGCATTAACACAAAATGCTTTTTCGTTTTTCTTTAACTACTCATGTGGCGTCAGAATATGTATCTCCCTGTTCAAAATTCTCAGAAACCCAACCCACCCCTCTGCTCCTGCTTTGACCAACCTTTGATGAATTTAATTGATTTCTAACACAGCTAATTTTTTTTTGAATAGGGAAATTGTCCAAGTTATACCACGGTGTTGGGTTCTGAAGGAAAAGGAGTGCAAACCTGGCATTGTGGCTTCCTTCACAGCTTCGTGCTTTGTTGCATAATTGCTTTTAAAAAATCTGTAGCTTCGGGCCAGTTTCAGAGCTGGGAAAAAGATGGGTTTATTTTGCTCAACAAATCCTTTGTGAGGGCTTGACTAGCAAGTATTTTCTTTTGATCAGGGATAGGCAACAGTTCAAAATCTGTATTTGTCCTGTTAGCATAAATGAACTTACTTTCCCTTATTTTCAAGTAGGCAATAACTTTTTTATCCAACTTTAATGATTTCCCTTCCTAAAGCTCTGATCACGCTGGTTGCATTGTTCTTTCTTGCCAATATGTAATGTATTGATTTTATGTTATATATTCAAAGTTCTTATTAGGATCAAAGGATGGTTTATACATATAACTAAATATAAATATGTATTATATAATTTGTATTTTATGTAAATATATAAAATATAGATGACTGCCATCTTTTATCCTGGACAGGGTGTCACTGCCCCAGAGGGATGCTGTCTACAACTTGGGGGTTCTCCTGGATTTGCAACTCCTGCTCAAAGAGCAGGTGGCAATTGTGGCTAGGAGTCCCTGTGCTCAGTCATTGACGCCCTAGTCATCTCACCATTGAACTATTACAGTGCACTTTACATGGGGCTACTCTTGAAGAGCTTACGGAGGTTACAACTGGTGCAGAGTATGGCAGTACAGGAAGTTCTTGGACCCCCAAGAATGCCCCATGGAACACCATTGCTCCATCAGCTGCATTGGCTGCCAGTTGCTTCTGGGTATAATTCAAGGTGTTGGTAATCACCTTTAAAGCCCTTCATGGCATGGGTCCAGGCTACTTGAGGGATGGGCCCGTTCCACCTTTAAACATCACCAAACAACCTCTGCCTATCTCAGGTCCTTGGGAAGAACTCAATAGGTGGATAAAAATGCCAAATCCGGTCTAAACATCTATCTGACTGTGCAACGAACCATGCTATTCTATTCCAAATGAGCGATGTGGCAGGATTCACAAAATGTAAGGTTTGCTTATCTCCCTCACCTTGCACAAGATATTTGTGCAACTTATTCTCAACTTTTCCAATTTTGTGAAGCCCACATGCGATTATGTTCACTTATGTGGAACTCATACATCTCTAAATTAATGCATGTAATACGGAATCCCGAGGAGTCACGGATCATATCATAGGACTCTACCTGTTTATTTATCATAAAATATACTTATCCTCTAAAGCACATAACAACTTTTCAGTGAATTATCAGGAGTATTGACGGTAAGAAATTGCTAACAATTGATTTGACAGTGTTTCAGATTTAGGTCCTGTTGGTTGGGTGTTTATTTAAATAATTATGGCTCTCATGTCTTAGTTGCAAAACTCAGGCAGCCTTCAGAGGGCACAACAAAGTTTATTTTATGCTCTCTTTGCTGCAGACCTCAAAGTTATAGGAATCAAAAATAATCAAACATTGCACATTCAATATGTCTGCCGTTAATGCCTGTGCAGAAAGTGTTCAGAGTATAAAGAATCCAATTGTTCTTTTTTTTTTTAGGCACTGATCCAGAAGAAATCATTTTGAATGCTTTTAGAGTTTTTGATAGAGAAGGAAAAGGTTACATAAAAGCAGATTAGTAAGTAGAGTTTTGATTTTTTTTAATGTTTTTACAAAAAATCCCTTTCCTTCCCATTGTTGTTTCTGTTGTCTGCATTTTGTATGTAGTATCGTGCCTTGTTTCAATGAGATCTCCAACAGATCAAATCTATCACCACAGAAAACAAATCAGCTTTTGGTCCAATTTTTGTGAGGCCACTGAAAGTTTTCAGTGAATTGAGATTAAGATCCACATGAAAATGCTAAATATAGAGTTTAAAGCAGAGGAGAACTCAATGATTATTCAATGCACAGTGCATTCAGATTATTACAGAATCTTGGCTTTCCAAAGGTGATTCAGCTAACTAAAAGCTAGAGGAAAATCAACCAATGGAACAAGCTTTCGAGAAGAGACTGGACTGCCATCTGTCAGAAATGGTGTAGGGTCTCCTGCTTGGGTAGGGGGAGGGGGCATTTGGACTAGATGACCTACAAGATCCCTTCCAACTCTGTTATTCTGTTAAAATCTGCCCCGTGATTGTTTGCTGTTATTTATTGTCTTGTTATTTTGTTGCATCTTGTAGCATACTTTGAATTTGTGCAGTGCACAGAGCTTTCAGAGTAAGGTGGTTTAATGCATATTTTATGTTTATTTTTATTGCTTTTTAATTAATAACCAAAAAGAACAAAACACAAACCAAAAATTGTTACGACTATCATTTTTAACCTACTATATTCTGCATAAATGAAACCCATATTTCATCACACTTATCCGTAAAAGTCTACATTTATAGACAATATGCTCATAGATAGTTTAGTACATATTTAAAATAAACAAATAAGGACTCCTTCCTCATTATGCTATCCTCCAGGTGATGTTAGGCACAATGAATCAGGACCATACATTAGATTCTAGTTAAGATGATTTACTGCTCATGCCTATACACAAGAATATAGGCAACTAATGATCAGCACTAAATTGGCACTAGATTAAGAGTCAGTGGAATTCAAGAGCGGTTGGACTTAGACCATTTGTGGGAATGTAACGATTCTAGACTTATTATTCACTTGGCTCCACCCCCAGGCTCTGCCTGCTCTTCTCCAAAAGATGGATTGGGAGCACAGCTTCTATAATTCCCAACCACATGCCAGCGGAGAATAATTGGGTTTATCATGCCAAAGTATCTTGAAAGCATCAGATTGGGAAAAGCTACATTAACATGAGACCCAAATGGGATATTAGTATATAATATATAAACTCAGGGTTTGTCTTGCTGTGAATGATCACACTAGAAGCAACCAGTCCCCTGTAAACCAGTTAGATCTGCTAAGAACGTCATTCATTCATCACCACAAGAGAACTTCGTATTACTTGTTAGACTTAAGGGTAACATGGATCCTTACACATTTATTCCATTACTATATTTTGACATTCAGCACCGTTTACTCACTCCCATCATTTAGAGGTTGAAATCTAATTGTTATTTATTTATTACAGCCTCTCATTCATCTGTTGGAGAATTTCTCCTGTTCATGAGAGGGTTGCTATTAATTAATAGCATTTTTTCCATATTAATATTTTTTTTTAAGGAGTGAGAAATAGCAATAGCAAAATAACTCCCCTCCCCCTCAAACTGGCCATGCTTGACCTTTTAACAGGAACGTTCATTTTATTAACCTCCTTTTGGGGAGCATTTCGTTTTTTCCACTGGAGATATTTTTACTTCTTGCTTGGGAAGCTATGACTAATTTGGAAGATTTGAAACAGATTATATGTATGCACGCACCACCCACCCACGCATACATGCATATATGCATGCACCATCCACCTAGGGCATCCATACTTATGAGCCCGAAAATCAGGCACAAAGCATACTTGAACATCAGCAGATACAAAACTGCAATTATTGTTTTCTGCTTTTCTCGAATAATAATAGTTTGGTTGCCTTAAGAAGAGTCCCACATATCTGAATCCAACCGGAATTGGTTGGAAATTAATTGTACTCAAAATTTACTCATCAGCCTGCCTATTTCTAGGGCCTGGAATATCCCCTCTGCACTATGGGGGGAAAATTCTCCTTTATCTTGATTCCTGCCTTATCTAATTAGCTAAAGGGATGCTCAGTTTTCTGTCTAACAGGAAATCAATGCAGAGGGTAGTAATTTCTAGCACTGGGAATTCAGTCTTCTTCTTCCTGCCTAGGACCAGTTTCTTAATCCTTAACTGGAATAGTTGCAACATTTTCTGCCAATTTATTTTACAAGAGTTTTTTGTCTTGTTAAACAAGGTCAGCAACTGTCTAAGACAGTTGTTGTTTTAGGATGGGACAAGGGCCCTGGAGCTTATACATACTAGGGGAACCACAAAACAAATGGGTTGTTATTTTTTTAACAGAAAAACTAATTAATTGGTACTTTTCACTCAGACAAAAAGAATAAATTAAATTATAATCCCAAGAATTATTTTACAATCTAGGGTTTTCCCACATGCTTCTCTACTGATTTCAATGGATAAAAAAATAACAGGGAAACCAAGCTCTGATATAGCATATAAACAGAAGAAAATGTTAGGAGTGACACAATGGAAAGAACTTTTTAAGTATTTTTTTCTATGTGTCAGGATGGGAGGTCCATATCAAAAGCAAACATATTTTGAATTCGCTGTGTTGATTTTTCTTGAATTGGCTTCTTTGTTTACTTTTCCTTCATGGCAGCTCTGACCCACTTCAATAATGGTAATTTCATTAAGTATTTTTTTAAAAAATATTTAGGAAAACAACATCTTGAGGAAGATTCTCACCTGCCACCGACACACATAACAGTTCATCTATTTATTAGAGTTCTATCTCACTTTTATTATTTTTATAAATAACTCAAGGTAGCAAATTGTTCATTCCTCGAACCGTTCAATGAAATGAACACATTCAGCAGTTCAGAATGAAGGCTGACTTTTCAGGAAATGTTGATAAAACAAGGAGAGGAATACAAGATTCTTCAGTTTATGATGCTCAGGTTAGGAGCCGTGGTGGCGCAGTGGTTAGAATGCAGTACTGCAGACTACTTCTGCTGACTGCCGGCTGCTTGCAGTTTGGCAGTTTGATTCTCATCGGCTCAGGGTTGACTCAGCCTTCCATCCTTCCAAGGTGGGTAAAATGAGGACCCAGATTGGTGGGGGCAATATGCTGATTCTGTAAAGTCTGCTTAGAGAGGGCTGTAAAGCACTGTGAAGTGATATATAGTCTAAGTGCTAAGTGCTACTGCTATGACTGGTTGTTTAGTTACCATTCAAAGTTACAATTGTCCCCCATGCCCCCAACATATTTATGACCTGTTTTGATGTTCTGATGGTCATCTCCCCTCCCACAGTCATGTGGCTGCAGTCACTTGGCAACCAGCCCACATTTATGGCCGTTTGCAGTGTCCTGCAGTGATATGGCCACAATTTACAATGTTTTTGCTGACAACTAGTGTTTACTTCCAGTTTTCATCCAAAACACCTTATAATGAACAATGGGTTCACTTAACAACCATGGATTCACTTGACCATGGTGTTTTGCTTAACAACCGCTGCAAAAATGTTGTAAAACCATTTCGTTTCACAGCTATTATGATCTTATGACCGTAATGTATAGGCTGATCATGTTGAGGACTATGTATAGTATACCATAGGAAAGAATATTTCTCCAATTTATATATGACTGACTGGCATAGAAATGGGAGTTTTTTTTTTATTTTATAACATATGGTTGATGCCCTCATGTGTAAAAACCATTAACAAAAAAATGAATTAATATGCGCAAGTAGGTTTGGATTTATTTGACCAACAAACCCTGTTTGATTGTGGAATGGTGAGAGGTATGAACTATCCTGTAGCAAACTACTTTTTGATGCTCTTTTGAAGAA
>JANHFL010000279.1:174005-187615 GCA_032468155.1 Oxyrhabdium leporinum
TACTGATGTAAGAGTATTGCTTATAAGCTGTAAACCGCCCCGAGTCTTCGGAATGGGGAGGTATATAAATGTGAAAATAAAATAAATAAATAAAAATAAGCAGAGGGTCCCAGGGAGGAGATCCAAGCCGCAGGTGTCTGTCAGGCGGCCTTCATGGCCATCGTCTTGCGCTCTTTGGCCGGAGCTTCGGCCACGAGACCCGGGGAATGGCCTGAAGGGCAGAGTGGGGGAAAGAGTCACGGCGGGTGGTCAAAGGCGGAGGCGCCCTGGGCCGCCCTCCCTGGGCCGCTCGGTCAGCGGCGCCGTCTGCTGGGCCGAGTCTTCCGTCACTCGGGAGGCAGGGGAGGAGCGTCTGTCCCTGAGGCCTCAGCAGTCCGGGTTCTTCCTGGCTGCTGGTCGGTGAGGGTTCTGTGCGTCTCCGTTTCCTCTCCCATTCCTGCTCCTCTAAGGGGACCGTGGCACCAAAGGGCACGTTGGAAGCCACCTGAGAACCCTAAAGTTGAGGATGGCTGCAGAGGGATCTTTCTCTGCAGGGTCCCTTGCAGACCACCTTGGGCCCAAGCCTCACCCTTTCCGTCCCTGGTGGCCAACAGCCCCCAGTGAGAACTAGAGTCCCACGGGGGGGGCCACGCTGGTGGCTCCAGGGCAAGCGTGCACACAATTCCCAGGCAGGATCTGGAGCGATCTTCGTACCCATCACCTGCTCTCCTGATCCTTTTAACCAGCAGTCTCAGGGACTGGGTTCCGGTGATCTCCCACCACGGCCAGTCAAACCTCTGAGCTCGACCTTCCACCCTTGCTCAGATGGAAGCAAAGTAGCCGGGGGTCCTTCAACTCCCAGGATTCATCCTGTCACCGGCAGACAGACCAGAGGGAGGAGTGGCCGGGTGTGGAATGGCCTGGTGTTGTGGCAAGTGAGCTGTCCCCAGGGGAGTTGGGCTCTTCTGGACCGGATGAGGCTCAGCCGGGCTGAGGCCCACCTGGGCCACTGTCAGAAGCCCTCCTGCAGGAAGGAGTTAGTGAGCCAGGACGAGGAGAATGGATTGCCTCTGTATTAAATGTTGATCATGTGAGTATTCTTCTTGGGCATCTCATAGCTTCCACATTCCGTTCTACCAAAATTAGGATTCAGGCTCAGTATTTTCAAACTTCTGGGGGGCAGCCAGATTGCGTACCAAGGGTGCCTCCAAGGGTGGAAGAACTCGGGCTGGTGGGCGCCAGGGGGATTCAAGCCCACTCCAAACAAACAAGGAGCTGGGCACCATTGTTACAGAATAAAGGACACGAGTCAGTCCTCTAAATGAAGGAAAGATTTATTGCGCAAGGTTCAGCAGATGTGAATACATCAGAATGCAAAGCCTGAACCCCGAGGGGTTCTTGTCACTCACTTTTATACCCTTTAACCATATAGTTTCCCCATATAGTCTCCCAATTCCAAACCACAATGTATACATACTTCCTGTAAATAGGGGAAGGGGAAAGCATTATAGCTCATAGGAAAGGCAACCGTCTTTCTGCGGTTTCTAGCTTCTACTTTAGCATGTCACCTTTTCCTGGCCCCTGGCCTCTTTCCTTAAGCATGTCATATTTTCATGGCCCCTGGCCTCCTTCCTTATTTGTGCTGCTACTGCATGAGTAATAATAGCGTTATCAACCTGGATACTATTTTGCATGATCTGCAATGATCGTGGCATATAGAATTATTTAGAAATGTGGGGGGGGAATATGTTTTTAATTGGGTGGGAAATATTTGGAGGAAAAAAATAAAACTTTTTTTTACAAAGATGATAGAAAAAAAGAAAACTTCTCTCCCCCACCAACGCTTTTTAGAAAAGAAAAAAAAGCCATCTAGAAAATTTCTGCTTAGCTCTAGGTTGCATTTAAATAAATAATGCAAACCTAAAGGTATAGTTCAATTACTCTGTTTCCCTGGGACGTTTTTCATTTTTCTCATCAATTTATTTTGACAGTTCATTTTAAAAATAGTGTTAGAGTCAGACAAAAGTTTCTTCCTGAATGTGTGTCAGTACTCTGCATATGTCTAAATGAAGGAAGAGTGGAAGAGTTGAAAAAAAAAGACAGAAGAAATTGTGCTGGGAAGACATTGACGTGTTCCTGAAAAGGAGAAGAAAAGAGAAATTTAAACGCTACGTATGAAGCCACAGGTAAATATGGTGGACTCATGGATGATTTGTGAGGACAGGTAGATATGGAGAAGTATAATTAACAATATTTAAAACTATATTTTTAATTAGTTTGTTTATGTTTTCTCTTTTTCTTATGTTCAGTCTCCTCATTGTTTTTGTGTACTATTTCCTTTTGTAAATGGATATAATAAAGAGCACGCTGGCTTGAATAGTTGGAACGCTGGGCAGGAGGTTAGCAAGCCCATGTTTGAGAACTGAGATCCGCTGTGGGGTGGGATGAGCTCTCAACCATCCAGCTCCTGCCGAGGGCAGGAAAGGAGCCCCAGGACAAAGGTGATGTTACCAGCTAATCCTTTCAACCCGGAAGCCCCTAGATGCTTCTGACATGACTGCAAAAAAAACCTCAGCATAATGTTGCTTACCTCAAAATGATGGCTATGAATATCTATGGAGATTCTCAGTCATCCAGGTCATGGTTGTCCCAAAAGTGCTTTTTTCAAAGGCAACTGGACTTTTGTTATTGTTTGAAGATGTTTTGCTTCTCATCCAAGAAGCTTCTTCAGTTCTGACAGAGTTTCTTCAGTCAGAACTGAAGCTTCTTCAGTCAGAACTGAAGAAGCTTCTTGGATGAGAAGCGAAATATCTTCAGGGAAAAACAAGTCCAGTTGCCTTTTGAAAAAAGCAATTTTGAGATGCCTATGAATGCAAAATAAGGAGCCGTGCAGAAATGGAAATTTGTGAGCTTTTGTGGGGGCTCTCAAATAAAATTCCCGGCCTAGCAGGGATGGCTAAGTCAGACTATTCTAGCTACCTTAGCTTCCTTCTCAAATGTTCTGACTCAACCCAGTTTACCCCTGTGCTTTTTTTTCTGAGCAAGGAGACAAACTTCCAAGCAAAGACCTTAGTTGTAGTCACTCACTAATAATCACCAGGAGAATTCTGTGGGTCCAGAATAATTCTGGAAAATAAAAATTCTATCAGACTTTGCTTTGTGAGTGAGTGTGTAAGTATGTTGATTGCATTTCAATGCATTATTCAGGGGGTCTTTTTAGAAATTACTTGTTGATGGCCATGTTTTGAAGCATCACTTTTTGTCTTTAAAATTCTGAATATTTTTAAGAACAGGTAGAAATGCCAGAAAACAAACGAAACAAAATGAAAACTGTAGTTGGGTAACTTCGTCATAAAAAAACATATGATAAAATAGAATGACCACTGAAAGTTATTGGTTGCTTTTGAAGGTCCAAGAGGAATGCACAGTTTTCTTTGGAGTGCTGATAAAAACAAAACAGCGCAGATGAAGATGCCAAGGTACACATTGCGAGTGATACCCATAGTACAGGAAAGACAGCAATGCTGTTCTGAGATTCAAATGATAGATGCAATGCCTTATACCACCATATCATGATTAGAGTGTTATCAAGGGCAGGGCAAAGTTCAGAAGCCCAATTGAGTACCCAACTGCAGTGAAAGCTATAACACAGGGGTGTGAAACTCAAGGCCCACAGGCCAGATCTGTGCTTAAATGTGGCCCATAGAAACAGTGAGGGACCGGCCCATGGTGCCTCTGCCAGTGAAAACAGGCTGCCAAGCTCCGTTTCTGGCTGCAACAGCCTCCTTCAACCCTCTGCCAGTGAAAATGGAGCTCGGGAAGGCCTCATGCAGCCCTCCCGAGCTCTATTTTCACTGGCAGTGGGTTGCAGGAGGCTGTTGCAGCCAGAAACCGAACTCAGTAGCCTGTTTTCGCTGGCAGAGCACTCAGGCTGCCACAGGCGCCCCCGACATGACATCGAGCAAGCCACACCCACTCTGGCCACACCCACCCCAGCCCTCCCAAGGTTAAACACAACCCTGATGCGGCCTTCAATGAAATCAAGTTTGCCACGCCTGCTATAACATATACTTCTATCCACTGCCTAGATTCAAAAATCCCAGTTATTGGCACACCTCCCAGACTCACTGAAGTCTACTAATACTTTGGAGTTTGTGGAGGACACCACTAGTTGCAGAAACCTACCTAGTTTAATGAAAAGAAGGACTAAGGCTAATGATAGCTGTATTCCAATATCTCAGGGGCTACCACAAAGAAAAAGGGGTCAATCTAATTTGTGTGCGGCTGCAGAAACACGGGGATTTCCTGTGCATGGCAGCTGCGGTGAGTAGAGCAGGCGAGGCACGGAAAGCAGCAGGGCTGCATGGGTGGGGCAAGTGAGCCAGATGTATAGGATGGGATAGCACCGGGGCAGGAGGCGGGCCCAGCCGGTGGTCCTAACTACCGGTATGGGTGAGCCAGTCTGAACCAGCAGCAGCCCGCCACTGATTATATATATGAGGAGCTATCAATTAGATGATAGATTACTAGATCTTGACAGAATCTGTAATAGACAAATGCCAAAAACTGCAAAGAAAAATAGTAAAAACCTATGGATTTTCATAAATAATACTAAAATTGCTGCCATATTTAAATATTTCTGGATGAATATAATCCTGTTTAAAGACTAGAAATAATTCAGTGTATAGTGGCGTGCTATTATATGTTCTACTTTTTATACTTTAACTAAAAATACGTGAACATTTTAATACATTCCTGTAATATGTATTTACAATTTATTTCTATACGCATATTATGGCACACAAATTTGTACTTGGTTTGAGAAAAGTTTCCCAAAACTATTTTTCTCCACAAGTGGCATGTCAGAAATTAGAAGGCACCCTAGTGTTCATTAAGTATGGTTAAAAAATTAAAGCAAACAAACAGTTGGAGCTTTGATTACATCAATGCAGTGACCACATTCTGTGCACCTCACTGGAGTTCATAATCTGGTGACCCCATAGCATTCGAGAAGGATCAAGGAAACTTTTCCCACAAAATATTGAAAGACCATTATCGGCATTCGGGGAAATTTCAGCTGCTGGCAAATTTGCTTGCCAATCTTTTTCTTGGTCGTTTTAAATTGAACTTTCTTGAAAAAAAAAACAAGTTGCTGCTGCTTGTTTATCAACGTGGCTATGTAACTGTTGAATTGTTTTCAGATATGTCTCTCAAGAAAGACATTTTGTGCTGTTTCAAGTAATTAATGGTTTGTCTCTTGGAATAGCCTCCAGAAATCTAAGTAATGTGTTTGACAGCAAACATGAATAAGCTTGTAAAAATTTAAGGGGAATTATTAGACCTGTGTGAGCTTGAGTGCTCGAATCAACCTCCAGCAGGGAAGGCCTTAAACATGGGAGTTGGACAAGACTTCAATAGAGGGATGTTTCCAATAACCAGTTTTTCATCCATCCAACCAGCAGATTAAGGCAGTACATCCCACAGCGTACAATAGCCCTTCAAACGGTAGATAAGCAAAACAGTATTTTTAAGCCGATGGATTTGAGTACTTCAGTCCCGTGCCTATTTTACAATGGTTTGCTTATGTTTAATGGAATAAGCTTTGCCAGTTGCATATTTTTCAGTGATTGCTAGATAGATTGATAGATTATGTGCCATAAGTCAGCGTTGACTCTTAGTAACCATGGTGATGATCTGATTTGGTCATTCAAGTCTTCAAGTGGTTCACCCATTGTCATTATAACTGAGCCCATCCGCCTTGCTGCTGGTGATCTTCTTTCCTTCCACCTCCAGAGTTAGATCTTTCCATAAGATACTCAAAGTACAGGTAGTCCTTGACTTAGGACCACAATTGAGCACAAAATTTCTGTTGCTAACATTTGTTAAGCGACTTTTGCCCCAATTTATGCCTTTCTTGCCACAGTTGTTAACTGAATCACTGCAGTTGTTAAATTAGAAACACGGTTGTTAAGTGAATCTGAGTTCCCCATTGACTTTGCTTGTCAGATGGTTGCAAAAGTTGATCATATGACCCCAGGACATTGCAATGTCATAAATATGAATCAGTTGCCAAGCATCTGAATTTTAATCACATGACCTTGGGGATGTTGCAATGGTCATAAATCACTTTTTTCTATACTGTTGTACCTTTGAATGGTCAATAAACGAACTGTTATTAAGTTGAGGGCTACCTGTAGGATAATTTGAGTCTGATCATTTGTGCCTTAAGCGAGAACTCTGGGTTCATTTGATGAATTATCAAACATCTGTTTGTTTTCTTGGCTGTCCACAGTATTCTCCAACACCAGCAGAAACACAAGTATCTCTTTTCTAATTATACCTTTGGTTAACCACTTCAGGACCCAATGTTTCCTGAGAATCAAGATATAAAGGAAACAAAGAAACAAATACCAGGCAATGAGACGGTTTAATGGCTATGGAACAATAAAAGATCTTGGGATACAGTAGTTGCAAAATCAGCCAGGTTCTTTCCCATTTTCCCACCCCCACTCCCCAAAATCAGGTGGATGAATGCCAATAATATCAACATCATGTCAATTATGCAGGAGCAATTAAAAGAAGACAGAGATTCAAGATATGAATACCAAAATATGAGATTTCTCTCAGGAGTGATAACCAATTCTGTTTGCAAAGCCTGGTTGCCTTTGATTTTTAATTAAGATTGCTAGAGATTCATCCTGATCCAGATGAATCAACAAAGCTTGAAAAGTTTCCTTGTTCTTGCACACAGCGTGTAACAGGAATTAAAGATGTATCAGTGCAAGAGTGGAAGGCGTGTTTGTTCTTTACTCAACTCATGTTAACTTATGGGATTTACTGCCAGCAATGGAGGAAAAACATCTTGGTAGCCATGATCATCAAAATGGAATCTCCAGTTTCCATCCAGATTCAATGGAATTAAGACAAAATCATAGAGAAGATAATCATCAGTACATTTAATTCAGAATTAGTACAGACATAGAGATTCAATAGATAAGAAACATCCCTCTGAACCATTTCCTTCAAAATCTGTGTGTCAGAACTGCCATCCTGAACTTCAGCCTTGCTTTGCTAGATGCCACCCTGCCATAAACTAGAGTGGGGAGGGAGCTGTGGGAAGAGGGAAACAGAAACTACTCATTGTGCCATCCTGAGACATCAGTTCACCTTTCCATGGCCTGAGGCCGGGGAATGGAATGGAATGGCTCACCATCCAACCCACCATACAGGGACCGTTACTAAAACAACTTCTTTGAATGTAACTGGACAATGGGTAGATAAGGGTGTGTGTGTGGAACAAAAAAGGGGAAATTAACTGGAGAATCTTTGTGTGCAAAACTTTAGTCCTGTTTTTTGCTGTTCGGTAGCCACTTGGTTTTTAGTAAAAATATACTCTTTAATGCAAATGGAGTCAAGAGTCTTTCTTTCCTAGGGGACCAAGCTGGGACAGGACTGACACTCTGTATATTTTTACCTGGAGAAGATTGCTTTAGAGACATGTTGGTAGTATAAAAGCAAAGGCACTCTGGAGCCAAGTTGAGCTCCTGATGATTTTGTGATCATCAGTTTTCTTGGCAACAGAATGGAAATGATTTGCCATTGTCTCCTTCCAGGATATACTTCTTTTTTTTTACCTCTTCCAACTTAGTTTATAGCCTCTGGATTTCTTGATGCTTCCTTCAAGTACTAACCAAAACTGGCCCTCCTTCACTTCCAAGCCTAGATGAGATTCACCAGCTGCTGTCACCAGCTAAAGGGGAGATATTTTTTTCAAATATCTGAAAGACTACTACGCAGACAAAGTTGGTTCTCTCATTCTTGAATGGCAAGACTAGCAATTAAAAATAGCCTTTTAGGCTTGTATACTGCCCCATAGTGCTTTACAGCACTGCACATTGTCTCCCAACTATCTGGATCAAAATTTTACCAACCTCAGAAGACTGAGTTAACCTTGAGTCTGTCAGGATCAAACTCCAGGCTGTGGGCAGAGTTTGCCTGCAATATTGCACTTTAACAATTGTGCCACCAGGGCTCATTAACTAGAATGAATGGGTGGACATTTCAGGAAACCCCCCCTCCCCCCGTATTTCAACCATATTTAGGGGAAATTTCCTGTTAGAGCTGTTCAGCAGTGAAACAGAAGGTGGAGGGCTCGGTTTTCCTGGAGAATATAACCAAAGGCAACTGAACATCTTTAAGGGACGCATCTCATGTAGAAGATAAATTAGAATTGTATTGTTTGACAATATCCACCGTTAACAAGACTGTTTGATTTCTACGACTCCCTTCCTTTTCTTCTTGCTAATTAAGAATAAACCAACTATCTTGTTCATATTTTGTTTAATAGTTTTAAGGTTGAACTACAAACTTACCGGACTCTAAAAACTACCCATCCTTGAAATGTTAAAAATTAACATCAATGTGGCAATATTCTAAACCAGTTCTTTTTTTATTGGACTTTTAAAAAAAAAAAAAAAGTTGAACACCATTTATGTTTGCAGTATCTCAAAAACACAGGGAGGTTCCTATACAGCTTCCTATAATTAACTGTTAATATAAATTGCCTAAGAACCTTTTTAAAAATGCAAATCACCCTCTTTTCATTCTTTGACAAATAGATTTATCTGATGGGGGGGCTTTTAAAATGCAAATTGCCTCATGTAAGCTCTTTTTTAAAAATGCTGATGTTTCCCCGCAACTTTCATTCCTGCAGATTTCAGGTGTGTTTTTTTTCCGTTCCAGGTATTGTCTTTAACTGGGATTTTGAATGTAGCGTTTCGTTCACTGAATGGAACACATAGATTTACTTTCAGCACAACTTATGGTAGAGTTTTTTCACATAGTAGAATTCTTTCCCTACTGACACACCCTCACCTGCTTTGGAGAGTGATGGCGTAATGGGCAGAAGGAATAATCCTGAGAAACAGAAGGTAATGCCAGCAACCAGAACAACGGTCAGATAAAAGAAATCTTGAGTCTGGGCCAGAACTGAAACCTGAGATAATGTCTCAGATAGACACCATCCTAATTCTGATGAAGATAAAGGGAGAGAAGGGGGGAAAACACAAGCAGGCGTACAAGATTGTTACCATAAGCTTGTAGTAAAAATAATATTGGCTTGTGTGACTTTGGTTTCCTAGTCTGGGTCTACCTTGAAGGGCTTGCAGAGAGAAATTTTTCTGGTGCAAGTGATTAAACCCAACTTTTAAATCCTGTATGTTTGTGGCCCCCAACCTCCAGGCCACAACCTAGTACTGGCCCATTGCCCATTCGGAACTGAGCATGTGCACACACAATGCTGCATTTGTGAAAGCGGCATGCATGCGCGTATGTGCAAAACCATCCCCTCTCTCATCCCCTGCTGCCGTTGCCGCCTCTGCTTCCACTGGTCCACCGAGCTAGGAAGGTTGGAGAGCACTGAGATATAAGTATAGGACAAATTTTCACTTATAATAGGATTATTCTGGATAAGTATATTATCAAATGTTGGTTACGAGAATTGTAATTCAGCACATTTGATTGGAGAAAGTGGCTATAAAATGAATAAAACTGGTGCCGTTTAATAGGTTAAATGAAAATTAGAAGAGATTAGCAAAAGAACGTCCCAATATTATTTAAGTCAGATCTTGTTAGTGAGCAACAGATAGCAACCCAAAGAGAACATACTTGCACCAGGAAAATCTGTCCCATGAAATACTCAGAAGATCATCAGCTTTCAAGGGTGAGAGCTGTCCATTTGCACAATGCCAAAATTTTAACAAAAACATGAAAAGAAGGATAAAAGAATGTACATGAAATGTGTATTCTTAAAGAATGTGTATAGACAGATTTTGAGGTTTGATGATTATAATTTTAATATAACCACATTTTTTCTCATCGAGTGAGAAAATGTTATCCAGCTTTCATATATCTTATGATTTTGCTATCACTGTGGAATAGCAATTTCCAGATTGTTTCTGTTTCTCTTCTGTTTTTAACTTGGGAATTTTCCATACATCAGCACTGAAGTTTGTATCCAGTGTGGGAGCTGGCAGAAAGGTATGATGACTTTAAAAACTGCTAACTCTACCCAGCAATGGTACAATTGTCTTCATACATTCACAACAAAATAACTCAATTCAAGCAGGGATGGCTCCCCGAGATATATCACACACCAGGGCAAGCTTAGATATTTGGAATATGGTTTTCACGAAAAAGAATTAAGAAACTAATTGAAAACAATAGATCAAATGATTGAAACAGATACAAGTAATAAACGGCAGTGCTCAAAGAAGAGTATGAATGATTAAGTAGCAGTAAGTAGCTGGGAAGAAGGGAAGGGAAGGGACAAAATGTGCTATCGATAGTTCCTCATGGAAAATTTTTATGGTTGTCATTGTACTACTTTGCTTTTAGTAGTTCATTCTTTGATATCTATATTTTTTATTTTTTTATCATCAGCTTGAAGAATATAAACTGACTGTATGCCTATAATGAACCTTTTTTTTCAACAACCACCACAAAAGAAATAATGACTACATTCCAGATTTTTGTGCAGGCAGGAGGACTTCTGCCCAGATCAAGAGCTGAGAGCGGGAGAAAAGAATCTTCTTTGGTCCCAGTTATGGCTGCAGATCTCTGGTTCTTTTGCTGTCAGTTCTCTGAACCCAAAGAGTTGAGTGGAATAGGAAGACTGGCACCATGGGACCCATGCTCCATTGCTTCTCTCCTTCCCCCTTCTTTTCCTGAGTCTTTTGACATCCCTGGGGCAGGGGGAGAGAAGAGATCCAATCCATTCTTTCAATTTGTTTCTCTTGCCATGGGTGGCAGGAGAAGAAGGGGAGAGCAAGGCAAGGGAAACAGATCTTTCCTTTCACCAAAGAGATGCCAGCAGGAGAAGGCAGCTGAACACAAGGCTGTTCTCTGGCTAATCTTTCAGAGAAAGAAGGCCCTTCAGTAAGCTAGAACATCTTATGGTGCTGTTGAGGTTTGTTTTCAGCTGTGAGCTAAGATCAGACCCTGAAATATAGAGCTTCCTTTAGTCTCTAGGGCAGAAACAAGGATCTTGGCCCTCTCAATGACCGACCAATTTCTCACTGCATATGCATTCATGAATAAAGAGGGCTATACTCCACGGAAGCTTATGGAAGATGAGTACATCTTACAAATGTCACCAAACTCGTTTAGTTTTCTCCCCCTATGTATTATAGTTTTGCCCCATTAGGGAGTCTTCAATACATACAGACTTAAATTCCCAAAGTTCTCAGCAACTATCAGGCTGACTGAAGAAGTTTGGGAACTGAAGTCCAATCATCTGAAGGCTACTCAAGTTTGGGGAAAGCTGCTCTACTATGCAATGAGTCAAGACACTGGGGTGGGGTGGAGTGGGGTGGAATTTTGGATCCTTGTAGGGTTCTGCAGAAAAGCAAATAAATGTGATATAGTGAGTAAAAAAATAAGATGGGTCCTGCCCAGAATAAGCAGTACTGTTTCACAGTGTCCTTAATGGTTGTCTTTGACAATTGTCCCTTTGTCCATTATCTATGAAAGGTTGGAGAGTATCTTATCCTGATGCAGGATTGTATCCTAAATTTTGGAGCAGAGGTGTGGGAGCGCTGCAGTAGTTCCCATTGATCTAATGATAAGGAAATGTACACACACAAATATTTTACATTTATCACATAATTAACTTTGCTGGTAGATGCCTCTGGTAGCCCTGTTGAGAAACCACCTGAGACACAACTCCTAATATCTATCCTATCTCAAAGCTACAGAATTATTGGCTCCCCTTTTTCCCTCCCCCCTCAACCCGCCCACTAAGCCTGCAGACATAAATGCTGTCTTATCTCATGGCGGAGTCTCCGATGACGCCAAGGAACCTGAAAAAACCTGCCTAGCCCTTGTCAGCAGACAGAGACGTTGAAGCTCATTCCGCCTGACCTTACCTGCCTGCCAGCAAATGGGCGTTGGGAGAAAGGAGACGCTTTAATCATTTTTAAGCACTGGGCAGATCAGCCAACCACCAAAATCACAGTTTTGGAAAACCTGTTTGCTCTCTTTTCCAATTTTCAAACTTCATGCCCCTCACAGTACTGCCATCTGCAGAGTGTTTCTTAATGCCATGGCTGGTGAAACAGATGTCAGCACATAAGTGGTCATGCTTGTAGGCTTACCAAGCACCATCGGCCACCAACATTGACCTGTAGACATACAAAGTAGGCTTTATCCAAGAAGGTTATTTCTAAAATGTGAAGATGGAAATTTCTCACTTCATACTAGGGATTGCAAAGCCCTTTCTACTTGTGGAGAAGTGGTCCAGTCTGTGAAGTAAGCGAGACAGTGGCATAAAATCATCATTATGAAGACCAGAACCTGGATTTGGATCCATCTTGATGGGTTAGGAGACAATGTTTAAGATTAATACAGGTAGTCCTCGACTGACAACCACAATTGAGCACAAAATTTCTGTTGCTAAGAGAGACATTTGTTAAGTGAGTTTTGCCCCATCTTACAACCTTTCTAGCCACAGTTGCTAAGTAAATCACGTAGCAATTGTTAAGTTAGCGAAACGGTTGTTAAGCGAATCTGGCTTCCCCACTGACTTTGCTTGTGGGAAGTTGCAAAAGGGCATCACATGATCCCGGGATACTGCAACTATCATAAATATGAATCAGTTGCCAAGTGTTTGAATGTTGATGATGTGACCATAGGGATACTGCAATGTTTGTAAGTGTGAAAAACAGTCTTAAGTCACTTTTTCCAGTGCTATTGTAACTTTGGTTGGTCATTACATGAACTGTTGTAAGTGGAACATTATCTGTAGACATGTTTGAGATGCATTGGAGGTTTAATGCACTCCTTTTACGTATAAAAAAATTTGACGTGATTGTCTACCTCCAGCATGGAATAAAGTATTTTTAAAACTTCAGCGGTCCTAGAGTAGGATTCATATCTGAATGCAGCAAATTCTTAAAGTGAATATAAAGAGAAAACCAGAGACTTTCCTTTTGGGTTTAATGGAAAAAGACTTGGAAAAATAATTTGGAACTTTGATGTTCTATATGTTGATGGCAGTAATACTACTCTACACACAGAGATGGAAGGACATTTTAATACCCACTATGGACAAATGGCTGCAAAACTTGATGGAGTTAGCAGAGGTGGCTAAATTGACTGCTTTAATCAGAGAAAAAAAAATACAAATACTTTTATTTCTACTTGGAAATCGTTTCTGGACTTTGTGCTTGAGTGGGAAAAAAATGAAACTTTGACTTTGGGTTTCACCAATTAGATAGATTTGTTGTTATAGAAATGACTAGCTTAAAATATTATGTAAAAGTAAATAGTTGAGGTTTTATGTTAATGACTTATTTTACTGCACCAAAGGGAGTTGGAAGTAATGCCTTTTCTTTCTTTTTCCCCTTCTTTTCCTCATTCTTCCCTTCCTTTTTCCCTTTCCTATTTTTCTAATTATTTGTTTTTGTATTTTCTTTGTATGCTGCATTATAAACTAATGTTTAAAAAAACAACTTCAGAGGTGCAAACATGAGAAGCTTCATTGGCATAAAAAAAGAATTTTTTTTTTTTATTTTTTTTATTTTTACATTTATATACCGCCCCATTCCGAAGACTCGGGGCGGTTTACAGCTTAT
>JANHFL010000279.1:190301-202454 GCA_032468155.1 Oxyrhabdium leporinum
AAAGAAAGAAAGAAAGAAAGAAAGAAAGAAAGAAAGAAAGAAAGAAAGAAAGAAAGAAAGAAAGAAAGAAAAGCTTAACATCTATGTTATCTAAACTAACAAGGGAACAAATGTGAATTCAGCAATTGACATGTATCTGTTATAGATAACAGGAAAAGTTCTTAACTGCTTCTCAACTAAATGAGAGTTGGTGTATTCTAGTTTGATGCAGGATGCTCATACTGCAGTAAATGAATTATGTTTCTCCTCATAAATTATTATAGAATTATTAAAGCCAAATGGCAGAAAACTATAATGCTGAAGGTGTAGGTGGTTCTACATCAGACAGTATGCAGCTTTGTGATTTATCTGAGGTTCTGTATGCCCTATGTCTACTTTGACCTCGTGGAGGGGGGATGTGGCCAGGGTGGGCATGGGCAGCTTGACGTCACTCATGTTGGGGGCGCCTGTGGCCAGATTGCTCTGCCAGTGAAAGCAAGCTCCCAAGCTCCATGTTCAGCTGTGACAGCCTCCTGCAACCCTCTGTCAGTGAAAACAGAGCTCAGAAAGGCCATGTGTGGCCCTCGCAACCTCCATTTTTGGTCACAACGGCCTCCTGCAGCAAATGTGCCCTCCTGCGCATGGCCCTCCCAAGCTCCGTTTTCACTGGCAGAGGCACCAGGGGCCTGACCTTTGCTGTTTCCAGGGTGGTCCTGCGGGCCAGATCTAAGCACCCTGTGGGCGGATCCAGCCCATGGGCCTTGAGTTTGACACCCCTGGAATCGACAGAATAATGCTATTTAAATTGCATGTAACATAGCCTTTCTACGTATACCAACTTTTCTCTTGAAAAATCACTTTGACAGTAGTGCACATAAGAACTAATCTGATTTTGAATGAGTTACTTAGATTGCGTGGACTTTAATAGAAAAGTTTGCAAACTGTAATATTTCTCTCTTGCAAAAAAAATGCAAATGCTTTTAAAATGGTGAAATATGTTTTCTCGTAGGCAGCTTATATGCTATTTACATTACCACAGGCATTTTATTTCTACATTGAAGACATAATTTTAGTTGCACGAGGATATTATGGTCACATTTGTTAGTTGGTTCTATGTGCTCAGAAGGATGGGATAAAGGTCAAGATGTAGATTTTTAGATGATGCTTAGAGACACCTTTGGAAAAAGTTCATAGGCTTGGGACCTACATTAGAAAAGGATTTTAGGCCTCATTCTCCTAATTTATATATATAAAAAACCATAGCAGCAATTTATGTCAGAAAGCCATGAATGTACCTACATATTTAAAACAAATCTACAGTCACATTATTATACAGAAGTTTATTCTCAGATTAATTTAGAAAATAAACCACATTTCACAATACCTCCCAGAATTGTTAGAGCACTGGACTATGTTGATTTAAGTAATGTGTTTCTCCTTTTTAATTTTTGTGATATTTTTCTTTAATTTACATCACAGTGCTATATAGGAAAGGTAGTATCAAAGATGTCTGAATGCTTGGCATTTAATAATATTAAAGATTTTGATTTGACCCACAAATTACAGTGATTAAGTTAGTTTATGAAGAAAGAGCAGCTGCTTGATCCATTTTTTTATTTTTTTATTTTTGCCTTCTGCCTATTGTCAGTCTTTTTTAGCCTGTTTAGTTTTGCATCAAAAATCCCAAATCTTTTCTTTTTCCACCAAAAGAATAGCTGGTAGAACCCCAATTACTTTTCTGCTGGGTTTTAAGGGAGTATCATGCTGTTTTGGTTCCAATTTTATATCCTTTGCCTTTAGGTATCTGAATTTAATAATTATGTTGCAAGGTAAGTTTCTTTTTTGTGATATCCATGACTTTATTCTGAATGTGGATGCAAACTTTAATAAAGAAAAAAATGGCATTAATAAGAGCAAACAAACAAACAATATGGTAAATCACCAGAAGCTTTATTAAAACATTTTAATAAATCTAGAGTCAGATTTATTCTTTAAGTTGCTCCCTGAGAACATTTAAGCTAATCTGTGGCCTCCCAAAAACACTTCTTAATCATTCTCACTCAATTTTAAGGAAAATAAAAGACCTTAATTTATTTATATTCCCAAAGAGAAGAAATCCATTGAATCAGTACAGTGTCCTTAGTTTACTTTAGATGCAAAATGATTACACACTATGTATTTGAGCAACCAGACTTCCATTTTGTTTCTCTGTAAAGTCTACGGTATCGTTGACTTTCTCCCATTCTATTTTCCCAAAGAATTCCTTTTTTTTAGACCAGGCTGTCAGAAGAGAGAGGAAGGATGCTGAGGGGAGGACAGATGGATTGAAAAAGAGGAGAGATCACCACCACCTCACAGCAATAAATTAAGCTAAGTGCTACCATGGTGTAGAAAAGAAGAAAACTCAGAGAAAGAAAGCTTTTGAGAAATTAGCAGATAGATTTTGGTACAGAGTTAACATCAGGGCAAAGAAGCGGTCTGGAGTTAGAGTTAGAAGCTTCTTAAGTTGCAGCCACTGTTGTTGTGGCTAAAGTTTCCCAGTCTGCACAATCTTTTCTTTTCTATTAAATGTTTTGTAAGCAATGCAATAAGAGGCTGCACTGTTATCATTTGGCAATGTAATTGGTTTCCGCCACAAAAGTTTAAAATCTCCAGCTTATATAAAAGGGACATATTTGGCATGACACCTTGTGTGCAAAATATATTTATCCTTTCTGCATATATTTGAATGTTTAGCAGTGCTAACATGGCAGCTATAAATGTAGAGGTCTGAGCAACTTCTGTCAACAGATTAGCATCTAGAAGTATAGGAGATGGGATTTGCTTAGTTTGAAATCTCATCAGCATTTACATGACTTCAGCATTTCAAAACTGTAACACGGTAATACAGCAATTTGGTGGCTATGAATAGCTAAATTATTTAAATCTACTACTCAGGTTTCAAGGTCGCAACGAAGTGGTAACCGAGCTTTCTTTTCCTCTGTAGCAGGGCAGAAATGTCCCAGTTTTGGTGCTGTAACCTAGTCAATTTGGAAGCATCAGCATTCTTGCTTCTCTCTTTTTTTCTTTTTTTGGCTGTCTTTCTCTCTCTTCATAAGGTCTTGGAAAACATTGCCAAATGACAGGCTTACACAATTAACAAGCCAGTTTGGTTGACAAGGGGACACATTAGTTCATATCTGGAGGGGAAAAAAGATGTTAGAAGTGTGGCTTTGAGCAAAAGCTGATCACGAATCAGCAACATAATGTAACTGAAAAAGAGGCCAATGCAATTTTAGGTTAGAGCAATATATTTGTAGTTCTGCTGCAGAGTTGCAGGAGCTGAAAGTAATGTTTATATTGAACTCAGCATAGATCAGATTCCAGCTTGAGCACTGTGGCCAGTTCTCATTATCACCTTTTAGGAAGCCCCGAGAAAAACTGGAACTGACTCAGAGGAGTGTGATAAATATTCTTCACGTATCTGAAATGGCAAGAGATAAAAGATAATATCAGCCTGCTTTTGTTGCATTAATGTGCAACACAAGAATAGGGGCCAAATATGGTACCTGCAATGGTCTCTACTAAAATATGAGGAAAACTTACTAGACATATTCAAGCCCGGGTTAACTAGCCATCATTACAGAATGTTTAATTATATTTCAGGCTGTCAGGGATTGAACTCTAAGATTTAAAGGACCTCATCCAATTCTGACGTTTTGTTTTCTTTACCTTTTTGAGGAGAAAGAATGTTTTACAAGAAAGACCTACCTGTCAGTTTAAGTTGTATTCATGGCAGAAAAGTGGGGTTACATATTGAGTATGTCTCTATGTGAAGCTCAGGGAAAATATGGACATGGCTGATGGGTTAACTAGATGAAATTCACTATGTGAAATTCTGTCACCTAAAATAAGCTTTAATCTATTTCTCTGCTAAGGTCTTACACATAGGGAAAAACAGATATTTTATGGGGCAAAACCAGAGATATGGCTATTTTTACAATTTGTATTCACTATTGTGCAAATGTTGATACGAAGACATCTTCATCTGTTGCAACTAATACAGGAAAACTAATACAGGAAACTCTAATACAGGAACTAATACAGGAAAAACTCCATGTCAGCTCTCTGACAAATATGACAGAACTGTAGTTGAAATTACATTAATTCCCTATTCTGTTTTAGGCATGATGCATCTTACATAATGTCTGCTCCTAGAGATAATAGATATGATCACAAAATCAAATTATTATGGAAGAAAAGTTATTAAATAAAGGCAGAAAGAAACAATTCTGAGAGGCAAAGATAATTGAGACTAAAATATTTCAAAAGGTTTTTAGCAATAGCAGTCAGACCTATATAACACTCCTTAGTGCTTCATGGCACTCTCTAAGTGGTTTACAGAGTCAGCATATTGCCCCCAACAATCTGGGTCCTCATTTTACCAACCTCGGAAGGATGGAAGGCTGAGTCAAACTTGAGCCAATCAGATTCAAACTTCTGGCAGTCAGCAGAGTTAGCCTGCAATACTGTATTCTAACTACTGTGCCATCATGACTCTAAAAGGTTGGTAGGAGATATACTATATACTGTGCCAATTTCTCAATTTTTACCAAATCCTGCCAAGCCATGGACATCACTGAGAATGATTTGCGCTTATCCAAACACATCTACTCATGGAAAGTTCATGGAGACTGTGCTTTGGCAATGCTTCTGTTTTTTTTTCTGTGTGCATAATGTTTGGAAAAGATTCTGTAGGAATGGCAGAACCCTTGAATAGCTCCTCTTGTTCTCCCAAGCTTCTGGAAGCGCATCATGGTGGTTGAAAATGAAGGCATCATCATAAAATATGTACAACTGTAAAACCAACTGTACCGGAAGCTTCTTGAGATGGTTTAGCTGCCAGAGTTTGAATACATAGAGATAGGAAAGTATTTTAGCTTTCAGTAGCAAGAATGTCTGCTATTGTGGCCTATGAACTAGAAACATAGAATGGTAGAGTTGGAAGGAAACTTTGAAGGCTAGCTAAACTACCATTTTTGTTGCTGTACTGGCTCTCAAACATTTTGGTCTGAGGGCCCCTTAAAAATAAAGACCTGAAAAAGCTCTGTTTTATGTGTTGTATTAATTCATGTTCTATATTAAAAATGAAAACTGGCAAGTGATATATATCTATCTATCAGGCAATCTGTGATTTGTTGGGTCATCATTTCAGAGATATGGAGGTAATATAGTCCAACCCCCTACTCTCTCAGGAGACCTACTTCTGATAGATGGCTGTCCAGTGTCTTCTTAAAAACTTCCAGGGTTGGGGCATCCACAATTTCCGAAGGCAAATTGTGGGTAATTGTTAAATGTTGCAGCAAAAGTGGCCACATTTTGGCATACTGCAGTCCAATGAGTGATCTGGTGAAGGTCTGGTCAGCAATTGGTCATGAAGGACAATTGGTGATATGCTATTTATTGTCTGTCTATATATTGTCTATATAGATATAGATATTGTCTGTCTATATCCTCACAGATGTAGACATAATGTTCAGATGTTTGCAAACATCCAAAGAGCCTCAGTTGATCTTGGCTGCATCTGAAAGCAGATGATTTCAGTGACCAAAAGAGTTGTTCATCTAGAAGTAGTCCACACAGTAGTTTACACACAGCATCCCAGAGAATCCAAGCTCTCTGGATGCAATTTAAAGAAGCCTGCAAGAATTAAGAGTCAACTGCCATTTCAGTCAGCTTCTTCTGCACATGGAATGGGGGAGGCACCACTTGGCCTTTCATCTTAGTCAGGAAATCAGTTTGGATTAGTTTTATCCTAGAACGACAGAGCACAACTTAGCTCATTTTTTAGTTGAGCAGCACTTTAAGCATTTGAAGACTCCTGCAATATTTGTTTAACCGATGTTGTGCTGACAGAAGAGGAATTATTTGAGGAATTTATATCAATAGAGCTAGGTGTGCCGAATTCTGGATTTCTGAGGTGATTTTTCTCTAACAATCTGGGACACCTCAGACGTATAGGGATTGTAACTTCCATAATTCCCCAACCAGCAAACAATCTAGAACAGTGCTTCTCAACCTAAGCAGTTATAAGATGCGTGGACTTCAACTCCCAGAATTCCCCAGCTGCCATGTTGGGTTGGGAAGGGTTGGGATTGGCCGGAATTGGAGATATTTGGATTTTAGTCCCATTCAGCAGACGCCGTGCCAAAAAAGGCCCATCTAATGGAATTATTGAGGGAAAGAACCAGGAGCCTGCCCGCTGTGTCAAATCTGATGGAACAGGAAAAATTATAGGAGACAGGCAGTCCTGAGAATAACCTAGTCCTATGCCATGAAAGGTTTTATACCATAGGTCAGTATTTCTCAGCTTCAGCAACTTTAAGATGAGTGGACTTCAACTCCCAGAATTCCCCAGGCAGCATGTTGTTGAAGCTGAGCAACACTGATAGAGATGACCAATTGGGACAGGGTAGAGACAGGGAGCCAGTAGAACTGTTGTAGAAGTCATGTAGTCATCTTCAGGCAAATTGCAAGACAGTAGTTTAATGCCAGATTAGCAGAGCAGAGCTAAGTGAAGATGGTATATGCTCTACTTCTCTCCTATGACCAGCATCAGGACTCCCAGAAAATGTTCACATTCATTTTAAGTCTCACTGAAAGAACCCATTAGTTCACCAGGAGTGCACAGTTTCAATGAATACCTTATTCTCAGCTGCAGGCATTAATCAGGAGAAGGGAACTGGTGAGCCCAACCTGTTAGATACAAGCAATTGCGTAAGAAATGGATTGTTAAAGATGAGTTGTATCCTGTCCCTGGATTTCATGCACTTCCATCCTTTCGGGAACAAGGAATGGGGTTTGTCTGTTTTTCCCCTGCCTCTTTTGCAGGGAATAAAACAGCTTTGGGGCAGGGCATGGTGAGCTATCTGACCACAGGTTCTTTCCACAAAGAAAATAGACCAACAGGAGGAAGTAGAGCTTTCATATTTCTACAATTTCTACAGAAGTTGCCTTCGGAAGTTGTGGGAGCTTCATCACTGGAAGTATTCAGGAAGAGACTGGACTGCCATCTGTCAGAAATGGTGTAGGGTCTCCTGTTTGGGCAGGGGGTTGGACTAGATGACCTACAAGGTCCCTTCCAGCTCTGTTAATCTGTTAAACCATTGCCTAACAGACATTTAGAAGGGAAAGGAACATTGAAGACAGCAGTTCCACATTCCAAGTAGAATTTACATACCCATTTATGTTTGCTCCCCTTTACTCATCCCCTGCCTTCAACTTGGTGAATTAAATAATTTTGAACTATTTTTGAATGGCCCTAACCTACTTTGCCTGCTCTGAAGAATGAATCACTTTCTCCTCCTGCTGGCAGGCGATGGAACTGTATCTACGAATTCATCACCAGCTCTCTGGAATTCTCGTTATGGCAGGCAGTAGGAAAGTGGCTACTGCTGATAATTTGGGGTGGTGGGGTGGTACTGAAAGCCACGTGGAATGGGAAAACTGAGGCACAGTGGGTAGGGCTGTATCATAGATTAGACTAATGTTTCTCGATCTTGGCAACTTTAAGACATGAGGACTTCAACTCCCAGAATTCCCCAGCCGGCATCCCAATTCCAGCTAGGAATTGAAGTCCATGTGCCTTAAAGTTGAGAAATGCTGTGGCTTTTTAAAATATATATATATATATTTTGGGGAGACAAGGCAAAACCTGCCTGGGTTTAGAAGCTAACCAGGGTTGGACTTGTTAGTACTTGGGTGGGGGACCTCGAGGGCATCTGAGGGCTGTGGCCTAAACAGAAAAGTTGAAAAAAAAATAATAATCCCATCCTGGAAGAAAGACACTTTTACATTCTCCAAGAAAATGACATGGAGACATGCTGTCTATGATATCACCAGGCATTAAACTCAACTTGAAAGAGACTTAGCCTTGATCTTGCCTTTGATTTTATAGCAGTGTAAACTATTTTAGATTTATGCTACAGGTTTCATGTGTTTCTCACTTCAAAATGCAGAACCTTGACATATGGCAGCACAGGAGTGGGAGTCAACAGACTGCAACAAAAAAGGGAAGGAATTGGGACACTAAATGCAACTCTGCTACTATCTTGGTTCTCTAGATATGCTGCTCCCTGGATATCTGGTGATCAGCAGATGCCCATTAGGTTATCTGCTTCAGCCTCCTCACATTTATAGCCAGACCCTCAGCCCTCTTCTGCTTGCTGCCTCAGCCATGTCTTTTTTAAGGCCACTGACATTTTAAGACCCAATCTAGATTGTCAGCTCTTTGCAGGAAGGATCAGTGGCTGACAAGTGATTCACTGACAAGTGATCGGATGAAATCAAACATGTATTAAAATTCAGGAAGTTGATTATGCTGAACAGACCTCAACTACCAGTGTAAATCTGTGCCAATTGTGGTAAGTAGAACATGTGATCTGCAGAGGCAATCCAAAAATAAAAGTGTGCATTTGAAATAGCATGTTGAATGGGATTCGATCAGTCTGGAGATTCATTTGGTTCTAGACCCTTAATTCTCCAAAATGAGTTTTATGGAGTTGTTGTGAGAAAAATAGGTGATCTGTATAAAAGCAGTCTCCAAATCCAATAAATAAATACAAGGGAAGTGGCGGCGGCTGGATGGGGAAGGGAGCAAGGAATTGTGAGGCTGGCTGGGAAACTGTCATAAAATGAAGATCGTGAGACTGTAGCAGCAGCAGCAAAGTGGCAGCCAGTAGCACTGAGGCAAACGTCCCCAAATTTCATTTCCTCAGGGGTCATGGGTCCTGGATTTGGGACACATTCTGTACATTAACCCAGTGAGACACATTGGTTCAGAATTGTTGCCCTATGATGATGCCCAGTTAAAAGGTCAGGAGAACAAGAGCTTTAGAAGAAATGCAGAGAAAAGAGTGCATTATATTTTTATTATTCTTTTGGAGAACAAGATGGCAACCATAAAATACTTTCGGCTTTTTCATTAAGTCTCTCTTGAGTCACACTTCACTCTTAAAAACTACGTGGACACATTGTGTGGCTCACCACTGTATTTTTTTTCTGAAGTTTTTCTTAACCTCTCAATTATCAAACCTGGGATTTCTTAGTGGTCTCTCATCTGCCAAGTTCAGCCAAAGTCAGCTAGGATTGTGTGTGTATTACCTATTGGCAGTATATTATTTTCTAGCTGGAGTTTTGGGAACTTCGGTTTTTCTGGGATTTTTATGTGAATTTCATGCCTGGTTCATCAACCCAACTTTTTGAAATGTGTAATGGGCTGGCAATGACCAATCTATTCTTCTTTGAAACTCCTCTGTCCTATTATCATATATATATATTATATCATATCATCATATCATATACTGACAATAGGGACTAAAAAGTGGACACAGAGTCCAATCAAGCAGAAGATCTCATAGCAAGGAGGCTATGCTGGGGCTGTTAATCATTGCTTAAGCGTGCATACTATTGACTTACTAAATCATTGCCAGAATAAATCATTATATGCTTAGAATAGGATTGCAAGGCATTCCTATTTCTGTGGCCGAGTTGCAGGGAATGTAAGGCTCACTATCTTTTAAACATCAAAGGAGGAGATGGAGAACACAATGCTTCAGATCTTAAACTTGTCTTGTCTTCCTGCTCTGTTCAGGATTACGGTTTGTTGAAATTATAATTAGCAAACAAACCAGAATGGGAAAACATTACCCCATCTTGTTTTGTGGTTAGATTAGCTGTATATACTACTCAACAGTTCAGATGCCAGCCAAGACTGTACAAAATCCCAGCTTCTTTTAATGTACGTTTTATGTGCAATACACATTAAAAGGGAGGGAGCGTCAATCATGCAATTGCCACTGCCATCTTTACTTTTTTGAAGACACACAAACACACACACACTCATACACAGGCAAACATCCCTGATCCTGTGACAAATCAGTCTAGATAGAAGCTAAGTTCAGGCAGTTACCGTTAAAAGAGAGAAAATGCAAATAGGCAGAATCTCGGCCATAAGGTCTGTTTCGAGACTGATCTTCCCAGGATTCTTCTACACCAGGGGTGTCAAGCTCGCAGCCCGCAGGCCGGATCCATCATGCGCTGGCCACGCCCACCCCTGGTTTAGCAAAGGGGGGGGGGAAAGTTGCAATACGTCACGTGACAACAGCATGTCGTTGTGAGTTTGACACCCCTGTTCTACATCTTTTTTCAACCTTGGTAACTTTAGCTTGTATGGACTTCAACTATCAGCACTCCCAGGATGCTAGCTAAGGCATTCTGGAAGTTGAAGTTCACACATCTTAAAGTTACCAAGACTGAGAACTGTTGTCCTACAGTCATGAATGAGAGCCACTGGAAAGTATAAAATACATCATCTCATTATATTAATTAGTGGGGGGAAAGTTTAATTGGTGCAGGAGAGGGGTTGTTTGGTTTTTCCAACTCAGATCAACCTGCTTTGGTATGCCGATGGTGCCAGTCTTGCAATTCTCAAGCCTGAAGATACAGCTTATAGTTTACAAGCAATTATTGAACACAGACTCACACACACCCTAAAAAAGTTATTTGGTTGCTTTTAATGATGATCCAACGATTTTGTATGGATTAGGCTCACTAAACCAGCCATGCAAAGAGTTTTGATAGACATCGACTCCGTGTTCTGGATCTCAGCTGAATAATCCCTGCGTGGTTATGCAAAGCCACATCAAATCCTCAATCTTGCCAACTACTGGCACTGGGCCCAGACAGAGAATATCCCTATCGTAAGATTTTCTCCAGAGGAGATTCTTCGACCGCTTCTCTCTGCTGAAGATACGACCAGAAAAAGTCTCCCAAAGAGGTCCACTTCATTTCCTCTTGTTAACATGTGGTTGATTTTTATTTGCTGAGCTTTCTAAATAACCAGTAACCCAGATATTGCTTTAAAAACTTTTTAAAGTAGAGTCATTTAAAAAGAAAATGAATAACAAAAATGTTACAAAAGTACTGAATACTTTCTCCTCCTCCTCTTCCTCCTCTTCCTCCTCCTCCCCTCCTCCTCCTCCTCCTCCTCTTTCGGATTTTGGTTCTATGTGAAAGAATCTATACAAAAGAGTAATTCTGCAATTTAACAGAAGCATTGAGTCTGGAAAGGAATATCGCTTAGACATGAATAAATACTAGACTTAACTCTTCCAAGTCAGCAAGTTACTTAGACCTTCTTCTTCTTAAGTGCCTTCCTCCTTCTGGCCTCATTCCAAGCTTTTGCCAAGGAGACGCGAGTTACTTCAAGCATTTTGGCAGGCTCTGTGTAACACACCTATGTTACTAGCTAATGATCTGATCAGCTATTAGGGCTGTCAGATCTTTTCCTAGACAAGGATGGCTGCCTGCCAGGTTCCTGGATCCAAGATGAGAGGGATGTTTTCACAGGACAATAAGTTGAGAGGCTTTCCTTTGTGATGTAACCTAGAGAAGATTCTTATAAACAAAAGCCTTTCTGAGCACAGCATAAAGCTTTGGTCAGACTGATGCATCTCCAGTTGAACAGGAGAACTGTTTGTTCTTCACTGTTTAGATTCCTATCTATAATTTGGCTTGGAAGAATGCCCTGTTAGAATCTGCA
Organism: Oxyrhabdium leporinum; assembly: GCA_032468155.1. Lineage (NCBI taxonomy): Eukaryota > Metazoa > Chordata > Lepidosauria > Squamata > Cyclocoridae > Oxyrhabdium > Oxyrhabdium leporinum. The sequence goes on from JANHFL010000279.1 coordinate 201,862, forward strand.
TCTGTACAATGCAGTTCTCAAAATCTCAATTTATTTCCCAGTTTCCAGAAGTTAAAGCTTATCTTAGACTTAGGAGAGGAGCTTTCTAGCGGGCAGTCCTTATTCATGAACCTCCTTCTCATAGGATATCCAATGTGGCAGCTGACAGAAAACTGATCTGGCTTAAAGAAAGACTGATTTCGTTTCCAATTTGCAACCTTTTCCTAGCAAAGGGGGTCTGTTTAACATTAGAAGCAGGAGGAGGATAAAATGCAGGAACTGGGCATGGCTAGTCTAGTGAAGAAAAGGACCAGGGGAGACATTATAGTAGTGTTCCAATATTTGAGGGGCTGCCACAGAGAGGAGTGGGTCAAGCTATTTTCCAAAGCACCTGAAGGCCAGATAAGGAATAATGGATTGAAACTGATTCAAACTAGAAATAAGGATAAATTTTCTGACAGTGAGAGCAGTCAACCAATGGAACAGATTGCATTCAGAAGTTGAGGGAGATTCATCACTGGAAGCTTTCAAGAAGAGACTGGACTGCCATAGGGTGGGGGGCGGGTTTAGACTGGATGACCTATAAGGTACCTTCCAACTCTGTTAATCTGTTT
>JANHFL010000279.1:229350-241530 GCA_032468155.1 Oxyrhabdium leporinum
ATTAGGCCCAAAAAGGGGTGAGGGTGGCCACGCCCACCCAGTCACATGACCAAATAAGCCACGCCCACAGAACCGGTAGTAAAAGAATTTGAATCCCACCACTGTTTCAGATATGTGGACTTCAACTCCCAGAATTCCTCAGGAAGCCATACCTGTTGGTGATTCCTAGGAGTGGATTCCTAGGAGTTGAAATCCACACATCTTAAAGTTGCAAGATTGAGAAACACTGGTGTAGATGAAGGAACTCTTAAGTGAGCAAGCAAGCTGAATAGTCATTATCTGAGCATGCCTAAAACATACTTCCAAAATTCTAATTGTGTCTATTGATTGAAACATTGCCTCAACATTCATAATGCATATTTTTAATGCATAAAATGGATCTGCTGAACCACACCGGTGATCTGTAATATGGCACAAATCTAAAAATTGGCTTACTCTTTCACCCCGATCACCTTTTGGGCCCTTCAGCCCAGGCTGTCCAGGAGAACCAGGAGTGCCCTGATGGAAAACAGAAATGTTAGAACTGTGTTTGTCAACCTGGGCTATTTTAAGATGAGTGGACTTCAACTCCCAGAATTCTCCAGCCTGAATGAATTCTGGGAGTTGAAGTCATCTTAAAATAGCCCAGACTGAGAAATGCTGCATTAGAAGTTACATTGCTTACGAAAAACTGTAATCTCTGATGGCTCCTTCAGCAATAATTATGTCTTATGTTTTATACTTATCAATAGTCACTGGTTGAATTCACTACTATAATATAAACAGTACAAAATCTTATTGTAATATGACAGAATCGCTGTCATATTAATACATAGTGCTGGATCTTTTCATAGGTAGAAAATACTGCCTTTTGCAAAATCACACACTTATCTTGCCTGGGTTTTATCATGTCCTGCAAACATCATTGCATCTACTTATAACATCTATGTTACAAATACTGGTTTTAGATAGTATGCAGTGCTTTCCTCTAGCCTATCTTTAAGCCAAATAACTAGCAATACTTCAGCACTGCTGAAAAAATTCAAGTAGTCCTCAAGTTACAAGTGTTTGTTCAGTGATTGAAATTACAGGTAGTCCTTGCCTTACAAGAGTTCATTTAGTGACCGTTCCAAAGTTACAACAGTACTAAAAAACAGTTATGACCCTTGCAGCATCCCCATGCTCCTATAATCAAAATTCAGATCCTCCTTTGAAGGGTCCCAGATGCCTTGGGTCTCCTCCCTGTCCCAGCACACCTTGCTGACCTCCTTTGAAGGTTGACTTTCCAAAACAGAAAGTCAATGCGATGTGTGACCTTCCTATAGAGGCCACCTCGTGCCACTCCAGAAGCAGCTGTAATTCTCACAATCTCTCAGAAGGACATGATGTTCCAAATCACTCCATTTGGAAAATTATGCTCTTCTGAGATTGCCCTAATGATGGCCACTTCCAGAATGGCACGAGGTGGCCTCTGTAAGAAGGCCACACATTGCATTGGCTCTTTCGGAAAGGTTGACCACAACAGACTCGGTTGTGGTAGTAGGTTCGGTACTACCTGTAACTATATGGGTTGTGCCAGAGATTAATGACTCCTACGTTGTACATAATTTTAAATGTTAAACTATCATGTGCCTGGTATAGAAAGGCAGAATCGGGGAGATCAAGCTATTACGGCCTTGCCTTTTTAACAAAAAGAAAAGAAATATAAAAAGTAATATTGTTTTTAAGCTTAGTAAAAAAAGAATCAGTTTAATTTGACCTGAAAAGGCTCAACAGGTGGGTGAAAATGGTTTGCCTACCTGTACTCCAGGTGTTCCCATTGGCCCTGGTGCTCCCTTGGGCCCTAAAGATCCAGGTGGGCCTGATGAAAAAAATGTATTAATGTATGTTCAGGATTTGCACATTACTTAACACACATCTGTATTCTGATGCACATACTAAATTGCAAGATTCCAGGTTTTCCTCAAGCCAATGATATCCTGATATGGTTGGATTACAAATTCTCTCATTCCCAACTGCTGTGAGTATTTTAAAGGATTTAATTAACCTCTTTTGCCTAATATATCTGAAGGCATCACTCTGAAGAAAATTCTAGAGCATCATCTAGGGTTCATCTACCTGTTCCTTTCTGTTGGAGGAGAAATGCAGAGGATTCAAAAAAAGTGGTCTTTGGGTCTCACTAAAAACAGCATAGGGAGAAAGATAGACAATGATCTTGATGTGCTATCTTTCTATTATAAGGATGTGTCTTGCCATTCTTGGCACTTTCTTTCAGCTTCCACCACAGGTTGATTATAAGCTTTAAATTTCACACAACACTTCTAGAATATTGATTTATGACTGGTCTGCAGGAGTGGAGAAATCCAAATGATGGTCTACCAAACAGAGTTGCTGCTTGTTCGTGGCTAGGACAAGGATAGAAAAATAGGTTACTTGGATAGGATGTTCCTACCAATCAAGGAATTGGATTCGCCTTTGATGGTCAGAACTTCAGGTTAATACTCCAATGCTATTTCTCACTTGATATTTATATTTAATAACATTTGGCATTCCGTATCATTTGAGCAGTGGAGAGCAAATAGGATTTAGAGCCTGACAAGCCAAGATTGGAAGCTTGTAACAATACGGACATGTCATACAATGCTATTTCACATTTAAAGACCGGACCCCGATGTTATATAGTGGTGTTTGGCAATTTCACTCTAGAAAACCCATTTATGGCTGATGTGCGGGACTGGATAAATTTAAATGATGGATAACCAACTCTCAAACTTTTAATTTTGCTCGTTTGCAAAAAATAAAAAAATAAACCAACTTGAAAACTCAATTTATTTCTGCCATTCTGCAACAAGTTTTGGCAAGATGTAATAGAGCAGCCAGATTCATTTTACTTTTTTTTTTTTAAGTGAAACAGCCTGAATAAAAACAAGTGGTGATACAGCAAGGACCTCTGAATTAGATAGGGTTAAGGAGATTTACTGGGAAATTTAAAAGTATTACAAGGGCTAGGGGTAGTACTAAACCTGAACAAAAGTTTACACCTCCAATTTGTTTTGATTTATGCCTAGAAAGCAGCAGGAAACTGTTGTGATTTCTTTGCAATTCTCTACTGAAATTTGAGTGGTTTAGGTTGCCTGCACACCTTCCTTGCTTTTAGTAAGCAGTGCCAAGAACTGAAACTTAAGTGTTTCTGCAAGCAAAGCAGGTGCTCTTTCCTTGAACTGGTGACAGATCTAGACTCCACCTACATAACTTGCCAGGCATAATTTTGGATCCAGCTTCCAAATCTCTGCCCTAGAGAATTCTTGTGACTCCAGACAGACTAGAACCTCCCGCCGTCTCTTTCCTAACAAGCGTTGAGTTCTTCCTGGCATGCAGCAGCTCAATGCTTGGCAGAAGGAGAAGACTCATTTGAACTGATCTGCTTGGTAATGCTGCATCGTTAAGCGATTGCCTTCAAATGGCTTCACCCTACCTGAAAAAAGAAAAAAAAAAGGGGGGGGGAAGTGCTATAATTTCTTCCAGACGCCGACTATTAATTACACTTGCCGATCTTTGGAGAGAGGGAGGGACCAGTGTGGGCTCCTTCCAAACTTAGCCTTAATTGTTTCAGTTGAAACCCCCAAGAGCTCCAGACGCTCACCAGGGCAATTGAATCTGCCTCCATAATTAATGCAACCCTCATATATCAAAGTCTGGGATGAAATGAGCTGAAGGCTCCAATGCAGGAATGTGGTAATAAGAGAAAGGACGTCTTGTCATCCTGATGGGAGGTCACTTTTGAGTGCCTCTGCCATAGACAAATCACTTAAGACAATTTCTTTCTTCTTCTTTTTTTTTTTTAAAGCAGAAAGGAAGAAATGAACATTACAGTTAGAAGTAAAGGCCGGTCTAATGGAAGGAAGAGCTTTTTAACTATCGTGATTTAATTCCTGATTGTTGGGTGGACCGAAAACATTACTGTCATCTGTGGCTCTATGAACTTCCCCCCACCCTGCTTTTTCTAATTGAGGGTTGGGCATCTTTTGGGTATCTGGGGACGGTTCACAATTATTATGGATTAGTGATAGTTTTAGTAGTTGGGTAAGAGTGCAAAGGGCATTTTTTTAAAAAAAGTTAAATCAGGGCAACTGGACCAAAGTATATAAAGTTGTCCTGATTTAATTTAAAATAAATAAATAAATAAATTTGGCCTGGGTGATGGAATCTTCTTTGACACAGGGCAAATGGTGTGATTGGAATTGCAGTCTTTAAGAAATTGAGAGTTTTTCTTTTCTATATGTAAAGCAATCACAAGCAATCCCATAGAGCTGTGGTGGTGCGGTGGTTAGAGTGCAGTATTACAGGCTACTTCTGATGACTGTTGATTGCCAGCAGTTTGGCCATTCGAGTCCCACCGACTCAAGGTTGACTCAGCCTTCCATCCTTCCAAGGTGGGTAAAATGAGGACCCAGATTGTTGGGGGCAATATGCTGACTCTGCAAACTGCTTAGAGGGGGCGGTAAAAGCACTGTGAAGCGGTATATAAGTCTAAACGCTAGTGCTAATCTGTAGGCCACAGCTGCATATGATTCCTGCAGACCCATTTTTGTAGGCATCCGCCCCTCAAAGATTATGGTACTGAAATTTGGCAGTAAAATGCACTTTACTGTGGCATTTTGTGTTTCTTTTTCTTTCCTCTCCCCCCCCCCCCTAAATTAAGACCTCAAATAGGTTGTTTAAGCTTCTGGCAGGCTTAAAGCATATACTTTGTACAAGAATCCCTCCAAACCGATAAAAAGAAATCCCGCTTTTCTCCCACCACCCATGTCAACCTCTCAAAGGAAATTGCAGAAGAAATTTATTCACCCTTATTGTAATGTTCTGTGCAGTACATTCACAGCGCATAGGCATACTTATAAAATGGCTGCCACAGGACTACCAATGGCTATGCTAAACAAGCAGTCACAGCAAATCATTTACCTGCATCTCTCTTCTCTTACACCCCTATGGAGTAACCACATCACAGGTAGTCCTCGATTTACGACCACAACTGTGATCAGAATTTATATCGCTAAGCAAGGCAGTTGTTAAATGAATCGTGCCCAATATTATGATTGTTAAGTGAATCACTACATATTGTTAAGTGAATCACTGCAGTTATTAAGTGAATCAAGTTATTAAGTGAATCTGAATTTGAAAAGTTGTTAAAAATGCTTCATAGTCTTGGCTTTGCTATTCTTGGTGATGGCAACAGTTGTCAACCTTTTAAGGTCAGGAAACCAACTGCACAAGATTGACTGGAACTCAAGACAGGCTGTAGAAGTGGTATCTTCAAAAGCTGTGTTTTCCCTTTCTTTCTTCTTATAGTTAAGGCAGATTCCTTTTGAATCTTTTTCTAATCCTTTCTGTATTTCTTGGGCTTAAAATGTACTTTATTTTTAACTGCTGCTGCATACTTTGTTCAAGATCATCTCTTTGTCTCTCCCCAATGGTGAGCACAGCACCGCTTATCGCATGAACAGTTCATAGCCGAAATTCTGATTCACTTTAATTCTATATGCCAGAATTTGACAATCTTGACATTTTTGAGATGTGTGGACTCCAACTCCCAGAATCCCCCCAGCCACACATCTTAAAGTTGCTGAGGTTGGCACATATTGCTCTAAACTAGGGGTGTCAAACCTAAGGCCCGCGGGCCAAATCTGGCCCATAGGGTGCTTACATTGGCCTGGAAATATCAAAGGACTAGCCCATGGTGCCTCTGCTGGCCAAAACGGGGCATGGGGGACCACACGAGCTCCACCCCATGGCATGCTTTCAGCTGGCAGAGTGCTGGAGGCCATCCAGGCTGAAAGCAAGGCACCAGGGGCATGCGTACCACCCGTGCTCCGTTTTGGCTGGCAAAGTGTTACATGAGGATGTCCAGGCCAAAAACGGGGCATGGGGGGCGCACACAGCCCCCCTGCACCCTATTTTGGCCAGCAGGGTGCTGCAGGAAGCATCCATCCCATCTCCCCCCTGCCAGCCCATGGAAGAGAACTACAATACTGATCTGGCCCTCAAAAGAAATCCTGTCTGACACCCCTGTTCTAAACAAATGTGTCTACTCCATCTGTAACAGAGGCCCTAGATTGGTGGGGTATATCTGGATTTTTGAGAACACATGTGGAACTCATATGGCTTTTGAGATGGGAAGTCCCTCTAGCTCCCACTTCTCTACTAGGATGGATGTTTCCTTTCTCCTCTTAACTTTGCCTCTTTGTGAAACAAAGCTCCAAGTTGCAGCTGTCATATTCTTATCATCCAAGAACACTTATGCAGTCTCGTTGAGTCCCTGAAACATTTTTGAGAATAAAAATGATTGTTCAAGCTGCCACTTTGTTGGCTTCCCATTTATTTTTCCAACTGGAATACAGATGGAAAGATCGAGGGTTGGATGATTAAAAAAAATAAAAATAAGTGTGTTGAACAGGTTCTACAAGTGATTATCTTGGAGCATCTCAAACACAGTTATTGCTTTATTCCTCGGTTTCTATCAATCCATCTGTCTTACCTGGCAGCCCTACGGGTCCTGGTGCCCCACGAGGCCCTGGCAAACCAGCCAATATAGTGTCAATGACAGTAGATGCTAACTGTGGCTCTCCATCTGTAATAGCAAGAAAAAGAGGTGAGACATCATTGCACGTTAAATTATGAAATGCATGTGCCTGTATTTTGTGCCATCTGGTGATTTCCCTTGCAGGCAAATAGAAAGGCAGAGTTGGACAGTCCTTCAGTTCCATTCCCTTTCGGTCCACGTTTTATAGTACAATACAAGATAAAGCCACAGAATCCTGACTGTTTGCTGTCTAGCCTCCAAGGAGAGGAAGCCCCGTCTTCAGACAGTTATTTGCATTGTCGATCATCTCTTACCATTAGAGTAAGAATTTCTCCTAACATTGAGCCAAAATCTGTTCCCTGTAATTTGCCTTTAATTGCTTCTAGCCCTACCCTCTGGTGAAACAAAAAACAAGTCTGAACAATACCGGTATAATTACTAGCATGCGTATTTTCCATTTTTCCATTCGTTCACTGTCCTACAAATTCACCCCATCTTCATTCTGCTCTTTCTGAATTCTGACTTAAAAAGAACACCCAACATTCATTTCCAAAATTAGTCCAGGTAGGCAATAGTGTCTTTCACCGAGCTTTTCTGCAGCTTTTCTCCATCCTTTTGTTATGGATCTGCTGGTATCCGTTAATAAAAGATTTCGAAACAGTGATTTTTCTGCAATCCTTTGTGATGGTACCAAAGTTTTGTTTTAATGCAGCATCCAAGTAATATACTCCACAACTCCCCTGTTTTACTATAACATTGAACTGTCTTACACTTTTGTAGTATCATGTTAAGATGGCTGGTTTGTACAGCACTTTATCAAAGTGTAAAAGGGGCCCATTTAAAAAAAAAATGAACGAGAAGAACCTTACTGTTGGAGGGTGTTCCAATTTTTATTTTAATATGGGCAGTCCTTGCTTAATGACTTAGCATGAAGTTATGACAGACCCCTCCCCAGAGCTATTTATAACCCATTTTCAAAGTTTCTGATAGCTGCACAAACACACCTGCAGTCACATGGTTGCATTTTGGGCTGTTGTCAACTGGCTTGCATTTACAGCCGTTTGCAATATTTTGTGGTCACCTGGCTGCAATTTTTAGCAGATTTTGCTGATTTCCTATTTCCAGCAAAAACCAGCCATTTTGGGAAAATGGGTTTGCTGCCCCAAAAAAAATGTTGTAAAATTGGGTGCATGCAATGATCTTACAACCATAACTTGCGACCATAATTCTGGGCTCAATTTATGCTGGAAGTTGAGGACTATCTGTAATGTGTATGTGTCTCTGAGTGTTGAAGTCAATAAATTCCTGAAAGCACCCAATCTTGCTATGTTCCTTTGTTCTTCTGAATATCTCCCTCTTGTTTTGGGCCTTCTGGTTTATTTATAATATATGGGTAAGGAAACTAAGAATGACTGAAAGAGGGACAGTCATATTAAAAAGCAAACATGCTAGAAACAGGATGATGAATTGGACAGAGTATTACCTGGTGTTTCCCCTTATTTATTTCTCCTTTTTAACAGCAACCATGAACATTGAGAGAAAACATTGTTTTTTCCTCCTCTCCCTTTTCCAGAATGAAATCTTCAATAGTGTTGGAAAAAGAGCATCGGAGAAAGAAATAAGCTAAAGTCAACTGCAGAAAATAAAATAATGAAGTGGGTATGTGAAGAGAAGCAGGGATATAGCTCACGGATCCAAGAGAAGAATTTATAGGGCCTGAAGTGCAAAGTAAAAACAAAGGTCTGGGCCATGAGCTGTATACTGAGATGGTCAGGCCATATGCAGCCCAACAATTCCCAAATTCAACTTTCCCAACTTGGTGTCCTTTCAGATGTATCAGAACAACAACTCCCGCAATTCTCCCAAGCCTTTGGGCACACTGACTTAAACCAGGAGTCCACAGCATTTTTAAAAAGCACACAGTATTATGCTTCTCCTAATTTTAAAAATTGAAAATGCCAAACTCTTACAAGATCTCGTGTCTGAACAGGGACTTTTCAAGATTTGGTATATCAAGTGAACGTGGATGCTGCAGCATTATTATTGTCATCACCGAGATCATTATCCTTGATCACCATCTAGTGGCCCTGCAGCTGTTGCAAAACCAACTTTTTCTTCCTGCTCCTAAGTACTAAAAGGGGATGTGCCAATACTGATGGGAACATGCCAATTTCAACATTTTATTTATTGGACTAGAACAGGTCAACAAGGGCAAATAAAAAGAATGCTGCGAAGTATTGAAACCAACCCAAGAGCAAGTTAAACTATTTCAGTTATTAAAAATACCGTTTTCCCTCTTTTCTCCCAACAACAGAAAGAAGCAGTGATTTAAGCCGAAGAACTGTAAAATCCTGTAAAGTGATGTGGTTTGAACTGATTTGAGATGGGTATCCTTCCAATTACAGCTGTCATCAAAAAGCTGCCCAAGGTAGCTTAAAAGTCCTTTTCACTAGACTGGTCTTTTCATATTGGATGCCCTGGAATTCCCTGACAGTGGAAACTTTTCACAGCAATGGCTCAGAATGATGGGAGCTAGGTCTCCATACACCCAGAGCACGCCTGATGAAAGGAGAAAGCAAAAACCAGCTTCCTGCAGAAAACCTCTGAAAAACAGGTTGATCCAGGGTTAGGAAGATAGAAAAACTATTGATGTTTTTTGATGGTTGGAGAAGATTCTTGAGAATACCATGGACAGCCAAGAAAACAAACAAATGAATCCGGAGTTCTCATTTGAGGCACAAATGACAGGTTCAAATTATCATACTTCAGATGCCGTACGCGAGTATCTATTCCCTTGAGAAGTCCATAAAGATGGGAACGGTGGAAGGAAGAAGAGAACAGCAAAATGTTAAGACTCAGTTATAGTGGCAATGGATGCCCCATTGGAAGATCTAGAAGACTAGGATAGGAACATCATGGGGAAAAAATCTATCTGTATGGTTGTTAAGAACCAACACTAACTTGATAGCAATCATCAAAGCACATAATCATCGTCACCAGCAGTTTGCCACTAGCAGTAGCCTTTTCACCATTAGCTAGGTTCTGCTTCCCTCTGCTGTTAGTAATCTGGAGCTGCAGCTTCAAGTTTTGCAACAGGTTCTGTAAAGCATATTGCTTCCCAAAAGTTGGTTTCACCCCTTTGAGAAGAGTTAATCTGGAAACTGATGAAGGTGACAGCTAAGGACTAACTTTGCAGACAAAAGGTCAGGAAGCTGAAGTGGCCAAGCAAATCTGGTGAGAAATCCACAAGCACATTACATACATCTGAATACTTGAAAGGACCTAACATAGAAGATAAGGATCTCTTCTCCAAACTGTTCCAAAATACAGTTCACAGAATAATGAATTTAATTTGCAGGAAGATAGATTCCAGTTAAATATGAAACTTCCTAACACTAAGGACAGTTTGAAACCAGACCCAATTACCCAGAGAGATGGTAGGTTATATTTGAGGATTTGTGTTATTTTATTTTTTCAAGATATTGAACATCTCTCTGGGAGTTCTAATTTGGATTCCAGCACTAAGGAAGGGGTTGGATCTGATGGCCCAAGTATCAGCTTCCTAGGATTCTATCAGGTCTGCCCAAATTTGGGTAATGCAACTGTTTCCATGAATCAACAATGTGAACACTGGTCGTAGTCTTTCGATACTTCTGTATTCTGATGTTAGCTGCCTTCAATATTCAAATAAAAATAAAAAAGGATAAAATAAATTGAATAAATAAAATTGGCTAAATAAATGTAAATGAGGATGTAGAAAACAATTTGTCTAATAATCCCTTTTCAGAATTGCTTATGCAAAGTTTCATGGATATATTCAGGACTGGCCAAAATATTAGGCAAACTCAAGCAGTGTCAGCTGCACTAAACAGATAAGGCCAAGAAATCAACTTCACAGGAAGGTTAAAGTTACCTTTATTGAGATTGGCTATAGTAAATGAATCCTGCAGGTCTGATTGTGCTGGGCCTTCTCCTCCTTATGGTTCAATAAATTATGCCCCTTTTGCATAGGCAATAGAACCTGCATATCTCGACCAAGGTCATCTTCCTTACTCTCTACTCTCAAGAGGCAGTCAGGGACAGATAGTGAGTTAGGGCAAGTTCTATCTCCCTAATCTGCAGCAAATGTTTTATTGCACTCAAGGTAATGTTCAAGGCTTTCTAGAATAGCTTGCCCAAGCCATTTGCTCTGAGATGATCCTTCTAGAAATGCTTTGGGAGGTGGCTATCATGCGTACCTACACAGGCAGCCATTCTGGAAGCCTCAAAAAATGTGCTTCAGAGGGAGCTCTCAGAGGCCAACTGATCTAGAGCAGAAGTGTCAAACACAAGGCCCTTGGGCCAGATTTGGCCTGCGGGATGCTTAGATCTGGCCCACAGGACCACCCTGAAAACAGTGAAGGACCAGCCTGCGGTGCCTCTGCCAGCAAAAACAGAGCTCAGTTTTCGCTGGCAGAGGGTTGCAGGAGGCCATCACAGCCAAAAACAGAGCTTGGGAACCCATTTTTGCTAACAGAGTGCTCAGGCTACCAGAGGTGCCCCCGACACGAATGATGTTGAGCTGGTCACACCTACCCTGGCCACAGCCTTCTTGGGCCCCCAAAGTCAAACTCAACACTCAATGAAATTTGAGTTTGACACCCCTCATCTAGAGAATAAAAGTGGTCCTCCTGTTGATGGAAGGGGCAAATGAGAGAAAAAAGGGGGATCATGGCAGGTCCTCCTCCCACACATGGGTTCTTTCCAGTATCCTTTAAGGGATATCTTATAACTACAATCATATTTTTTGTATTTATCCTGAATGATCAATATTGAAATAAATATGTTACATAGTCTCCGCCTCAATTGCTCTCTCTCTTTCTCTCTCTGTCATATCTTCACCACCCTTTGGTCACAGGAGTTGAGAACATGTTGCCCTCAAGACAGTCTTGAACAGTCTTGAAATCCAGCTTGTTTATTAATTAATGTATTAATCAAATGTATATAGCCTCCCGAGTCCCAGCTGCCCCAGGAACTCTGAGTAGCGATAAAATAAAATGCAAATTTATAGTTAAGAATAAATAGGTTGAAGCTCCTAAAAGAAAATCTCCATTTTAACATCCAGATATACCCACATTTCTGTCAATCAGAATAGCCATTCTAGCCCAACATTAACATTAAGAGCCGCAGCGGTGCAGTGGTTAGAATGCAGTACTGCAGGCTACTTCTGCCGACTGCCAGCTGCCTGCAATTTGGCAGTTCAAATCCCACCAGGCTCAAGGTTGCCTCAGCTTTCCATCCTTCCGAGGTTGGTAAAACAAGGACCCAGATTGTTGGGGGCAAGAGGCTGACTCTGTAAACTGCTTAAAGAGGGCTGTAAAGCACTGTGAAGCAGTATATAAGTCTTAATGGCATTGCTATTGCTATTTTAGGGATAGCCACTGTCCCCTCCGCCATGGTTTTCTTTCCTTGTTCTAAACAGTCCTGAACATTTATTGCTTTTCCAATGGGAATCACCTTTATCCAGCCTTTTGATTATGTTAGCTGTTCTATCCAACACTTCTTTTCTCAGAAACCACTGGGAGGTATTTCTTTTTGGAAAGAGAATGCGTGGAGGGGAAGTCTTCAAGGTACCATAATGC
>JANHFL010000279.1:243532-264328 GCA_032468155.1 Oxyrhabdium leporinum
TCATTGCCCAGAGGATCATTGGTTGCCCTCTCCCCTCTTTGGAAGAGCTTTATAGCTCCTGCTGCCTTAAGAAAGTTTAAAACGTTCTTAAAGATCCATCTCATCCTGGGCACCCTTTTTTTGAACGATTACCATCTGGCAGACGGTACAGGACAATAAAAACAAGGAGAAATAGGCTGAAAAACAGCTTCCATCCCAGGGCAGTAACTATATTGAATTCTACCATACAATGCAATATTAATGCAATATCGGGTTTTCAATTCAATTGTATAGAATGTGAAGGATGCGTGCTTGTGTTTTTATCTTTATAGTTATAATGTATACTGAAGATGGCATTTAATTTTGCTCTACGAGGTGCAATAAACTAAACTAAACTAAACTATAAACTAAATTAAACTATAAACTAAACTAAACTATAAACTAAACTAAACTATAAACTAAACTAAACTAAACTACCAAGACATAAGCCAGCTTGTAAAAAAAAAGGTCCAAATGGTACAGGAATACATACCAACTTGAGGAGAATGGGTTGCTCAAGTGAGCTTCAGTTTGAAGAGGAAGTTTTTTTAGTCCTCTCCAAAAAGACTGAATGGCTGGCCTGGATGGGGAAGCATCGTCAGTCCAGCATAGAAGGTTGCAAAGAACTACACAGGTAGTACTTGATTTATAACCTTTGTCTTTAATGACCATTTGCAGTCTCAAAAGAGGTGCATTTAAGCTGCTAAAGCACTTCTAGCCATTGTAAAAAAAATGTGCTGCTCTCCCCCCAGTCACATGAACACATTTTGGGTGCTTGGCAACTTGTTCGCATTTACACTTGGTTCCCAAGTGCCTTTTTATCATGCAAGGAGGCAAAATCCTCCCTTATGCTGGAGGAATGGACTTCAAAGATGGCAAAAATATTAGCAGACAGAGGGAAGGCACATTCAGATTTGCAAAATTCTGTTACCATAACCAGTGGTGGGATTCAGCTGGTTTGGGCTGGTTCATGCAAACCGGTGGTAAAAATTCTGGCTGGCCCCATCCCGCCACTACTTCACTGATCTCGGTAGGTTGCCTGCCTTCCCATGCAGTGCCTGCAGCCCAACTGAGCGGCTCTGATCTGCCTGCCTGGGTAAGTAAACCTGGGTTGCGCTAGCCCACCCCCTCCCCCCGTCCGCAGCCTCCAGCTCAGTGGTGGGATTCAAAATTATTCACTACTGGTTCTGTGGGCATGGCTTGGTGGCCATGTGACTGGGTGGGCGTGGCTTGGTGATCATGAGACTGGGTGGACATGGCTTGGTGGTCGTGTGACTGGGTGGGAGTGGCCAACTCACCATCACTCACGTCAAGGGGCGCCTCGCCTGGCCCCTCCCCTTCCAGCTCTCCAACCTCTGTGTGTGTGGGGGGGGGAGGCAGTGGCAGGGGCGGCTTCTGAGCAGCATGATTCCCCCCCCAGTCGGCCAGCTCCACCTGACCTACTCCCTGAGTCTTGCCATTCTCGCTCCCCCCCCTCAAGCGGCGGCAGCCTCTGTGGGACAACAGGGCCTCTCATTTTTCCCACAGCGCAGCACAGGCTTGCTCCTCTGCTTGCAAGCGGCGATCTTCTCTGCTTCTCTCAGGACGCTGGTGCGGGCACCATGCATTGCTTGTCAGGGCTAAGCAAGAAAGCTGCTGTCACGCCACTCCCCCTCACTTCCCTGAGCGCAGAGCTGAGGCCGTGCGCTTCCTCGCCTGGCTGGCTACTGGCAAGGAGCCGTGCGGCCGACAGCCGCTCAATGCCCCACACAGCATCGCCCACCCGCCGGTAGGGACGGAGCGGTTTTCAACTGAGCAAGGAAGCACTGCGGAGCCAGGCCCTTCACACCCGCATCCAGCCCATCGGAATTCGCTGCGTCGGGACAGGATTCAGGAAGGAGACCCTGTCCCGCCGAGCCTGCTGCCGCTTGGGTGGGGAGGAGGAGGAGGAGGAGGAGGAGAAGAACAGCGAGGCTTTGTGCCGGCTGGCCAGGCAGGGAGCAGGTCAGGCAATGCTGGCTGGCTGGTTGGGAGGGGGCAATCATTAGGTGGCTGCCGCTGCTCCAGTGGGGGGGGGGAGAAAAGTGGAGAAAAATGGTGTGCGTTTTTATGAGAGAGCGAGAGTGCAATCCCTGCTTTAGTTGGAGCATTTAAGCAGCTGGCAGTGGTGGCCGGGGAAGGGGGCAGGAGCTGTTTTTCTCCTCTTCCCCCCCCCCACTGAAGCAGCAGTATATCATGCATGTGATATTCATTAATAAAATGAGAACTTACTTATGACAAATCACATAAAAGTTCTTAAATGGAATAAATTACAGAGACCTGTTTTTAAGTTTTGGAAACAAACTGCTTTAATAACAGTTAAGCATTGGGATTAGGAAGGATAGCCAAGAAGAAAACTCAATTCAGCCATCAAAACTGAAGATTTATGTTTGAGTGTGCTGGGCTCCAGGTCCCAGAAGTCCTTTCCTGTAATCTAAATCACTGTACTGATGGGAACTATGGGAATATGGGTCATCTGGAAGCTGCAGACTTGCCACGTAGCATGTAGACCAACTCCAAGTATCTTCATGGAATTTGCCAACTCAGGCTCCATATTGTCCTCGCATAAGTATAGCTGTTTCTCTCCTCACTCCACTCACCTGATGGTCCAGCCGGTCCTCTTTCACCAATCTCTCCCTTTTCCCCCTTTGGCCCTTGCAGTCCTGGTCTCCCAGTTGGTCCTGGAAGCCCTAAAAATACAAGCATAAATATTTTGGTTCAAAGGATAAGCTACGATATCAAACAACAAGGGTCAGTAACATATATTTTTCCTTTTGACGCACTAGTTAGAATGCAATAGTGCAGGCTGACTCTGCTGACTGCCAGTAGTTCGATCCTCACAGGTTCAAGGTTGAATCAGCCTTCCATCCTTTCAAGGTCAGTAAAATAACGACACAGACTGTTGGCGGCAATATGCTGACTCTGTAAACTACTTAGAGAGGGCTGTAAAGCACTGTGAAGCGGTATATAAGTCTAAGTGCTATTGATATGTTTACAAATACTCTATGTGTCTGTATGTATCTTTATTACAGTCAAAAAAGTTGAATGAGAAACAAAGCAAAATGTAAATATGACTTGCCTAATTAAGCAGTCCAGCTATAAAATATTTATTAATAGGAAACCGCTCATAACGTATCAAGAATAATAATTCACACCTTCCTAATTGATTCACAAGCTGTGTTCTTAATTGATAAGCACTGCCAAAAATTCAGCTGCAGCAGGGGTCTCCTTGAAATTTCTGTCACAAAACAAACGTTTTATATATTCACCATGAGATCTGCCTGCAACTATTTTTAACATGACCCAGATGAAGTCTAAGATAAGCCTCTTTCTCCAACCCCTCTCAGATAATTACAGTGGGTCCAACACATATTTGATTCTGTAAGATAATGTGAGAAAAAGGGAAAAGCTTGAAAAAAATCGGCTATGTTTGGCATGGAGGAGAAAAGACTGGAGGAAGACATGATGACTGTCTTCAAGTATTTGAAGGGCTGACAGGTAGAAGATGAGATAGACTTTTTCAGAGTCCTTCTGGAAGACAGGACATAATAGGTTTAAATTATCAAAAAGTACGTGTTGGTTGGACATTGGGGAAAAAAACCTAAAGGTAAGGGATATTCAAAAAATGGATCAACCATTAGAATTCCTCTTCCTTCACTGGTGGTGCTTAAACTGAACCTGAATGATTCTGTCAGGGCTACTATAGCAAATGGATTCCTGGATTGGACAGGGCTGGATTACATGTTCCTTAAAGCCACTTCAAATTCTGATATTCCCATATCAAAAGGTAAATCAGACCTTGCTAGTAGCTATGTATATAAAACATGCTTAACCAAGTTACTCAAAACCTGAGTGACTCCATTTGCATAGCAACTAACTTTTACTAAGGTTGTTTTTATTTAAGAGTTTGGTTTAATGGATGGTGAGCTAAGCATGTTGAGTAAACCCAGTCAGTTTATACTTCAATATAAGGTGAGAACCCATAAAATGGATAAATTCATTGATAAACTGTATGGAACTATTTCTCAATCCAGTGTCTTTCAAAGGCGTTCAAAAAGCATAGATAATATGATTATTGTTAGGAAGTTAAGATATGATATGAATTAACTGATGCCTGTTTTCCGAATTACATTCATTCTGTGAAAATAAGTGAGGCCAATAAATCCCACACAGTCTGTTTCTCCATGGATATAATAGATATTTGTTATATCTAATAATAGTCGATGATCTCAGGCATAACAAAATTAAAGGAATGCCTGTATGCCATTAATTAATGCTTTGCTATATTTTAAAAAAGGTTGCATTTAAAAATAAGATTTGCAGATTAAACAATTATAATACTTTGAACAAGTAATATAATTTGCAGTGAGGAAATTAAACTTTCCTTCCTCATTCACTTTTCCCTTCTAACCTCTTCCCCCCTCACAGTTACCTCCATTCTGAAATCCCATTTCTCCTGCCCTCTTTCCACATGTACCCAACTTAATCATCCTTGAATCCTTTCTGCCAGAGAATGCCTGTTCTTTTACTCTTTTCTTTCTGCACTGCCTTCCCTGGAGCATTTATCCCCAAGAGCCATTTTTTACTCAACTAGTTTTACCCTTTCTCTTCCCTTTTCCACCCCTTCTCTGTCACTCAGACAATCTTCCTCTACCAGAAGATGGAAAGAGAGAGCTATTGCATATATCATGAGAAATCACCACTAACATCATTATAACTGGTGGAAGGAAAGATTAAAAGAAAAACTTCCTCAGTCTTTTATCACTCTTTTCCTAAGCTTATCTGTGTGTGTGTGTGTGTGTGTGTGTGATACAATGGCAGAGAAGTGACAGTCATACCCTTGCAACCTATCCATTACTGTGTTAACCAAGGGAAGTTGGTGAAAGAGGTTGAGTAGCATAGATCATTTGGATAAAAACAACATCAAACTCCCATGACACAAGCCTGACGTCTTTTATGATGATATCATAATGATGTCATGCTCGTGATGTTATGCAAAAGTCCAAAAGGAGCAGTGTGATGCTGCTTTCATCATTTTGATAAAAGTGGCTGTAGCTGTGGAAAGCCATGTCTCTAGACATTGTGGATTAGTGAATATTGGAAACAGCTTATTTGCAGAGCTAACTGCATAAGGCAAGGATGTCAAACTCATGGCTGTGTCATGTGATGTGTTGGAACTTTTTCCCTCTTTGCTAAACCAGGTGTGGGTGTGGCCAGCACATGACGCATCCAGCCCACGAGCCAGGAGTTTGACAGCCCTGGCATGGGAAAAGACTTCTCTCTTTACGGAGATCTAACAGAATTTCCATTTTCTTGGGAAATGTCTAGACATACCTTTTTCACAAATGGCTGGTTACTTACTTATTTAAATAAATAAGAAACTTGTATATCAAATGATAATGCTATAACTAGTGATTAAATTTCTTGGCCTGAGCCCAGACTTAATGTTCTTTGATTGAAATAATGAATCGCAAGTTCAATGCAGAAGAAAGACAGAATTGCCTATGAGAAAATCCATGGTATTTCCCATTTTTATGAAAATCAGATGCCCAGGAAGAGAACATGAGGCAATCTGCTCACCAACAGGTCCCATTGGTTTCCTCAGGGCTGTTCCTGGATTAGCTAGTGGAATAGCATCAGGCACCACATCATCATACCAAGTGGCTGTAGTTCTTGTCATTGGAAGATCATTGTCTGAAGGTAAAGCTCGTTCTGCAGCCTCAAGTAAAAGGATCTGGATGGAAAACACAACGGTCAAAACAAATTGTATACATGAAAGTGACATGGAGACCATCATACTAATTCTTTTTGAATTAGTATCGTGTGTAAATGAAAATCAGGACCACGAACAGCTCCTAATCAGTCCTTGAGGACTGGAGCAGCCGGAATTTCTCTGGCATAGGATTCTGAACCATTGGCTCAAGGGATGGTATCCTTGAGAAAATTTTGGATTTCTGGATCACAATCTTTAGTACCTATAAGAAGAGATTCTGGGTCAGATGGGCTGTACCTAGAAAACACTAAGAAGAATATTTTTGAAAAACATATTGTTGAAGTCACCTGGAAGTCAAGGGAATCTGTTTTCTAAAATCAAGATACAGCAGGGAAATTTTAAAAAGAGCATTACTCAAGAGCTAAATTCCCGTATGGGGAGCAAACAAGCAATCTTAAAAGTCCTAGTATAGGAGAGTTAATATGACATTGAAAGTACTACAGATACTTGTTGGGATAGATAACATGATTGGAATACTGTGCAAGAAAAATGTAATTTGTTCAGAGGAAACAGATCTGACAAATCCGATAAAAGGAGAGAAGTCTCATTATATATATAAAGACACATCTATACAAAAATTCATAAGTCACTGGGAGTTTGGCAGCAAATAAATTTAATAACAACAACAATGCAACAGGGAGGAAAATCCTGCTGAAAGTGCTTGGGTAAATATTAAGACCGAAAAGAAAAATGACATTGTTGTGGGCATGTACTACAAGCCACTCAACGAAGCAGAAGATACCGGTGAAATTTTTGCAGACTGAGTGATCAAGATGCCCAGGAAACACTATTGTGAAAATAGAGTATTTCAACTACCCTGACATCACTGAGAATCATATTCTGCAGTGAGTGGGAGATCCAATAATTTCTTAACATACCTTGCAGGCAACTGCAATGGAGGAAGGAACTGGTGAATCAGCTATACTGGACTTAATACTTACTAACAAGGGTAAGTGGTCAAGGAAATGGAAGTTGTAGGAACTTTGGGAGTGCCCATGTACTCCTAGAATTTACTACAGCTTAGGCAGCTGCAAATATTTTATATACAATATACTGCCCTTGTTTGGTAGTTTCTAGAACACAGAGCATAGAATCATAGGGACCACAGAGGGACCACAAAGGTCTTCTAGTCCAACTCCCTGCTCAAGGCAAGAGATGTAATACCATCCCAGCCAAATTGCTGTCCAGTCTATTTTTGAAAACCTCCAGTGATGCAGCACCCACAACTCCTGGAGACAAACTACTCCGTTGATTAATTGTTCTCACTGTTAGAAAATGTCTCCTTCTAGGTTTCTTTAATAAGAAATTCATTACTTCTCGTCCTGCCCTCTAGTGCCTTAGAGAATAAGTCAATCCCCCCTTGTCTGTGACAGCCTCTCAAGCATTGGATGACAGTTATCATGTCCACCCCAATCCTTCTCTTCTATAGGCTATACATATCTAGTTCCCTCAATAATTCATCATGTGATTTAGCTTCCAGACTCCTTATTAAATCATGTCTGAATTTGTAGGCACATTTATCTATGAGAAAGCATAATTTAATTTACTGGGATTTATTTCTGATTAGATGTGGATAAGACTGCATTTCATCTCATATAGCTGTTAACAGTTATTAAGAAAAATGTATTTAAATTAAATGTGTGGAACAAACGCTATTTTTCTTTAAATAAATAAGCAAAAGCTTTTTAATGATATGGGGAAAGGTTATAATTTGGAGCCTGGCAGAGAAAGATAATTATATTACCAAAAAGAGTGATCATGCAAAAACTATTTGGTCCTTTAGCTATCACACACGGAATCAATCATAACTAGCAATTGTGTAATCTTATATCCTCACATCCAGGACACCACAGCCTATGCCTTCACTGGGATGCATGATATCAGCTCAGATCAGATAACTGCAAGTTTTCAAGGAGTGATCCAGACCTTAGATTTCTAACAGACTATTCATAATCCACCATGGAGCTTGCTAAAAGATGTTGGCAGATAGGACAATAAAAAACTGGGCTCCAGAGAACGTGGCAAATATATATAGTCCTGGATAGATTATACATTGTGAAATCTAATACCTAAGTATAGTTTTAAATAACATATACCGTATGCACTATATATAGCCATGTGCATGCAAGGCTTCATGGTTGGTCAAGTGCTGGTGGCCTTGGAAACAAAGATTCACAATAACCAAAAAGAAGAGAAGAACAACAAAGATGATTAGGCGCTTGAGGCTAAAACACATGAAGAATGGTTGCAGGAATTGGATATATCTAGTTTAATGAAAAAAAATGAAAGTCTTAAATATCTATGCACATAGTATATTCTTCCTAAGTTTCACTTGCCTGAAATTGAACTTCAAGAGACCAAATCTCCTGGCCTAAGGCAGCAACAGCCTTATTTCTTTTGGTGACTTCTCACTTGTGATGGTGCCTACATTATGTGGTGAGATCAGTTCAACTGAATCTCATGTAAAAGAAAATTTTCAATCCACCTATCCTCAGCCAGTTAGCCACTGACTCTAGAAGCTAGGTTTAATGGGAAATGTAGTGCAACAGGGAAAGCCAAGCTATTAACACTACTTAATGTGCCATAAAAAACCAAAGGGAATATACTAGGCAGGAAATGTTGAGGACAACTCCTAAAGAGTTGAGGACAAGAGTTGTGCATGAGGAAGAGAATAACTTGAGAGTTGCATTAGCCAACCTAACATTAAGAAATCCTTCCATTTTTGGGTGGGCAGAGACAATCTAGCAGCATCTGGACACTATGATGGGGGAGAAATAAAGAAAGAAGCTCAATTTCTCTGAAAAAATTGGTTGTGAACAAGTTCATGGGAATGGACTGTGAATCCAGATGCCTCCTAGGAATACCTAAGCAAGATGCCCACAAACCTGGGACTGAGATTTCAGGAGTTCCTTGCCAACTTGAAGATAAGGCCTATTTCTCATTTGTTTGTGGGATGAATTTTAGTTAGTGGCAGATGCGAAGAAAATGTTGCTTCTTGACTTTTCAGATTCTCTTTGTTTCCTTTAAAATGTTATTTTTCCCACCACTGCCAAAATCTAGGGCTAACATACATTCATCTCCCCCTCTGTGAAAAAGGTTCATAGCTTGTGATAGAAATAAATCCTGGTTTCCTTCTGCCCAGC
Organism: Oxyrhabdium leporinum; assembly: GCA_032468155.1. Taxonomy (NCBI): domain Eukaryota; kingdom Metazoa; phylum Chordata; class Lepidosauria; order Squamata; family Cyclocoridae; genus Oxyrhabdium; species Oxyrhabdium leporinum. The sequence continues at coordinate 252,485 of JANHFL010000279.1, forward strand.
CCACAGTAATCTTGATAACATACAGTGTTATGATTTTAAGAAAAGAAAGGAACCCAGCAGCATACAAGACCAGTATTCATGGGTTGAAACTTCATGGTAGTAGATTCAGATGAGATATTGGGAGGAAATGTCTTGATGGTAAGAGATTGATTCATGAATGTTGGAGATTAAAACGTTCTATGAGCATGTGTGAACATTCCTGAGATAACTCTAACCTGAACTATAATTAGTGAAGCAGGATATAACTATAACAGGAAGTAGGTTATGGGAATAGATAAAGCTAGCACCTAGCTAACTATATTTTTTGGAGGAGAATCAAAGAACACATGTTATGTGCATCTGTATTTTGGAAGAAAAGCAGAAGGAAGAGTCCCCAAATTAGGAACCTAACAGATAAAAAAAGGACAGAGAATCAATCCTTAATGCTATCTATATCCCAATGCCTATTTGAGATCAGTAGGCCAAGAGGCACTGAAGGATCAATGCCATTCAATTCACACCTTCAGTGATAAAGCGGCCTGGCCTATTCCTTTCGCTCAGTGGTCTTCTTCAGATAGACACTGGATAGGCATTTGTTTAAAATGTCTTCTCAGATCCTACATTAAGCAGTGGACTGAACTACATGCCTTCTGAAATCTTGTCCAATGTTATGATTCTGAGCATTTTTCTAGTCATACATTAAAGGCGAATCCCAAAGGTGCATTTTTCAAGAGGCAACTGGACTTTCTGGTTTTTCTCTGAAGATGTTTTGCTTCTCATCCAAGAAGCTTCTTCAGCTCTGACTGGATGGTGGGGAATGGAAGGATTTATACTCCTTGCAGACAGCTGGTCATTTGCATTCTTTTAGATCGGTCGCTAAGGTCACCTGGAAGTTTATCTGTGTCATCAGGGTCACCTGAGTGGTGCAAATGGGTGTGGAGCCTTCTTGGAACTGTTGAAAGGACTGTCTTGTAGACAGCAGATAGAGGATGTTGTATCCCTCCGTCTTTAACCCTTCTTTCAAACCAGCAACCCTCTCTGTCCAAAATATGGACTTTGTTCTCACCATACAGTCAGAGCTGAAGAAGCTTCTTGGATGAGAAGCGAAATGTCTTCAAAGAAAAACCAGAAAGTCCAATTGCTTCTTGAAAGAAGCACCTTTGGGACAACCATGACCTGGATGACTCAGAATCTCCATAGACGATTAAAAGAGAATGACTGAAGTCTTTCGTATGAGGCTCTGAGAGATGCTCCAGAAATATGAGATGGGATATTTTAGAACAGCTGAGATCTATGAAGTCAGGCAGATGAAGGCAAAGGAAAGGAGAATTCTCAGCCATCCCAGTGGTTTCCCAAATAATTTACTTACTTTGGCTTCCAAGATATTCAGCCTTTCAGTCATATCTGTGAGCTTTGTGCAATTCATACATTCTAGAAGAAAGAAAAACATTGAGTCTGTTACCACATATGGTTAAAATAAATGAGCACCTCATATTGATCACATTTTAATTTTATTTTAATTACTGCAATGTACTGTTTGTGCTTAGCTTTTCAATTAAAACAAAACAAAACCCTGGGTGGAAATTGTAATGATTTATTAACACAATAACATTTCAAAAACAGTACACATTCCTATGTTGAATGCAAATAAATAGATGATTAGTTTCATAAAAGAAGCAGATGGATGATCCTTATAACATTTAAAGCGGGGTCTATAAATCAAGCTGGCCTGGAAACAATAATGATAAAACAATGAGAAATGTTTTAACCAAATTTACTTGCTGGAGAACAAGGATTAGACAACAGGGTTGTAGATGATTTGGACTACAGTTCCCATTAGCACAAAAAAAATGGCCAATGAGTAAGGATTCTAGTAACTGTTGTTCAGAAGCCTTCGGTTGCTTAACTGTGCCCAAAGTAGGGATGGGAAAAGCAAATTTCCTTACATATCTGCAATAGCATTACATAGAAGCTTGGAAGTTCAGAACACATATTCCATCTCCTCCGTGAAGATTATTGGATGGAATTACAGACAGACAGTGATTTAGCAATTGTCAAGTCACAACAAAGCCTTCAAAACATACAATCTGGTTCTGAAGTTCTGATGCCCCTCCACCCACCCACCCCGGTCTCATAACTACATTTTGGGTGCCCAGCAAATGGCCTGCATTTACAGGCATTTACAATGTTTACAAGGTCATGGGACTGCAATTTACCAATTTATTTATTTATTTAAATTTATATCCTGCCCATCTTGCAATCTGAGACAATTCTGGGCACTTTACAATGCAATAAAACATAAGAGATATCGAAACAATTATATATACATACATACATACGTACGTACGTACATACATGTATGTATGTATGTATGTATGTATGTATGTATGTATACACATATATATAACTTGACAATTGCTAAATCACTGTCTGTCTGTAATTCCATCCAATAATCTTCACAGAGGAGATGGAATATGTGTTCTGAACTTCCAAGCTTCTATGTAATTCTATTGCAGATATGTAAGGAAATTTGCTTTTCCCTATCCCTACTTTTTAAAATATATATATTAAAAAGTGCTGGAAATTAGCATTTACTTCCAGTTTTCAGCAAAAACTATCCATAGCAATCAATAGGTTTGCTTAATGACTGGGTCAGTCATGTGATGACCCTCTGTGCAACCATCACAATTTACAACTGTAATTGCCAGGCTCAATTTACAGTCTTAAATCAAGGACCACCTGTAATAAACGGGGGGGGGGGGGAACAGCATCACCTGGAACCCAGTCATTGGATGCTCCAAAGAGAGATGTCAACAATGTAATGAAGCATTCAGAACACAGCTTCTGGAACTCTGTCCAACCCATTAAGTAGCACTGGCTATAGGAGGTGCATTTTCGTTTGTGAAACAGTAACAATAGCAATAGCACTTAAATTTATATACTGCTTTACAGACTTCTCTGTAAAGTCAGCATTCTGCCTCCAACAATCTGGGTCCTCATTTTACTGATCTCGGAAGGATGGAAGGCTGAGTCAACCTTGGGCCCATCAGGATCAAACTTCTGGCGGTGGGCAGAGTCAGTCTGCAATATGCATTCTAACCACTGCACCACTAAGGCTCCCTAAGGAGAAACAAAGTAATGTGTTCCGTCTCTGAGGTGTGTCTCTGTTCTCTTCACATGTTGTGTTTAGGTGTTTGGGTGCTTTGAGAAGCAATTCCAAGCAACACTATGTTTTATTTAAGCTAAATGTTTTGAGGATAAATATGATTTTTGAGCTCTTTGGAGAATTCTACTGTCAAAGCTCCTAACGTTCCAAAAACCATGGCGAAAACCTTTCAGGTTTACTCTGTCATCTCAGTTTTTAATACCAATATTTACAATCCACTGGTTTTTGAGCTACTCTTTGCTTGATAGTGCCACATCTATATGTAAAGCTTCAGCTACTATGACATCCATTGTGTTCTGTTTTAAATGTCAAGTCTTTCTGAAGTTGAAAGGCCCATAACATTTTTACACAACTGTTTATTTATTAGATTTATATCCTGCCTTTATTTTGTGCAATTCAAGGCTGCAAATATAATAGCAATAGCAATAGCACTTAGATGTATATACCACATCACAGTGCTTAACAGCACTCTCTGAATGGTTTACAAACACCAGCATATCACCACCAACAATTTGGTTCCTTATTTTACTGACCTCCGAAGAATGGAAGGCTGAGTCAACCTTGAGCCAGTCAAGATCGAACTCCTGACAGTGAGCAGAATTAGCCTGCAATATTGCATTCTAACCACTGCGCCACCATGGCTCCTAATGCTCCATTTTTCTCATAACAACAATCCCGTGGGGTGGCTTGAATTGACATAGTGTGATTGGTCCCAAGTCATTCATGCTTAGGGGAGGACTAAAACTCACAATGCCCTACTTCCTAATTCAGAATTTAACAGCTACATCAATTGGCTCTCGTGTTTTTACATCTCACTACCTGGGGCCATCAAATCCCACTGGAGTCAGATCTTGCCTTCCTTTAATCTATGAAAATACTGAGAGAATTGAACCTTTCAGACTGGAAGAAATTAAAGAAAGAGCAAAATCTCTACTGAGATAGTCTCCGTACTACATACATTATCTTTTTCACTCTTTTGCAGGTATTTTTAAGCATGAGCTGACTCGTCTTGAATTTGTAGTGGATCCATTTAGATTCCAAGACTGCTGGTAGGAAGCCACCAACTTTCCTATTAGGCACAGTCCTTCTTACTGCATAGACAGGTGTGTTTTTTTTAAGTACCAGTTGCTACAAACATGAAAACCAATAAGGAGCCATAGGAATGAGGCCCTGTTTGTGGTTTGGGTTGCCTCCTGTTGGAAAACAGTTACTGAACCTGATACATAATTTTTCAATGCATCTTAATCAACTTTTGTCCCAAGGTAATACAGCCAACAACCAACATGTAAAATAAATTTTAAAACTAAAATAAGGCACTAGGTGGCAGTACCGACAAAGCAACATCTCGAAAGGAAACTAGGAAAAGGAGGGAAAAAAGGAAAAGGAAAGGTGAGGAACAGATGGATCTTGTCACCTTAGAATGATATTTTAACAACAGTAAAATAGCTTAGTCCATAGTCCATTGAAAGGACTCATCATACACAGCAACCACCAGGCCTACTTGTTGGGAAATGAATGAATGAATGAATGAATGAATGAATGAATTTTAGTCAATTTGACTATGGAAAAAGTGCCCCTAATGTGTTTAGTGTTAACTCCCAATACAAGATTCCAATAGGTAAATGCCCGCTGCAGAATGGATCACTTAATTGACATTTGCCTCCTGGACTTGTGGATGCTCCGTTGCTGGAGGTTTTCAAGAAAATAAAACTTTTAAGAAGATAGGATATTCTTTTTTTTTCTTTTGCACATGACAAGCTTATAAAATGTTTTACCAAAAAAATATTGCAGTATCCCTTTGATACAAATGAATGTTTTAATAGGGACAAACCCATACTGACATACTGCTGAATTCAGGAAATGGCCATTTATTAGAAACTCATAAAATGGCTCATGTTTGAAAGAAAACAGATGGCAAAGAGTTAGAGCATTGCAGGCTGGCCTCTCCACCTGAAGGGTCCAGCAGTCCCATCCCTCTATTAAATGTTGAGTCTGTTCACATTGTGCACTCAATCCAGTTCCTGAATTAATCCATTTTCTTGGTTCATAAGGCACTGGAATGTTTCTGAACTCGAGGAATCAATGTCTTTTATTGGTATAAACCTTCAAATAACGAAACAATTAAATTAAAATGAGCCTGATATTTTTCTTTGAAGAAACAACATTGTCTGAGAACCAACTTTGGGCAACTTAAAATAGCATAAAAAGTTTATTACATGGATTTCATTGAAAGACTGGGTTTTTGCATGAGAGGTAAGAAGCATTTGATAGAAACATTACATTATCTCTTGAGCTGGATCTACCAATTCTGAGCTTCAAAATAGACTACTAGATGGAAGCAAAGAAGTCCATAGTCTTCCTCTTTTCAACCACCAACACCACATCACAATCTCTTGTAAAGAGATTAATGTTTGGTTTAGGATCTCCTGCTTGGGCAGAGGGTTGGACTAGAAGACCTTCAAGGACCCTTCCAACTCGGTCAATAATCAGATGTGATGCTAAGTCCCAATGCCTGGTTGTCTATTCATTTCTACTCAGGAAGACAGAATAAAGCAAACAAGTTGCATTAACCATTACTATCTCATTTGAAGCCTATCTAATATGCTCCCTGACTGAACAATATAAAAACATGGCCACTCACCAGTAGAAAAACAAGCGATTCAAGAAAAGGTTTGCCTACTCTGCTGGTTTTCTACTTGGGAGTTCTTTTTTAAAATGTTGGCCTGTGTTCAAATAAAGTTTCCCCAGACACCAATCTAGCCTTCTCTTTTCAGTTGCTTTGTCCTTGTGTGGATCATCTTTTAGAATGGGAAAACTCCCCAGCGGAGTCTCAGAGAAAGTTTCCATTTCCCTTTGCCGTCTTCTGATGCCTTAATAGCAAGCCTCAGATACCAGGAACTGAGGGAGTTCATCCAGAAATTATAGGACCTGCAACTTCCTATTCCTTTCTGCCCAGGCATCCATTATCAATGATGACAACCACTGCCATTTCTACAAGTACTCCACCCCCAATTTGCAGGAAAGCAGTTAAAAGCATACCACTTTGAGAGAGAGGAAGATAAATCTCTTCTTAGCAGCTCCCCAAATTCATCTCCAGAGACCTGGCTTTGCACCTCCGTTTTGCTAAAATAACAAGTCCTGTCCTTGTCAGAGGTTCTACTCTGGAGCAAATTACTCAGGTCTATGCTGCAGCCAGCATTGGGTTTCTACTGAGTCTGCTGGTTTTTGCCGGGGTGGCAAAAGATAGACATCTAGGCCTGAGCCCTTTTATCCCCAGATGCGCCACTGCTTCCCTCAGAAACCCCTCTCTGGATTTGGGCAGCTCATCTGCTTAGCAGATGTACCACTTCTATGACTCCCAAGGTTTTCCCCTAGAACAAATCTACAGATGTTCACTGAGGTACACCCTTCCTAAACAACATTTTACTTCCCTGGAAGATACTAGGCTCTCTGATCAGCTCCTGCTGGGATCCTGAAATCTATTTTCAGTTCTAAGCAGGGACACAACAACACAACGATGATGAGTGTGTAGAAAGTTAATGCCCACCCCTCTCCTAGAAGAATGAATATTTTGAGGAATATTAAAAAAGCAGAATATTATATTTCCCAAAGGGAGAAATGGAAACATGTTTTTAAGAGGCAGAAAGCAGAGCCCACCTTCTTTAATAGCCCAGAGCAGATGACAGCACTTAAGAGATAAAGAGATAGCTAGCTCTATTCATAAGTAAATACCCTCACCCAAGATCCAACAAAGGAAGGATTAGCCCTCAGCCACAGTAGGAATTGCCCAAAGCCCCTTCATTGCATCATGTCAGTTGCACCACTCCCAGCAGTTCAATCTTCAACCAAACCTAGCTCAGATAAACTCCTAGGATTTGTACATGGTCCCATGGGAATCTGACAACAGCCAACAGAATACATGTTCTTCCACAGGAACAGGAAGTGCAAAGTCCAAGAGAAGGTATAACCCCTCCCCCCCACATACACACACACTCAACTCCAGATGGTCAGCTGTACCAGAACCACAAACATGTGGTTCTGTTCATCAATAAATGGACCCTCTTTCCAATCAGCCTCCAGGCTCCATTTTGTTTCCAGTGCCTTTCTCCCGGCTTGGAACTGAACTAGATGGATATTTCTTCCCACAAGTGCTTTCAACCTAAGATGTTTTTGAACTCAGTAATTGTTAGCTTAGGAAAGACAGAATGTATAACACAAGGAATCAGGTTACAGAATCAGATTTCTTTGATGCAAAAAGAGGGCTTGTTGAAGGCCACTGAGCTGCACTTTACAGATAGTCCTCGACTTATGACAATATATTTAGCAACCATTCAGAATTACAACGGCGTTTTAAAAAGTAACTTATGACCTGTCCTCCCACTTACAATCATTGTAACATCTCCATGATTATATATTCAAAATTCAGGCGCTTGGCATATATTTATGATAGGTGAAGCACCCCAGGGCCATGTGATAATTATGTGTGACCTTCCCAACTGGCTTCAGGCAAGCAAAGTCAGTGGGGGAAGGCATGATTTGCTTAACAACCATGTATTGGAAGAAATATCCATCTGGTTCAGTTCCAAGCCAGGAGAAAGACACTGGAAACATGGAGGCTGATTGGAAAGATGGTTTGATGATGAAGCAGAATCACATGGGTGCAGCTGAACACATGGAGTTGAGAGTGAGAGCTTTTTATAGCTTCTCTTGGCTTTGCACTTGAACTTCCTGTTCCTGTGCAAGAACATGTATTCTATTGGTTGTTTTAGGTTGTCTGAGGTAAGTTTAGTTGAAGTTTGGAGGGTGATGCAATGAAGGGGCTTGTTGGGCAATTCCTATTGTGGCTGAGGACTACCTTTGTTCAGACCTTGCTGCAGGGAGTAATGGATTACCAAATCTGCATTTCTAAAAGCTGGCCTCAGCTTAATATCTACTTAGGGGCAGGGAGTTGGGACTCTGAGTTTCTGTCTCCCTTAAGATTTTTATTTCTCTTTTAGGGGAAGTATTTTATTCTTCCTCTTTTAATATTTCATTCTTCTAAGAGAGGGGTGGGTGCTAACTTTCTACACATGTGATTTACTTAACTACTGCAGCAATTTGCTTAACAACTGTGGCAAAACAAGTTGTAAAATTATGCACAACTCCCTGGACAACCACCTTGTTTAGCAATAGAAATTCTGATTCTGATTGTAGTCGTAAGTGGAGGACTACTGTACATGGAGAAGTCAGTTCTGGTAGTTAGTAGCCAAAGGCAAACCACTTCTCCATCACTGCCATGACAACAGCTTGGATTCAGTCAAACTAAGCTCAATATCATAGTTTATTTACACTTTTATATTAAGAAATGCACATATTCAACCTATTCTGTGACTTTCTGGCAAGCAGTCCTTGAAAGAGGGATATTCTTATTAGAGCTAAACTAGAAGTTTATTTAAAAAAAACTACAAATTGGAAGCCTACATTTATCTATCACTCATCTCGCTGTTTGAAGCAATGCTAGCGCCTACCATTGCCTCAAACAGCAGCTTACAATGTCGTAAAAATAGAAATATAATCACTGCATTGATTGGCTCTATTATGGTGTAACCTAAAGAGGCAACAAACCAATGTAAATATTTAGCCAAAATGCTTTTTTCCAATATTACTACTTCACTGCACAATGAAAATCTGGAAAGCTTTTCAGAGTTGGATGAGTGGGCGGGGAGGGGGGGGACTACTATATATATATTCTACTTTTTGTTATCATTTCATGGCATCATGAAATTATCCAACAGTGAAATGCTGGAAATATACTTAACAGATTGGATCCTTTTTCCATATGTGGTGGCAATGTTGTAAAGCTCAACAACACTAGAAAACAATCCACTGTAGAATGGAACAACTCAGAAAGATGTACTCCTATTCCATTCTGAGATATTTTTATTACATTTCATGAAATCTTATATTCCTTTAAAATATACTGAATTGGCATTGTATATATTAATGACTACATGGATTTTATATGCTTTTCATTGGAAAACAACTTTTGATTCCCTCCATGGAAGAATGGCTAACCAAACCATGGCAGTTTGCTTCAGTGTCTGGTATAACTTTGTTTTTAGAAAATAAATCTGATGTAGAATTCAGTTCTATCTGAAACTATTTTAGATTTTGTGATTTTATATATGGAATTTTGGAAGGTTGTGGATGCAATGATTGGTTGCAAAGTTACTTTTTTATCATCAGTTGTTAAACAAGGCAGGCATTAAGCAAGCACTACCAGTATGCAGTTCAGAAGTGATTAACAAGAAATAGTGTGCACCCTGCATAAATTCAAGCACAATGCCTCTGTTTTCTCAGAAAAAAGATTCCACTGCTTTAATGAGACGGGTCATTTACATGACTTCTAAAAGAGCAGCATCTTTTTCCCGGATCCCTTGGAAGACCTTTGGGGTGAGGGTGGGGGCAGAAAGAAGCCTTTTTAATGAAAAACAGAGAGGTGTTACACTGTTAGGAGATCTGAAACACATCTTTCAAATTGTTTTTGAAACATGCAGAATCCTAATTTACTTCTGTATACTATTGGGCACTGCACTATTCTTTTCAGGTTGACTGTGAAAGGTGATATAAATTGCCCACCCTGTGGCGTAATAAACTGGGGGGGGGGTTGCCTGGCCAACCTTAATTTACCAGAATATTAAATTAGTCCATGTCTTTCTTTAGATTGTAAAAGAAACCAGCAACTACACATATATCGCAAAATGTCAGTTCCAACATTACATTTTTAACATTTCAATGTTCTTCTATTCCTTTGTCTATGTACAGCTAAATATAACATTGGGCTTCTGCATGTAGAGGGAAAGAAAGTAGTTGGATTTTTGCTTAGAGGAGAACGAAACCTTTCTCTCAAAGAGAACAAGAATTTGACCCATCTCTCTGGCGTAGCAATGACCCAACACTAATCTGGTTTCAGATAAAAAAGAGGAGATGACCACACAAAGCAAGTGCATCTGGTCCTCTCACAGATTTACCTGATTTTAATCAGGGTCTGATTTTTACTCATCATTGTAATTCTGGTGGTCCCTCCTTAAGATTTGACATTGGCTTCCTCTCCTTTCTGCACATGGGTAAAAGCTCCTTCCAAGGGAAGTAGAATCAGTCACCTCAACCAAAAGATCCCTGATCTCTTCTACAACTTCTATCCCTTCCAGATGGTGAGTTATGGGACAAATCAAGTAATTACAATTCTCTATTTTGTAAGATCTGCTATAGCTTTGCAGTGTTGAATGAAATGCCCTAGCAATGAGTGGCTGGCTATGACGGATTCTTCTTGTCAATGACTGGGCACACCACAGCAGAGATGAAAATTTCACACAATGCAGATAGTCCTCAAGTTACAACCGGTGACTTAGCAACTGTTCCAATAGTTCGGCTGCCTTTGTGACATGGGACTGAACTTCAGGTACTCAGGAACACAACCACATTTACAGCTGTTTGTAGCATCCCATAGTCACATGATCACATTTCACAATGGTTTTGCCAAAAAAATGGCACTTCCAGTGTTTGGCAAAAATGTTTCAGCAAAACTGCACCCATAGCTAATCACTGGTTCATTTAACAATTGCAGTTTGCTTAATGACCACCACAGAGACTTTACAACTGCTGCTGCAAAAAAAAAGATAATAAAATTGGCTGGCTCCTTTATGGTCATATACTGAACATTACCTGTGCTTTATTTATCACATACACATCACAGCAAAAGGGTGTGTAGAACAAGGTTGACTCTTCCCTTGTAGCACTTACAGGTTGGTTTAGCCACATTTTAAAAGTTTTAAAGCGACATACAGTCCTTGCCTCTGAGGGAAGCATAACCCAAAAATTCTTCCAATACCTCCTTCCATAGGTTTTTGCATTTGTTGGGCATTATGTGCTGCCTCAACCTGGCTCCTTTCATAAGCTCCAGGCCATGCTCCATGCTCTTCTCTTGAACACCCAAAATTAGCTTGGGTGTTATTGGGTGCTAATTTCCAAGCTCTACGCAGGGATCAAGCCAAGATGGGCTGCTTACTATGGCTTGAGGTCTTGGCAGTTGACTGTCAGCCCTCTTGTTACCCTGTAACTTGTCCAGTGATTGTTTCCTGCTTTATCTTTGTTTCATTCATAATTTTATTCTAATTTAACCTTTCAGTAGATAGTTAGGACTGCAGCCAGCAGTTGCAACTAGCCTGCCTTTTATTGAGGATCTGTATATTGCACAGGTCAGAAGGAGGGCTGAGAAAATATCTACAGACCCCTCATATCCTGGACATAAACTGTTTCAACTCCTCCCTTCAAGATGCTGCTACAGGACATTGCATGCCGAAACAAGAAGAGAGTTTTTTCCCCCTCATACTATCATTAATTCCCCCAGTACTGTCATGTCTAAGGATATTTACTCATGTAGTATGGCTGTATTATTAATATCCTTCTATTATCCTTCTCATATATTCTATTACTTTCTCCTATTAATAACTTATGCTTATATTACCTTGCTGTTTGTATGTACATGTTGTTTGTATATACATTGATTATATTACCTTGCTGTTTGTATGTACACTGAGAGCTAATGCACCAGAGACAAATTCCTTGTGTGTCAAATCACAGTTGGCCAATAAAGCTATTCTATTCTATTCTATTCTATTCTATTCTATTCTATTCTATTCTATTCTATTCTATTCTAT
>JANHFL010000279.1:264428-275576 GCA_032468155.1 Oxyrhabdium leporinum
TCAGCCTATTGCCCCCAACAATCTGGGTCCTCATTTTACTGACCTCGGAAGGATGGAAGGCTGAGTCAACTTTGAGCTGGTCAGAATCGAACTCCTAGCAGTGAGCAGTGAGTTAGGCTGCAATACTGCATTCTAACTGCTCCTGTGGATGGATACCCATTCTCGTCTAAGCTTTCAGTCCTTTTCTTTCATTTTGTTTGTCCCTCTCATCTCTTCTTCTTACTATTGGGAGTGAGCATTACCCTGTCTTCCCTGCACAGAGGTTGAACAATAACCCCAATAGAGACCAACAATTCTGTTGTTAAGCTGTGCAGTTGTTAAGTGTGAGGTCCCATGACCCTGCTGACTTACTCCATGAGTTCTGTTGGTTGTGGCTGTGGTTGTTAAACATGACATCACATGACTGTGACTTGAATAATCCTGATGACTTCCTTAATCGACTTTGCTTGTCATAAGCCAGCTGTGAAGGTCTCAACTGGCGATCATGTGACCGAATGGATGTTGTGATGGCTGCAAATTTGAGATCCTGTCATAAGTCTTGTTTGTCAACACTGCTGAAACTTTGAACGGTTGCTGAATATGCGGACAGTAAGCAAAAATCCTATAGTATGCTATCAAAACTGAGAATTTTGAGAATTTTCAGGGCCTTTTTTTGGCAGATTCTGTGTAAATTTTGCAAAAGACTCCCTTAGAGAGTCTTTAAATTATTTATTTTATTTTTAACTGTGATCCACAGGTAGAAAATTGAGCAGTCAGCAGACTATGTCTGGCTATGAAGTCAGCTGCATTGTCATGTTTTAAACATTTGAGAAGGACTAGGGTGACATAATAGCAGTCTTACAATAGTTGAGGGGTTGCCATAGAGAAGAGGGGATTGAACTATTCTCCAAGCACCCGAGGGCAAGACAAGAAGTAACGGATGGAAGATTATCAAAGAGAGATCCAATTAGAATTAAGGAGAAATTTCCTGACAGTGAAAACAATTAATCAGTGGAATGGCTTGTCTTCAGAAGTTCTGGGTGTTCCATCATTGAAGGTTTTGTCCAGAATGGCACAGCATCTCCTGCTCAAGCAGGGGGTTGGACTAGAAGACCTCCAAGATTCCTTCTAACTCTGTATTCTATTTCAAATCTAGATTCTTGGTCTCCCTTGAATATGCTATGCTGCCACTAAGCAGACAAGAGTTGTCTGTGGGCAGGGGATGTCCTTTTGTAAAGAGGAGGACAGATCTGTAACTTGTGAACTTTCTATCTCTCTCTGGAGAGCCTGTTCTAAAATATCAAAGAGAGATATTGCATTACTTACAGACTTAAATTTCTTGTTGGAATATATTGGTCAGCTTTCAGCTATTTCGGGGGTCTGGATATCATGTAGCCTGCCTTTTTTTCCCTCCACCCCATGTTGACAGCATTCCTATTCTCCAATCTGATTGCTCTATGTGTCAGAAGGTTCAAGCAAGCGATGTGGAGTTTAAAAAATTAAAATTTTAACAAACTCTTAGCACAGTAAAAACAATAAAATAAAATAGAATAGTATAAAATGAAATAAAAAAGATGTAAGGAGATAAAGGGCAATAGAAGCAACTTCTCTGAGAGGTGCTTCCTTGTCACCATCTGTCAGGCTCCCAAAACCAAGAAAGGCACACAGAATTACTTTGAAGCAGTTTCTTTTCTGTTCCTCTGCTATAGACAGAAATCTCCAAACTAAAGCAACTACTTGTATCATTAAAGATATACTCTGAGAATTTACAGGGAGGAGCCATCTTGACTCTCTTTCTCCCAATTAAACTATCTAAAGCCTTTTGGTCCTTTGGAATGCAGGCCCGCCCTCCTGGGAATCCAGACTACATTCCACCACACCATCTTTCCTTCTCTCCAGGTTGCTGTTGGTAACTGATTCTTTGAGTTCTTCCAGGCTTGTGCTTGTGTCATTGGGATGTGCCAAATGCCCAAATTGCAATCTTATCATATACTTAAGTTATTTGGTCCCTTCTCTGGAAAAATTGAGGGCAATTCCTTCATCTTTACTTTGGATTTGCTCTTTGTTATCTCCATCATCCAGAATCTTTAACCTTTCTTCCTCTAGTTTCACCTTCCTCTGCCACCAAAGCGTTCTATTTTCGATCACTCTTTGGGGCATAACGTATAATGTGATGAAACCAGGATATAGGTAGTCCTTGACATACAACCATTTGGTTAGTGACCCTTTGAAAGTTACAACAGCATCAAAAAAAGCAACTTACAACTAGTCCTCATACTTAGAATTGTCACAGCATTGACATTTGGTCATGTGATCAAAATTCAGGCACTTGGTAACTGGCATTTATTTACAATACTTGCAGCATCCTGGGAACATGTAATCACCAATTGCGACCTTCCCAGACAGTTTTTGACAAGTCAATTTGGGAATCCAGATTCTCTTAACAACAGCATGATTCACTGCAGTGATTCACATAACTGCAGTGATTCACATAAAATTGGATGTGACTCACTTAATAAACACCTTTGTTGCAATGGAAATTCTGGTCCCAATTGTGGCCATAAGTCAAGGACTACCCATACTTGAAAATAGTTTCTTGCCCTATACGTATGTATGTATGTATGTATGTATGTATGTATGTATGTATGTATGTATGTATGTATGAATGTATGTATGTATGAATGAATGAATGAATGAATGAATGAATGAATGAACGAACATTACTATGGCTGCCCAACTCACTCGCAGTTACTTCAGGCAGCTTACAAAGATAAAAGGACATTGTTCCCACAAACTAGGAATGGTTAAGTTTCTGGGATAGCATTCTTTCTCTGGAATTCCTTTCTAATGCTGGTTAGAGAAGCACCTACTTTGCTTAGCATTAAGCAGACAAATAGTTTTGATTCTGCTTAGTTTTTAATTTAAGATGACAGGTTTCCATTTCTCTATTAATAGTGAGGACTTCAATGTGGCTTCCTGCTTAATGTGTTTTATTTTTTATTTTAAATATCCCCTTGAAAACTCTAATTGGCTAAAAAGTAGTTTGTAAATGTATTTTTATAGCTAAAACATTTTCCCTCACTGGACTGTGTAGATCTGGAAAGAAATGTATCCTGTACAGAGATAGAAAAAAAAAAAGTATATCCCATACAATGTACACTTGGCAAAATATATAAAGTTGGCTAGAAAGAGAGTATTATGTTTCAGTAATATTTCTTTAAAAGAAAAGGGAATCCTGAATTATGAAAGAAAGCTGTGAAACAAGTGCCAAAGTAGTAAGTTTTGACTTGAGAACTGAATTCCACCTGCTCAGGGCAACTACTATTTTAATCCTAGACTTACATTAATAACAATGAATGCAACTTCATTTAAGTGAAAATGAGTGACTTGTGAAGGACTGAATCAAGAGACGATGTTTCAGGGTAAGGAAAGAAGAGTGAAGAAGGCAAAAAGATGTATATAGTTCCTATATTTCTATCCCCAGTCTTCCTCCATGGAGCTGGGGCACTTTCAAGGGCCAGCCTATTTTAACTTCTGCAAATTTGAAGAATAACCAGTGAGGGGTGAGTGAATCAATCTACATTTAATGCTGGTCACTATGTAATGGTCATTACAGCATTCTGTCAAATTTGTTGTTATTTTTAAGTCCTGGAAAAAAATAAATCACAATTATTGTCAAATGGATCTTTTCCTGGCACACGTTGTTTGTACACTCTCATTTTGCAATTTTCCCAATAGATCTATTTTGGAAAGCAATGAGAATTCCTTGAATCCAAGAATGGAAAGGTTGGAAATGACTTTTGAGTTCATCTAATAATTCAACTTTGCCTACTGCAGGAATACACAATCACAGGATCACAACAGAAAGAAAGAACCAGTTTCTTGTAATTTCAATCCATGGTTTTTTGCCCTGTCTTCAGGAACTATGGGTAATCCTCGACTTACAACCATTCATTTAGTGACCATTCAAAATTGCAAGGGCACTGCAAAAAGTAACTTATGACCGTTTTTCAACTTATAATCACTGCAGAATCTCCACGGTCATGTGATCAAAATTTGGATGCTTGGAAACTGACACATATTTATGACGGTTGCAATGTCCTGGGGTCACGTTTGCGACCTTCTGAGAAGCACAGGGCTGTCTTAATGCAGGGGCCTGATGGGCACTTGCCTGTGGGCCCCAAAAGCATAGGGGCTCCATACTAATCTGTGTATGTTAACCCTTCAATGCACCTTGTATCAAATAAATACAGCAACATATTTATTACATATTTATTTGTTGGCAGTGCCAATAGAATAAATATATGTTTAATTTTATCGACCATTTACATTTTTATTCCTGTGAGTAGTTGTTCCAGAGGCCCCAGTATGCTGCTTTGCCTGGGGCCCATAATGCTGTTAAGATGGCCCTAATAGTAGTAAGTAGTTGTCGTAGGAGTCCAAGCAAAGTCAATGGGGAAGCCGGATTCACTTAACAGCCGGGTTACTAATTTAACAACTTCAGTGATTCGCTTAACAACTGTGTCAGGAAAGGCCGTAAAATGAGGCAAAACTCACTTCACAGCTGTCTCGCTTAGCAACAGAAATTTTGGGCTCAGTTGTGGACATAAGTCAAGGACTACCTGCGTATGAGTCTCTTCATGATCAAGTACAATGTCCTGCTCCTTACAGGGTCGGTAAGCATCTTTGACATGGGGTTCTCCAAGTTCACATATGAGGTGTTTGAGTGTGTAAATATTTGAACTTAATAAAATGGCCACTTTTGTGGATTTCCAATGTCACAGTTGCAAGCAAGGAGGAGCTTCTGCTTCACCCATCTACCCTCCCCATCCCCCACACACAATCCACATAATGCAGCAGTTCCAGCATACTATCAGAGTATGGATACAATCCAGAGATCCATCTGAAAGGTCTCTGAGCACATTTTCATCTCCTGAATTTGAGCAAATTTCATTCTAAGCGGAGCCAGATGACTTGGTCTTCTCTCCACTTCCCAAACACAAGTTGAAAAGGGAAAACAAAACATTTTTTTAATATAAATTCAAAGGAGTTATTTCCCCCCCCCCCCCCAAAGTATTTTTCAAATGTGCTCTCTGCTCTGCAGAAATCTCTCAGGCTGGCTTATTTTGCTACACCTGCCCTCTTGCTGGAAAAAAAAGCACATTTATTCCTTTGAAACTCAGCACTTTAGTGTCATAGACTACATATTGGAAATGATACAACTTCACGTAAACCACGGAGAGCCAAGCAATTGACTGATTCATACAGTGAGTGGTCCAACCTTGGCAACTTTAAGACTTGTGGACTTCAACTCCCAGAATTCCCCAGGCAACATGGGGAATCTGAGAGCTGAAGTTCACAAGTTTTAAAGTTGCCAGGGATAGACACCCCTGATATAAAGCAAGGAGCAAGCAAAAGAGAGAACTAGGTTCAGTGTGTCTTATATTGCTTGTTTAATTACAGTTTATTGCAAAAAGTGTTGGGTTCAAACAACATGCTAACCTACAAGCTTAGCTTAGTGTCTCTTGTGTTCAAACAACACACAAGACATATTCAACATACCACACTCTGACTTGGATAGGGACTTTGAATATAGTGTTCTGCTCAGTGCAGAAGTCTTATATGGGTAGTCCTTGTCTAGCAACCACAACTGGAACAGGCAACATGGTCATTAAGTGAAGCAACTGCTAAATGAACGATCATAATGTTAAGATCTTAATTCAGCTTTCCTTTGTTTTACTGACCTGCTAATAATCATAAATGTGAGGACTGGTCATAAAGTTACATTTTCATCACTGTGGTAATAGTCATAACAATTGCTGAACAAGGCTGTCACTAAACAAGGGCTACCTGTAATTCAGAGAGATGGACAGCCAGCTGTGTGACAAAGGAACCCCAGACTCTACCTTCCACTTGCCTCCAGAAGAAATTTATTGTATCGTTCTACAGGTCTGACTTTATTAAGTTTCTGCTTGTATATGATTCTGTTGCCCACTCTTTACTAAAACTGCCATTCCCAGTATCAATAGAGTCTTAAGATTAATCTTCAGACTGATTAAATCCCATTGCCCCACTAAACTTCAATCTGAATAGAGCTGGAAGGGATCTTGATGGTCTTCTAGTCCAACACTTTGCTCAAGCAGGAGACCCTATCTCATTTCAGACAAGTGGCTGTCCAGTCTCTTCTTAAAAACCTCCAGTGGTAGAGCATCCACAACTTTTGAAGGCAAACTCTTTCACTAGTTAATTGTTCTCACTGTTAGGAAGTTTCTCCACTGTTCCAGGTTGCTTCTCTCCTTGATTAGTTTCCATCTGTTGTTACTTGTCTTGCCTTCTGGTACTGTAGAAAATAAGTTGACTCCCGCTTCTTTGTGGCAGCCCCTCAAATACTGGAATAACTGCTATCATGTCACCCCTAGTCCTTCTTTTCTGTAGACTAGATACCACTTCAGTCCACACCATAGACAGTCCTTCCCAGAGAAAACCTGTTTGTCTCTATCTTTTCATTCTTTGCTGTGCCTGATCAAACTGCAACTTTTGAGAAAGTGGCATCCTTGCCTTGGCTCCATGTTGTACTCAGTTACACAGAAGTATTACAGCTTAACCTTTCACATTCTGCTAATCACCAAGTTCTTTAGTGTTGGACTGCAAGTATTAAAACTAATCTGAGGTTAGTATTGTTGCTTTTATTGTGGCTCTAGCTTGTCAGTGTAAGTTGCTTTGGGTTATGTTATTTTTAAGAAAAAGAAAGATGTAAAAATAAAGTTTGTCTTATTGGCTGAGAAACCTAATGACTGGAGTCCCAGACATCTGGAGGGCAGAGGTCAGGAAGGTTTTATTAAACAAACAAGATGAACTTTTTCAAACTGAAAGATTATCTTGCCCACTTGTGAAACAGAATACTAGGCTCAACTGGAAATGTAGATGAAAAAAAGCAATATGAATCAATCCAGCAAAACAATCCTTATTTTATTCTGTTCCTTTCCCATAACCAATTATATTAAAGTTTTTAAAAATGCTACTACTCCTGTATCAACACTACCATAAGTTTGAACAAAGAAGAATCCTTTATTTTTCTCATTCTTATTTTTCTTTGTTTAATAACCTAGAGAGGCCTTCCATCTCTCTGGCAGCTGATTTATTTCCTTTCTTGCTTTCACACTGCTGTCAGCTCAAATCCCTGGACTTCTCCCACCAGGCTAATATTTCTACAAACTTAAGATATACAGGTTTCAGCCAAATGCTGTCTGGAACTTATTGGTTTTTCAATAAGAGTTTCAAATAAAGGGAAAATATCCACACACCTGTTCCCCATGGATGTTAAAAAGTTCCATCTTTCTTTGCTTGATCTTTTTCTTGTATCTTGAATCTAGATATATTAGATGCCCTCTTAATTAGTAAAAAACTGGACCTTCTCAACCTAAACTGTTTGTATTTCAAATGTCTCTGGATGTCTATGGAATCATCCAGGTCATGACTTTCTCAAAGGAGCTTTTTCAAAAGGCAAATGGACTTTCTTTGTTTTTCCTTTCTTTCTATTGTATTTCCCTGTTTTTGAAACATTTGCAGGCTTACCTTATGGAGATTCACAGCCATATCTTTTCCAGATCCCTACAGTATCTACCACCAATAAAATATTAGTTATTTGATATCATCCTCCAATCTTACAGGAAGATATACTTAAGAAGATGTATTGTCTGTGTTCAGGGAATTTTATCGAAACCATATGAGTACCCAGTTTCAAGTTCTGGTCTAAAGCCAAAACATATAAGCAGAAAATTACAAAAGTGTAAAATGTGATGGTTGGATTTTTAGAGGAGGAGAAAAAAATCACCTTTGTGCGGGTAAGAAGAAAGGTTGATGTAGGTCAATCTTCTTCCAAGCATGCTAGGGAGACAAATTTTCAACCTGCCCGGCCATTCGTGATTGGAAAGTTAGGGAGTTGTAGCCATAACATAGTTTGAAAGCACCATCCTGGGGAAGTCTAACAAGAGGTTACTTGAGCAAATTAATATTACTAGTTTGAGTTTCATATAAAACTTTAGATTGGTTACTCCAATCAATCTGTATTAAAACACATACAGCGATTCTTAAAGGTTGGTGAACTATTTTGGGTTTTCAATATTTCTGCATAAATATAACCTAAACCAGGGGTGTCAAACTCGATTTCATTGAGGGCCGCATCAGGGTTGTATTTGACCTTGGGGGGCTGGGGGGCATAGCCAGGGTTGGCGTGGCCAGCTCGATGTCACTCACAAGGCTCTGTTTTGGGCCACAACGGCCCTTCTGGACTCCATTTTCAGCCGTGACGGCCTCCTACAGCCCTCTACTAGTGAAAAGGGAGCTTGGGGACACTGTGCCAGCATGCCCGGGCTCTGTTTTTGTCTGTGATGGCCTCCTGAGGCCCTCTGTCAGTGAAAACAGAACTCGGGAGGGCTGCACGCAGCCCTCCCGAGCTCCCTTTTCACTGGCAGAGGCACCGCAGGCTGGTCCTTTGCTGTTTCCAGGATGGGCCCATGGGCCAGATCTAAGCACCCCGCTAGATACAGAGAAGCCAGTTAAACAAATGAGTCAGAAACATTACAGGCAGGGGTGGGCTGCTGTGTGGTAGCAGAGGTTTGGACGAGTCTCTTGCTCTGAGCTCTCGCTGGCCCTGCCCACCTGCCCTTGCCCTAAGCTATCGCTAAATAACTCACCATTCCGCCACCCAGGCTGCTCAGGTGAGCTCCGCACCGCCTCTGCTGTACTCACCGGAGCTGTTTTCATCATCAGCTGCCTCCCTGTAGCTTCGCACGAGCCCCGAAGCGGATGCGCAAGCGCGACCAATGAACCTCTTGCTAAAGCAAGAGCAGCCCGCCTCTGAGGTAGTACAGGCTGGCCCCTGCTGGGGTCACATGACTGCACTTTGGGCACTCAGAAACTACTCTGCATTTACAGCCATTCATAGTGCCCCACAGTCATCTGACCACATTTTGCAACAGTTTTGCCAAAAACTGGCATCTACTTCGAACTGGACTATAGTGAATCATTGGTTCATTTAACAATCATGCTATTCAAGTAATGATCAAGGCATTTGCTTAATGACCGCCGCAAAAACAGTTGTAAAACTGAGTCAGTCATATAGATGACTCAATTTACAACTGTCATGATTTATGACAATAATAGTACCTGCTATTTTTGCAAATCAAGGACTACCTGTATACTGTATAAGAAAGAACAAGAAAATCAGTATGAGTGAGAAGTATCAAATCTGGCTGCAAAAATCTGAATGACCACTAGGGAGCAAGAAGGAGATCCCGAAAAGCCTGACATTTGCTGCCCTCTAATGGTTGCCTGAATATGGATGAGTGTACTTGTTCACTCCCACAGAGTGTTTCCCAGGGATCAAAACAGAACCTTTCCTCATTTTTGTGTTACAAGAGAAACATAGCATATTGCCAAGCCACACATCCTCCACTATTCTAAAAAAACCTGTAGAACAGAGATCACATAGAATGAGTTTCTCTGTTTGTTTTAACATTAAAACTATATAAGTTGGTTAAATGTAATAGAGATGATTGATAATATTTTACCTACACTAAAGATATGAAATTTAAAATAGGGTGATTGGTATAAAATGACATGTTGAAACACTGAATAACTAAACAATGAAGGATGATAACTTATTATAAAGATGTATAATACTACAGAATTATATAATTTTGTTAAATGATATAAATATGAATATCAATGTATTTCTATTGAAAGGTATGATACCCAGATGCCACACTGTTCACACAGTGATATGTTTGTTAAAAAAAATAAAAAATAAAAAAAGAATGAGGTTCTCATGCAAGTTTTCATAGAAGATGCAAAGAAAAGCTGTATTTTCAATGTTTTTGTAGATTAGAATGCAAGGAAGGGAGGGAGGGAGGGGGAGGGATGCTAACCTGTAGTTTTAGGCTGATTTGCACAATAAACTAAGCAATAAACCATGATTTACAGACCACAGTGCAGGGATTTATACATACTTACTAAGTCAAAACTATATAGACCACCTTATTAGCTTAGAGCAATGTGTGAACCCAACTCATTCCTCCTCCTGAAAAACAGAGGGCTGGGTTTTGTTTTGTTTTTAAATGCACCCGAGGTAGATAATACTTGGAAGTATTTGGCTGTGTTAACATACCATATTTAGCCTGTTTATTTCTTTTATTCATTTTCAATCAGCACAATATAGTGAATCATAACTAATCAAACAAAGGTACATTATATTAAACAGAAAAGCAAGCCAACTGTGGGAATTCATGGGGAAGAGGGTGAGAAGGCAAGGGCAACATGCATATAACAACACCATTACACAACTGATGGGATTGTGTCATTTGCACAATGGTATCATGACACACATTACATTATTGTGGCTTATACTAGAAACCTGTGGGAAAAAAAGTAAGACATTAACCAAATTGAGCATGTAAGTGACTGCATCCACTCCACTAGTTTTTAACTAACCTTGCAATGATATGTAAATATTACCTTTAAGTTTTACAATAATAATTTTTTTCCACCCAAACTTTTATTCAAAATCAGTTATTACCTTACAAAACCTGTCTTGCTGAATCTAGACTCCCTTTTGGGTTACTGTAGTTTATCTTCTAACATAGGGGTGTCAAACTCAAGGCCTATGGGCCGGATTTGGCCCACAGGGTGCTTAGATATGGCCCATGGAGCCACCCTGGAAACAGCAAAGGACTGGTCCGCAGTGCCTCTGCCAGAGAAAACGGAGCTTGAGAGGACTGTGCACTGTTTTTGCTGGCAGAGTGTTGCAGGAGGCTGTCACGGCCAAAAAGTGAGCTTGCGAGGTCTATGCGTGGCCCTCCCGAGCCCCGTTTTCACTGGCAGAGAGTTGCAGGAGCCCATCCCAGCCGACAAGAGAGTTGGGAAGTGCTCAGGCCACAGGCACCCCCAACATGAGTGATGTCAAGCTGGCCATGACACCCCCCCCCCGGCCCCCTGAGGTCAAACACAACCCTGATACGGCCCTTAATTAAATCGAGTTTGACACCCCTGTTCTAACACAAAGTGGAAACACAGTGGCCAGTTTATTCAGAATAGAATAGAATAGAATAGAATAGAATAGAATAGAATAGAATAGAATAGAATAGAATAGAATAGAATAATAACTTTATT
>JANHFL010000279.1:275676-287263 GCA_032468155.1 Oxyrhabdium leporinum
GCTCAAATCCCCCCCCCCCCCCCAAAAAAAATGTACGAGCAGAGTCCATTTTAAAGGGATAGAAAGAATCTCTAATCTGTGACTTGATTTAAAGTTCTGCTAATGTCTCAGCCAGCAATTTTCCTTTTCTGTATTTGGTGGGGGGGTGTTTAATGGCTGAGTGAGAATTACTTCAGTGCTTCGTGCTTATCTATATGAAGGAGAACGTCTTGCAATGATTAACAATTACTTTAAAATACAGACAAAGTGCACCCTTTTCAAGAAAGGGAAAAGTATATCCAAGTGGAAAACAGTTGTAGAGCAGATTTTGGCAAATGGGGGTTGAGGTGGGAGCAGGGGCACAGAACAGAATGACTAAGATAAATTACAATCCTGATGTTATTGCTCAACTTTCAAACAGGAAACTCTGAAATCAGTGAACCCAATGAAAGAACAACTCTTATAAGAGAAACGTTGCAATTTGCTCTGGGTTCTATCTCTTCCCTTTCACCTCAAATATTCCAGTGCTTGTATTTCTACCATTTTCTCTAATTTTCTTAATGGAAAACAGGCCCTTCTTCCCTCCCCCACCAAAGTGAAAGAAACTGCTTGCAACATAGGATGAAGTGCAGCAATACATGACATGGTATACATGCAACATGCCTTCAGGTTTAACCTTGCTTGTATACTTTCAGGAAGAGTCAGGAAAAACTTCTTTCAAGAATCTTGTTGGAGATTAACTACCACCTGTTTTCAGTGCCTATATGAGAAAGCAAGTATATGTGTAAGAAACAGAATATCAGAGTTGGAAAGGACCTTGAAGGTCTCCTAGTCCAACCTCATACTCAGGCAGGAGACCCAATATCATTCTGGCAAATAGCTATCCAATCTCTTCTTGAAAACCTCCAGTGATGGAGAACCCACAACTTCTGAAAGCAAACCATTCCACTGGTTTATTGTCCTGAATGTCAGGATTTTTCCCCCCTCGTTCTAGGTTGCTCCTCTCCTTGATTAGTTTGCATTCCTTGGTTCTCGTCCTGCCTTCAGGTGCTTTGGAAAGTAGGTTGACCGTTGACCCCCTCTTCCTTGTGGTAGCCCCTTAGATATTGGAACACTGCTATCATATCACCCCAGTCTTTCCTTTCATTAAACTAGACATACCCAATTCCTGCAACCATTCTTCATGTTTTAGCCTTCAGTCCCCTAATCATCTTTATTCCTCTTCCCTGTACTCTTTCTAGAGTCTCACCGTCCTTTATATACCGTGGTGACCGAAATAGACACCCATCCAGACATTTGGAATGACCATTCACAGTTTAAAATTCTGCTTTGCTCTTGGGCCGTCATGCTCACAACACAGCAAATTTTGCATCATTTCTGGTAACGGGTGGATTTGTCGCATGAGTTCCCCACCACCACCAAAAGCAAGAATAAGACTAGTATTGAAGCACTCTGGGACAACGATTTATAATGTTAACTTTTATAACATTTATAATAACAAGAGCTATTTGACAGTTGAGGTGGTTGGCTCCTCTTCATTGGGTTCAACGGAAGCTTGAAAATTTGTCCAGGATGCTTGAAATTGGATCCTTAGGATTCTAGGAAGCCAGAGGTATAATGCTATACATCTGATGACCTAGAACAGGAGTGTCAAACTCGATTTCATCGAGAGCTGCATCAGAATTGTGTTTGACCTTGGGGAGGTGGGGTGGGCATGGCCAGGGTGGGCATGGCCAGCTCGATGTCACTCATGTCAGCGCCTATGGTGACCCGAGCACTCTGCCAGTAAAAACAGGCTCCCAAGTTCCATTTTTGGCTGTGATGGCCTCCTGCAACCCTCTGCCAGTGAAAACAGCAGCTCTCCTGAGCTCCATTTTCACTGGCAGAGGGTTGCAGGAGGCCGTCGCAGGAAAAAACAGAGCTTGGAAGCCCATTTTTGCTGGCAGAAGCACTGCAGGCCGGTCCTTCACTATTTCCAGAGCGGCCCTGTGGGCGAGATCTAAGCACCCCATGGGCCAGATCCGGCCCACAGGCCTTGAGTTTGAAACTCCTGACCTAGAATATAAGCCATGAAATTACATTAATAATAAAAAATGTCTTAGTCTTCAGGGCATTAAAAGACCCTGTCTTTTTGCTGCAAAAAAATCTTAAAATAATTCAAAAAATCAGGAGTCTATAATACACCATGTAATTCTACTATGTGATGTGTGTAAATCTGATGACACAATGAAATTGTCAAAGGCATTTTAAGTCTACTAAAAAAGCAATGCAATTTCAGTCACAAGGAATTAACCTAGCTGTCTTTTGATTGCTTCTGATACAGTGTTAACTGAACCAGGCTTTGACATATTGTTAACCCATCACAGTCAGTCAGTCAGTCAGTCTGTCTGTCTGTCTCTCTCCATCCATCCATCCATCCATCCATCCATCCATTTAATTTCTATGGCAGCCCATCTCAACAATTGATTCTTGAATCATTTGAGAATGGGCAGGATAAAAACTTTGCTACGTACCAAAAATCTGAGAAGTCACACAGCAGCAAAAGTCCTCAGAAAAGAGTTGCTACGTACACAAAAAAACAGATAAAAATATAATTGATGTTCACCTGAGTTAAGGGTAACCTATATTAGATTTTTGTGGCTTGTTGCATTGTGTGAAGTTGGCTTGTTTTGGTTCATTGATTATTCAATCTGTTGTATAGACCAGGTAATGTATTAATTAATTTAAGATAAATACACGAACACAGTCAATAAGTAACTTTGACTGAGCCCTGATGGAAACAGTGTTGCATCAAATTATAGTTGAAGATTAACTAAACTTTGGAGAGGAAAAAGTGCAGGCCCATAAAAGCAGCTAAAGTAACTGAACCTTCCAAATAAAAAAAAATACATGCAAAGTTTAAGTTAATCTCCCTTGCCCCTTTGACCTTCTGCTGCATCTGAAAGAAGCCTTGAGGATTCCCAGAGGCCATCCCTGGGAGTTTGATAATCTCTTAACTGGAGTAAATTGTAATGGTTTTTCTATTGGACCAAACTTTCGAACAGCTGCTGCAGAGGAACTCCTCTCCTTCATCACCTTCCAAAAGAGATGATTTCTGCTTAAAAAATCTCAGGTCATCTAGGAAAGGTTACATCTGCAAATGTCTCTTCTCATTGAAATAGATCAACAAATAAATAAACAATGCACTTTGCACAATGCAGAGAAACACCACGGTTTTATTATGATGTTCTTTCCAGAACCAGTCAAGGGAAGGAGCAGATGTCCCACATGCTGCTGCCTATTTCGATGGTATCATAATCAGGAAAATATTCCACTTTTTCCAATGTAACAATGCACTGAAATATTCCCAGTTTACAGTTGGAGGTCCCAAGGATAGATGCAGCTCAAAAGCTATAACTGTCATCTTCAGAGACCTCCCAATGTGGTTACCAAATCATAAAAACAATCATTACAGAAAGGGGAAATTATTAAAGATATGGCTTGCAAACAGTCATATTAAATGTATTTAACTCTGATTACATTTCAATGTAAATGAAATAAAAGTCAGTTTTTGCTTTTGACTGGTCAAGGCCATTATGTTTTTGAGTGTCATGTTTAATGAAAAAGTACAGAGGAACAACAGGGATTTTCTGTATCTCTAGCAGTTCATATTTCTAGTCTGGATATTGAAAACCTAGATATAGTAAGCTTATTAGAGAAACAAAGGCATTCTTCAACTCAGGAAAAGTTGTGCACACCTGTAGATTTGTGTGTGGCCAAGAGATTTATTTTTATTTGTAATTAGCCCTCTTCTCTCATAACAAAAATAACCCCTGGCAACTCGGGGAAAATGTCTCAAATTTTATAAACACAAAAACTCAGTGCCACAATTGGCAATAGTTGGTCATTAATTTAGAAAGCTTGAAAAGGTAATTGGGCATTTTCACACGAACATATAAAGGAACATCTGCTCTATGGGGCCAAACACCTATTTGGTAGAACAATTCAAAACACAAAGGCTTCTTTAACCCTTTTAGAGCAGTGTTTCTCAACTTTGGCAATTTTAATGAACTACTTATCATCATTTCGCCACCTCCAGCATCTTTTCTTGGCCACTCATCACTAATTCAGGCTCCATCCTCCATATACAGGATGTATAATAAACATTTATATTTATTTTTTAAGTCATTCACCCAGTTTGGAAAGATTCTTTGGAGAGTTTCTTTTAGTCCTATTAGTGGGTGCATTAGCTACTACAACTAAATCTATCAGTGTTGCCATTTATCAAAGTCTTAGTGATACAGCAAATGAGCAGCGTAGTGGACTAGTGGTGAAGACTCTCACCTCCCACTTGGAAGGTTGAATGTTCAATCCTAGGTAGCAGCAGATGTTTCTCTCCTAGGTCACAAAGAAAAAATATCTGCTGCAAACTCCGTGTGGCATCAGGAAGGGCATCCAGGCAGTAAACGCTGAGCTCCATCCAGTCGTCCCAACTCTACTCTACCCAGAATTAACAGATTACAGGGATTGAAAAAGGGAGTTTAGTGATACAAAAAATAGAATTTGGATCACAATATTGAAAGGTTTATAGACATCCAGACCAGTCTAAACTAATATACCCTGTTCACGTGACAACCTTCACTGGGTCAAGGGATAAGTTGTTAATGTGTTGTGCAAATATCATAACCAAGCCAATGGCATGGAGAGAGGAAGTAGCATTATTTGGAGCTAAGCTTATTTCCTTCATGGGAATATAGGTGAGAGTGTCAATAGCTGCTCCTGCTGTTGACACGGTTCTAGAGCACTGTAAAACATTTAATGTTCCTCCTGGATATTTGTTGTATAGCTGTAAATGAAAATGTTTCCTGGGGTGGCAACAGAGTAATAGTCTCTACAGATAAGCCTCGACTTATAGCCACAATTCAGTTGCTAAGCAAGACAGCTATTACATTAGTTTTGCCCCATTCTACAACTTTGCTTGCCGCAACGGTTAAGTGAATCACTGCAGCTATTAAGTTAGTAAAACAGTTGTTAAGTGAATCTGATTTCCCTATTGACTTGGCTTCTCAATGGAGCAACAGTCATAAGTGTGGAAAAATGATCATAAGTCACTTTTTCCAGTGCTGTTGTAATTTCAAATGGTCACAAATGGTGACGGTTATAAGTCACAGACAAATTTTTGCATTTTCTTTTAGATATGAAAACTATAGCCTAAATTCCTCCATTTCACCTCACCAAGAGTTTTATAAGCATATGGAAAACTAAACAACCATTTTCAGGTTCTGAGTGAAGCCAACACTATTCCCATTGAGTAACTTTACACCAATATATCCCATTGAAATCAATGGGGTGTAAACTTTCAAAATGCTAACCATGCTTCAAAATCTGGAAACAAAAACTATAGCAATTGTTTTTCTTCCCACTGGACCTTCAAAATCATATCCCAGCCAGCAATTACAAGGGATAATATTTGCCTGGTGTATCAAATTTCCAGCTGACAAACATATAGTTCTTGCAGACAAAGTCAAATTTTAATCCCCCTTGTTTTAATTCTCTCCATGGTAGAACGTTATTTTAAGCAGATGTTTATGTCATGGGACATAATAAATTAGACCTTGTGAACTATCTGGTGGTATCTGTTTTCTTTCAGTGACTATGCTTGCCCCCTCATCTTTTATCCTAATCCTGTTCCAAATTCAATGTACATGAAAATGGTGGTAGTGGAAATGGCAGACACCTTGAGCAATATTAACCAGATCTCTTGTTCAATCAAGAATATAATAAAAACATGCCATGAGGTAAAGCCCTTCCTGTCCTTGAAATGAAGTCTGATCTCTGCCTAAGCTACTAACCACACAACTCTTCCTTCCCTGTGATGTCATTCAAAGGAACAAAAAAGCAAATCTCTGAAATCTTTGCAAATTCCAGCCAACATAGTTTTTACAGAATAACATAGAGAGAAGGGGACTTGGAGGTCTTTTAATTCAAGCAGAAGACTCTATACCATTTCAGACAAATGGTTGTCCAATCTCTTCTTAAAAATCTCCAGTGTTGGAGCACCCACAATTTCTGGAGGCAAGTCATTCCACTGATTAACTGTTCTCACTATTACGAAATTTCTCCTTAGTTCTAGCTTGCTTCTCTCCTTGATTAGTTTCCATTGTCTTCAGATGCCTTGAAGAATAGGTTGACCCCCTCTTTTTTGTGGTAGCCCCTTAGATATTGGAGCACTTCTATCATGTCACCCCAGTCCTTCTTTTCATTAAACTAGACATAAACAATTCCTGCAATGTTCTTCATATGTTTTATCCTCTAGTCCCCTAATCATCTTTGTTGTTCTTCTCTGCACTCTTTCTAGAGTCTCAACATCTTTTTTTTAATCATGGCGACCAAAACTGGATGCAATATTCCAAGTGTGGTCTCACCATGGCTATGTTTACATCTTCCAGCATATTGGGGGGTGGGGGGGGACTTGGTTGAAAAAAAATGTACTATGGCAGTGATAGTGAAACTTTTGGGTTTGCATGTCAAACATTTGGAAAATGTCTAGCTCAACTCTGCTGTCTTGTCATGCACACACATCCCTGAACAACAGTGAAACATTTATCTCCTCATCTAAGCCACCCTGAACAATGGAACTTGACTGGGCCTGAAGTAAAGGCCTGGGACCTGAATTTAGCCCTAGTGCCACCATTGCTACTTCAAAAGGCCACCTAATTCTGCCCCCCCTCCCCCGGCAACACTCCCCAGGATCTGCCATGTGCTGCTTCTTTTTAGGTGGTTTCTCTTGACAGGCCTCTATGACCTACCTGAGGCTACTCTGGGTTATATGAGACCTTCATTCTTGAAGCGGTTTCAAAAATCTCTGCAATCTCTGAAAAGCATACAAAACCACAACCTGTTCTTGCATGACTTCCAGAGGTCATGCAAGAGCACAACCCGTTCACCAAAACATTGTGGCATGTTACTTTTGACATGTGTGCCATAGATTCACCATCACTTTGCTAGAAGTTCAAGATTCTCCAAGTGGCAACTAGCACTTAACAACTGCAGTGATTTGCTTAACTACCGTGGCAGAAAAGGTTGTAAAATTGGGTGCAACTCACTTAACACTTAACTCACTTAACCACATTGTTTAGCAATGGAAATTCTGGTCCCCATTATGATCATAAGTTGAGGACTATCAGTACATAAATGTACTGCACATGATTGAGATTGGGCTAATGCATTCCAAAAAACTTGCCTTAACTCTGTTGTGGGGTCCTTAGGAAAACTAATTAAGCAGTCCCATAGGTGCTTTTTCAAGAGGCAACTGGACTTTCTGGTTTTTCTTTGAAGACGTTTCACTTCTCACCCAAAAAGCTTCTTCAGCTCTAGGTAAAGAAGCTTCTTGAAAAAGCACCTTCGGGACAACTATGACCTGGATGGACTGAGAATCTCCATAGACATTTAACTAAGCAGAGTTTCAATCTTTGCCACTTTGAAAAGAGTTTGAATCTTTGCCACTTTGCTGGTAACTGTGGACAGCTGGAGCATGCGCATTAATCAGAAGAAATGAAATAGTTAAATCCAGTTACAAAGAATTAGAGAAAAGAGGAATGGGCAGTTTGTAAAGGAGACATGTTGGCACCAACACATTGTCACATACAGCTGGGATGCCCATTCACAGGACACCCCTTCCCCCAAAACACCTGTGATTGAAAGGTATTATTTCTTCCTTCTTAAGCAGACAAAAGCCATGGATTCATCACAAACATGCTGAGTCAACATCAGATGTGAACCTGGAGTGATATACTGTCCAGACATCTCTTTAGGAACTTCTTGTCTTGAAATCATTAAAAGAAGAAAAACCAGTAAAAGTGTAACACACACACACACATTTGACTTATACAAAGTCTGCATTCATTCCAGACACCTGGATCCAGCACTCCACAATCTGGAGACCCGTCAAGAGCACTCCAGAGGAGGAAGAAGGCAGCTTCATAAAATAAGAGCAGAGATTGAGGGAATTGAAGGAAAGCCCTCAATTAAACCAGCAGTACAAGAGGAACAGCATGAAGAGATTTGTGGAAGATCTCCAAGTATATTTCACATCAAAACTGAAACTGCAGCAGAACACCAAACCAGAGTTGAATTCTAGAGTCCATGATTCTTTCAGAGGTTCTGAAGTTCATCCAGAGCAGGGCTGTCAAACGCCTGGCCCATCCTGGATGCGTCACGCACTGGCCACACTTACGCCCAGTTTAACAAAGGGGGAAAAAGTCCCGAAACATCATGTGACGCCGTGACGATGTGAGTTTGACACCCCTGTTCCACAGGAAAGCTTCATCAGAGCTTCTTCCCATCCATGAGTCCAGCAATACAGGAAGAACCTAATACCATCTAGCTCTACTGGAGAAAAGCAACAAGCAGAACCCCTGAAGCATTCAAGGCTGAGAGTGTGGGATTGTGTGATCTGAGCTTACAACATATTTGAACCACTACAGGATCTTCTTTTACCATTCAGGCCTCATGTTTATCACCTACTCAGGTTAGTCACAATAAGGGGATACAGACATCAGCCATTTGAAGCTACCAGCTTATTTCTGCTCCTTGCTTCTTGCCTTTGTATCAACAGGCATAACTTGGCTACAGAACTTGTTGTCTATATTTGTATAATACAATCAACCACAAATTAAGCAAATAGGCTGGTTTGAGCAACATGCTCAATGCCAAGATTCCAACAAACCAGACTCTGAATTATTATCACAACTGTCATGACTCCCGTGGGCAGCCTCTATTTTTAATTAGCTGTCCCACTTTCTTAAGAAATTGCACGTTTTCTATAAACATTTTAGGAACTTTTGTTCTCCAGGAATTCCTCTTTCCTCAGATTCATAGAATATGAACCTATTTAAAAATGGGTCTTTGATACATGCACATATGCATCCATGTATCACACTTGGTCACCTGTGGCATCCTAGAGAATATGTTCTACATTTCACATTTCACACACTATAGTGATAATCTTCAATTTGTGACCACAAAAGACTGGAAAATTCATTGTTAAGTGGTGCGGTCGTTAAGTGACTCCTCAGATGACAGCACCTGATATTACAATCTTTTTTTGCTGCAGTTGTTCAGCAAATCACTGTGGACATTAAGTATCTGTGGACAGTATTAACTATCTGGGGGTTCAGATAACTAAGAATCTGAACAGGTCTCTCCACAGGTCATCCCTAGTGAAGTGTGCAAACCAGCATCTGCATTTCCTGCGTCAGATGAGGAGAGCACATCTTTCTCCTCTCCTGGTCACTTTTTACAGAGGCATGCTTGAGAGCGTTTTAATAAACTGCATCACTATTTGGTTTGGTGGCTGCAGTGCCTCAGATAGAAAGTCCGTATAGAGAGTAGTAAGGACAGTCGAAAAGATTATAGGCATCTTGCTTCCTGTCATTCAGCATACTGCTTGTAAGTGCTATGTTCTTAGAGCTCAAAGCATTATTAGAGACAACACACACCCACTTTATGGTCTGTTTCTGTTGCTCCCCTCTGGGAGGAGGTTTCAAAGTATTTCTAGCAGGACTACCAGGTTCTGTAACAGCTTTGTTCCCAATGCCATCCATCTGGTAAACTCGCAAGATTAATTTTTCTCACCATGTACCTGTATACATCCAAACTAGACTGTTGTTTCCCTGTATCATATAATATATGTGAGTATATGCATAATTTAATATTTATTTATATTTTGTCATGTTTATGTAGTGTATATTGAAGGTGATGACCCTTTGAGAGCTGTATGCAGTGAAATTTCATTTTAATGTATGCCGATTAGATTACATTCAAAGTTACAATAAAGTTATTCTAAGTCTAAGTCTAAAGTGAGACATCATGTAATTTGTGAGGCAGTTTTTCAACACCATCATAAGTTTGAGCAGTGGACTACCTCAATTGTAGACCATTGGGTGTCTTCCTTCAAGAATAGCATTATGTAAAATAAAAACTTCTTTTTGGTATTGGAAAATTGGAAAATAAACAATTATGAGGTATATAAATGCAATACTCGGCTTGAACAGAGCTTTCAAGACATGCTGAAAGATTTTAAAAAGAGTTACAAAGTCAATGAAGATTCTCAGTCATCCAGGTAGAGTTGTCTGGAAGTTGAGTCATGGCAACTGGATTTCTTTTCTTGTTGGTTTGAAACGTCTCGCTGTTCATCTAAGTACAAGTGGTCCTTGATTTACAACAATTCATTTGGTAACCACTGAAAGTTACAATGGCATTGAAAAAATGTGACTTATGACCGTTTTTCACAGTTATAACCTTTGCAGCATCCCCAGGGTCATGTGATCAAAATTCAGATGCTTGGCAAATGGCTTATATTTATGACTGTTGCTGTGTCCCAAGGTCATGTGATCCCCTTTGGTGACCTTCTGACAAAAAAAGCCGTGGTGTCACAGTGGTTAGAATGCAGTACTGCAGACTACTTCTGCTGGCTGCCGGCAATTTGGCAGTTCGAATCTCACCAGGCTCAAGATTGACTGAGCCTTCCATCCTTCTGAGGTGGGTAAAATGAGGACCCAGATTGTTAGGGGCAATATGCTGACTCTGTAAATTGCTTATAGAGGGCTGTAAAAGCACTGTGAAGAGATATAGAAGTATAAGTGCTATTGCTATTGCTAAACTCAATGGGGAAGCCACGTTCACTTAGCAACTAGATTATTAACTTATCAACTGTAGGGATTCACTTAACAACTGTGGCAAGAAATGGTGCAAAACTCACTTAACAAATATCTCACCTAACAACAGAAATTTTGGGGCCAGTTTTGGTCGTAAGTTGAGGACTACCTGTGCCTTCTTCAGTATGAAGAACTGAAGCAAGGAGCAGAAGTAAGCAAGCTGGTAGCTTCACATGACTGATATCTGTATGCCTTTAATCTGTACATTAGCTGTACATTAACTTAGAACACTTTTTATTGTGACCAGCCTGAATAGATGAAAGCATAAGAACTGAATGCTAAAACAAAGAATGCAAAATGTTTCACACCAACAGGAAAAGAGGTCCAGTTATCATGACTCAACTTCCAACAAGTTACAAAGATCTGTGAATTATTGAAGAGGAGCTGATTATTCCTCTTCCGCTCCTTGTTCCGAATCTCTCTCTGCTGATACAACATTGGATGGAATTCTAAGTGTTTTTGAAGCAAACTGTGTGAATTCAGCCAGCACATTTTCAACATAATTTGATAATTTTTCTGGATGGATTTTAGCGGCAATCAAGGCTACTTTCTGTGCTACTCAGACCCAGCAAATTCACTACAATTTCATACAACCTTGTTTCCTAGATGAAACATGTTACAGTACTTATTTTTACACATGTTGCAATCAGTAGTTAATCATTTTTCCAGGCCCTGCTATTTTTAAAAGCTCTAGTTACTGGTTACAGAATCACCCTTTTTGGGGGGTTAGCACAATGCACTACACCACACACAAATAAGCTGAATTCACACAGCAGACAAAGTCCCACAGGTGCTTTTTCAAGAGGCAACTGGACTTGCTGTTTTTTCTTTGAATATGTTTCGCTTCTCATCCAAGGGGGTTCACAGGGGTACGGGTGGACCCTTAGTGAAGATTCTGTGGGGTTCGCTGA